>JAWQUT010000112.1:1403165-1431384 GCA_033807755.1 Ellobium chinense
AGGAGGAGGGGGAATGGTCAAGATGGCACAGAGATGAGGGGAGGAAGATGCCCTAAGCGCCCCAATTCTCCACGCTGCTGATTTTATTGCTATGATAGCTGGTTAGCCTGTCAACACTCTCCAGACGCTTTAAATGTATGTAATTATTTTCACCCCAGCTATTCATTTGTAAAAGTACACAAAATAATATATTTTAGAGTCTCTTCTTTTAATGTCCTCTACCCGTCTCACTCACTCTCTCTTCTCTCTCTCTTTCTTTCTCTCTCTCTATCTATCTCTCTCTCTCCATCCTAAGCCCCCATGTCTGAATTAGTTTCCTCTCTCTCTTTTTAATACATAAAACTGCCTTTTTACTATTCTATTCTCCCAGCAGTCGTTGCAGTCCCCTGCTCAAAATACAGCAATTCCGTCCGTCCGTCGATCCGTCCATCCGTCCATCGGTCTGCAATTCTCAATGTTTATCGGAGCTTTACTGTAGTCTGTCTGTTATCATTCTATCTCTTTGCTCGTCTGTCAGCGTTTCTAATTGTTTACCAGTCTGTCTTTCAATAAATACGTCTGTCAACAAGTTACATATCTATTTGGTTTTCCCTGTCTATTTTATCTGCCCGTCTGTGCCTCCGTTCGTCCGACCGTCCATCCGTTTTCGTCACGATTTTTCACTGCGCCAGCTAACATACCTCTCTGTCCATCTTTACGTGCATGTCTGTCTTTTTGCTCCTATTGTATAGTTTTATCATTCCATCCATATGTTCGTCCGTCCGTCTGTCTCTATTTCTTATGAACCTCGATTTTGAAATGAAGATTTATTATTAGAGAGAGACACCGCTAGACTAAACACAAACACACTGCCACTACAATAACACAGACACACATGACCCTGCATCACAAAGCCTCTTGACAGAACATTTGGCAACGACTTTTTGCATAGCAGGACCTCATGTTTCCAAGTCTCATATATTCGGGGGGAAATGAGCATTATGGTGACCATCGTCGGTTCATAGTCCTTATTTTCTGTGTAAAATATTATTGATGTGCTCAACTGCCTTTTATACCCAGGAAAGAAATTATCAGGCGAACAAAGTCAACAAGAGCTGAACGAATGACACTTCAGGAAGAAAATCTAGAATTAAATGGTGATTGGTAACGCTGCTGGCGTAAAGAGAGATGATTAAACTAGGAAAACAAGGAGTCCATACTGAAAGGCCAACAAGACGAAGTGTATAAGTTGCTAATGTAAGTAATACTGTTAGCAGCCTTTGTGTCAATTGGAGCATCTCTTTGAAGAAAAAAAAATGGAGAGGGTGGGGAAGTTTAAAATGTATGCGTGATGCTGATTGTGTGGATAGCGTGTGGTAGGTTCACGATATATGTCAGTAATTACCTCCCCCCCCCCNTTTCCTCCCCGCACCTTCCATACCAAACAAAACATGATGTTATCGGATTTCGTTATACCGGGGAACAAAGGTGTTGTGAGCCGAGAATGGGTTCTGTTATTACGGTAATAAATCTGACGCAGTAATGCCGTAACTAGACGGAACCATGAGATTCAGAGTTCCCTTTAAGCGAAAGTTTGGGCAAGGCAGATGATTTCATTCTTATAAAATAAAGAAGAAATAGATACGGACCTCATTACAAGTTCAATACAACCGAAAATTCACACCAAGCTACTTTACTTCTTGCGGACTCCACTTTATCATTTCTAATATTATCTATCCATTTGGCTAGCCATTATGTCATTATTCGGACACCACACAGGCTATACTATAATTGCAATGTAGTGCACAGGGGAAAATCCACACGGTTCAGGAATGGATCCCCCTTTTATTATGTGTGCTGTTCATGGAGACAAAAGATGTGGTAAATGCAGTCTCTTTTAGAGTGTCTCTACATATTACACGCGTAATGGAGCTCTGTGAAATTAGTTGCTGTCTAGCCTTAAGTGTGGACATCCTTTAAGATCAAATAACCTCGCACTTTGCGCACGTTTACGTACAAGCAAACAATTTGTCTAACCACTTTGTTCAGCTAATGGCATTGTCGCGACACTGTGATATGAGGAATAGATGGAATGAACGAGATTAGACGAGACAAGAGAAAATGATGCATCGTCGTCTGGGAAGAAATTCGTTATCATTATTATCCCCTTCCGTCTTCAAAAATTAGCCTGGAGAACGTGAAAATAAAATTGATTTTTAAAAAATCGAGAAAGGAAACAATATTAAATCCAAAAATAAGAAACGAAGCAAAATAGTAGACGCTGATCTAAAAGTAATGACAGAAACAAATTGCAAGTGCAAGCTTGGGGTAAAATTCTAAGGGAGGAAACCAAGTTACGTTCGGGGACTGGTTGATGGTTTATGCGGTGTTTTGTTTCTCGTTAGAGCTGTTGCCGTGGTGGAGTGGCGACCCAGGATCGAATATATGACTTGTGCACATTTCTTTCAAAGCAGGGACAATCCACTGCTCTGTGAATAGCCTAATTAGTCTTCCTCTACAGAGATTTTATTGAAATTCTCCACTAAACCACAATGCTTAGTTAATGTGTTGATGTCATCGCAACTTTTTAATCAGGAGATGATCTGAAAGTTGCGAATAAAGTGGCATCGCCTGATCGCATTATCAGCCTAACTGGAAAGTTCCCTCTTAATTTAGTATATTTAACTCTGGTAGCGCCAGGCGCCTTGAGTCCGGCCACTCGTTGGCCGTATGACCATTGTTCGTTGCACGTACTGTCTGGGGAGTTATTCCGATAAGCGACCGCAATTAAAAATTTGTTCCGAATAGCGACTATTAAACTGTTCTAATGAGCGACCGTAGATCTTTTGATGTTTCTCCCGCCGCCTAATATGGTAAGTATCGATACTAGTTTGTGAACCAGACAAAAAAGATATATGTACGAGTATGAAAGTATGAGAACACTTAACCGGTAGTGGGATTTATTTGAGAGGAGTGTTAACATTTTTTAAGAAGTCCTACTGACTTCACAGCAATCAGTCACAAAACGACGGAAAGATAAACAGCGAGAAGACAAATGGGAGGATATCATTAAGGCCTACAAAAACGAAGAAATGTCTCAACGTGAATTTTAAAAGAAAATTTAAAATGTTACCAGCGTGTCAGCAAACCCACTTCTAGCATCTTCGGACTCTAAACATAACTCTTGGGACTTTTAGCTTCAATTCTCCTGATTTTACAAGTGCTGGTTCTGCTTATTAAACATTTTGAATGCGGCAGTGAACAATCCCAAGCTTGTTCAGTACACGAGCTATGAATTAACTTTCAGCTAGTATAACGCAGAGGGAAAATGTTTATTGAGTATTTACTCTCGTGAAGTATCGTTCCTACATATTATTTCACAAACATGAATACTTTAAATACACTTCGCCCAATGTCGGCTTAGCAGTCGCTCGTCGCAACATTCGGTTCCTCTGATATCATAACAACAGACGTCAACTCGGTCGCTCATGGGAAGCGCAGCCATTGTCTGCTGACCGATCAGCTGACACTAGGCCGCAAAATTCTACCGCCGCGTCCAGCGTACAGCACGGAGATACGTATAAATCTACTGCCGCATCCAAGGATAGCGAGTGGACGGTAGTATTAGTTTATCATAGAACCACGAGTTAATACAGAAATAGTGAGCAAGTAACAAGAGCTTGGCAAGGAGTAGGAAAGGGATTAAAAATATCTGATGTCCGAGGTCACGAGGTTTGGCTATGTCTAATTCACTGTGTTTATAATTGGAAGACTGTCCAATATTGTTTGATTCCGTTGTCGGTTCCGCAGTTAGGATCTTTATGTTAATATTTAGATAAGAATTTGATCCACTGTGAAGCCAGTCCACTCTGAAAGTTCTGAGTTGTGCATCTATTTGCTGACCGCCCTCTCATGTTTTGCCCAACAATTCTAAATAATAATATATTTCAAAATGACTATGTAACCTAATAACAAAGATATGACAAGGTAAGAATGCGTAGTGAACGTCTGCTTAGGCATCCTCGATACACATAACAGTCTTTTAGAATGAACGTGACTCTCAAACAGAGAAAACGTTAGAAAATTTGAACATTTCTTGCCTAAATATGAAATTTGCATTTTAAAATGAAACGATCTGACTACAGCCAACATAGTTGTTGTTGGTTAGTTTATACTGTGAACAAGGACTTGTTATTCAGTATATAAGATATAATATAAGTGTTCCCTTTCTATATAGGGCGCAACGCAATTTAGCCGTAATCGCGCTGAAGAGTTGGTAAAACAGTCTAACTTTTAAAAAAAACAACTGAAAAGTGTTTGGGGAAATGAGCGACACTGGAACCGATTAGTCTAGACTGCAAAGTACATTGATTTATCATGCCCACGTGACCTTCTGAAGTTATGCTTGTGGCTTTTTATGCTACTCGCTCATTTTATTCCTACTGTTTAAGATTGCATCGATCCTCTGGTACATGTACCTAATCCGGATACAGGATCGTTTAAATGTATAATTCTGTTTATCAAACAAGAGAATGATACAACATGATAGGGAATGGTTAATCGTATCCAGCTTAAATTCCAGTCAAAGCAAACGTTATCATAATATGTAAGTAAATTAATATCACTGCCCCTCTCTTTCCTCTCTCTCTCCTTCACCTCTTCCTCCTCCTCTTCCTTTGCTTTATGCCTCTCCCTCTCTCTCTTCTCTCTTTCTCGTGTTTCTCTCTCTCTCTCTGATCTATCCTCTATCTCATCTTCCCTCTTTGTTATTTCTTCTCGCTCCCTCCCGTCCCTTTCTTTCTTCATTCCCCCTCTCCTCCATTCTCCACTGTCTCTCCTCCTGCTCTCTCCTTCTCTTCCTTTTGTCAGAGGGGACACTTCAATTTTTTTTTTTTTAATTTTGTTCCGTGACCAGGCTTTGAAAGGGTTAACGATGAAGTTATTATACAGAGATGATATCAACTGTCGTTGCAGTTAACCCGGTATCGTGTCAGGAATCGATTATGAAATGCAAAGAGACTCTTGTCTTAGGGAGGGAGATTATGTTTTGGGAATTAAGAGAGAAAAAAATTTGGCCCAATTTTGTTTTTTGTCTCTGTTATCATCTGAGAATGAAAACAACGTTTCAAAGTCGTAGTGGGTGGGACTGGGATGGGGAAGAGGAGAGAAAAGGAGAGAGGAGAAGGACAGAGAGATATTGAGAGCAAAGGAAGGGAGTGGAGGGGGAATTGAAGAAGAGAGGGAAGGAAGGGAGAGAGAGACGAGAAGGGAGAAGGGAAGAGAGGAAGAGAGAAGATAAGAGCCATGAGAGGTCACAGAGGGAGAAACGGGTGAGAGAGGGGAAGGATGGAGAGAGCGGCATAGACAGAAGGAAGAGGAGGAAAGAGGGAGAGGTTGAAAGACAAGGGGAAGAGGAGGAAAGAGGAAGGGATTGAAAAACAAGGGAAAAAGTGATGTTATGAAAACCATTTGGGATTATTACGTATATTATTATGTGACTATGTCTGCTTTGACTGAAACATAAGCTGGATGCGATTAACTATTCCCGTTAGGTTGGAATCGCGTAGTCTAATGTCTGAAAGGGGACGGTGGGGTAGGCCTAAACTGGAGTACGGTATAAGGATAGAGTGTGTCACGAGTGTAAGGAGATTGAAAATGAATATCGCTGTTTAGTTGCGTGTCCAAGATTTGAAAGGTTTAGAAGGAAATACTTGCCATCCTATTTGCTCTTTAGACCAAATATGTATAAATTTGTTAATATGTTTCGAGATTATAGAGGTACTGTTTTAAATCAACCAGCCATATTATGTTATAATGTATTAAGGGAATATGCAAAAACTGTTTAGAGAGTATTGACAGTTATCCTGGTGGAATTATAGTGTGTGTATTGTTGTCCAGAATGGGGGATGTGGCCATTGTATATAATACTTTATCTGCGTATGGTATGAAATGACCATGAGGTGTTGTTCTGCTTATGGTATGAAATGACCTGAGGTATTATGTCATCTGCTAATAGTATGAAAGGACTATGAGGTACCACTTTATCCGCTTATGGTATGAAATGACGTACTATTTTATCTGCTTATGATATGAAAGGACTAGTCTAGGAGGTAATATTTTATCTGCGTATAGTATGAAAAGAGTATGGGGTATTATTCTATCAAAGTCTACGTATGGTATGAAATGACTATGAGGTATTATTTTGTCTGCTTATTGCATGAAACTGCAATGTACTTTGAAGTATTGCTTTATCTACCTTGAGATGAAATGACCAGGAGGAAATAATGTAGGGAGGAAGGAATGAGTGTAAATGGGCATGAGGGAGGTAGCGGATGAGTCTGGGAAGGGACAGAAACAGTAGGAAGGGGCGAGGGGAGAGAGGTTTAATCGGTAACTATGTTTAATCGGTAATGTGAAAATTGTTATATTAATATAGCGCCTTTGGGTCCTGATGTATATTATTTTATGATGACCACGTACTGCACTATGCTGTGCTGTGCTTGGGAAGGAAGACAGAAAGACAGGAGCGGTGCAGGGCGAAGAGGGATGTGTGCGAGTGGTCAGAATGCATATACACTGTATATTTTTAAATTGTGAAATTTATGTATTGTGTTTGGCCAAGAGCCTAATAAAGTTCTATTCTATTCTATTCTATTCTATTCTATTCTATTCTATTCTATTCTATTCTNGGGAAGAGGAGGAAAGAGGAAGGGATTGAAAAACAAAGGAAAAAGTGATGTTATGAAAACCATTTGGGATTATTACGTATAATTATTATTATGTGACTATGTCTGCTTTGACTGAAACATAAGCTGGATGCGATTAACCATTCCCTTTAGATTGGGATCGCATAGTCTAATGTCTGAAAGAGGACGGTGGGGTAGGCCTAAATTGGAGTATAAGGATAGAGTGTGTCACGAGTGTAAGGAGATTGAAAATGAATATCGCTGTTTAGTAGCGTGTCCAAGATTTGAAAGGTTTAGAAGGAAATACTTGCCATCCTATTTGCTCTTTAGACCAAATATGTATAAATTTGTTAATATGTTTCGAGATCATAGAGGTACTGTTTTAAATCAACCAGCCATATTATGCTATAATGTATTAAGGGAATATGCAAAAACTGTTTAGAGAGTATTGACAGTTATCCTGGTGGAATTATAGTGCGTGTATTGTTGTCCAGAATGGGGGATGTGGCCATTGTATATAATACTTTATCTGCGTATGGTATGAAATGACCATGAGGTGTTGTTCTGCTTATGGTATGAAATGACCTGAGGTATTATGTCATCTGCAAATAGTATGAAAGGACTATGAGGTACCACTTTATCCGTTTATAGTATGAAATGACGTACTGTTTTATCTGCTTATGATATGAAAGGACTAGAAGGTAATATTTTATCTGCGTATAGTATGAAAAGAGTATGAGGTATTATTCTATCAAAATCTACGTATGGTATGAAATGACTATGAGGTATTATTTTGTCTGCTTATTGTATGAAATTGCAATGTACTTTGAAGTATTGCTTTATCTACCTTGAGATGAAATGACCAGGAGGAAATAATGTAGGGAGGAAGGAATGAGTGTAAATGGGCATGAGGGAGGTAGCGGATGAGTCTGGGAAGGAACAGAAACAGTAGGAAGGGGCGAGGAGAGAGAGGTTTAATCGGTAACTATGTTTAATCGGTAATGTGAAAATTGTTATATTAATATAGTGCCTTTGGGCCCTGATGTATATTATTTTATGATGACCACGTACTGCACTGTGCTGTGCTGTGCTTGGGAAGGAAGATAGAAAGACAGGAGCGGTGTGGGGCGAAGAGGGATGTGTGCGAGTGGTCAGAGTGCATATATATTGTTAAATTGTGAAATTTATGTATTGTGTTTGGTCAAGAGCCTAATAAAGTTCTATTCTATTCTATTCTATTCTATTCTATTCTATTCATGTTGGTTCATTCTCTCATCCAATAAATATAATTATACAGCAGAATCCGCAAACTTGAATTTCAGGTGACCAATCAGTAATTTCATGAAATGTTTGAGTTCTTGGTTAAAAACTGTATAAATTTTGAATATTATGGCATGTCTGTAAGTCTATTCTTGCAGTCCAACTGGTTTGTTGCGTAGTTAATACAAAGCACCACCTATTTCCCTCTCATGTTGTAAAGTAAGGCAGTCCTCAGCTTGTTACTAGGCTGCAATACTTTTTGAGATCTTATCTTAAGCACTCGAGCTTGAAAATCTTATCTGCATAAGGAGACTGCGTGTTTGTTATGACCACCGTCCGTGTAAGGAACGACATGTGGTAGCCATGCCCTACTGGACGCACTGAAGAAAGTAAAATCTTAAAAGTGACAGTGTAGTGACAGCTGCAAGCCGATTATCTCCCCATGGGAGAATGGGTCATCCTGTGAGAGGAACTCTCTTGGATTGGAACTGACCTAATTTCCGGTCTGATCTGTGACGGAGTATGTCGTTTTCGTCGTGACGTCACAAGAAGATTTCGCTAAAGCTATAGAGTCAAGCACACACCTGCACTACCATCTGCATTGTGACTGCGCCATGCAGTGAGCACTTAGGAGATGCATTAGGAGTCATGAACGAGTACCATAGTTTCATATAATGGAGACTAGGGAAGATTATGGAGCATATGATATAACAATTAAATCATCGTGAATTACAAGCCACCGGAGTCTATGACTTAGCACAGACTTCCTCGATCTGCAAGCGAAGACAGTCCAGTTACATTACTTGCAGGATTAGCAAGATTTTTCAGTATTAGATGACCTTTCACCTCTTTCTTGTAACTGATCTGTCACCTACTGCTTTTGCGTATTTTCCAGATAATTTGTAGCTTAACACCTGAAGGTTCCCTCAAATTTCCTTCTGTGGGATTTAAATGCCTACACTTTCATCACGGTCGCACTGTCATTATGTGTCAACCCATCATTTCACTGCGTGGGTTGATAGATGAAAAAGGATTCAAGATTATTTTTTTTCTTACACTGACTCCTTCTTGTAGACCGACCAATTACTTTATTATTATTATTATTATTATTATTATTATTGTGCTTATAATCATTAATGATAATAAGAAACGACCCTTTATAGCGGGGCAGCCAGGACAGGATGACCCGGCTGCGTCTTATATACAAAAATATTTCATACTTACACGTACATCACGTATACTGGTATTTTAAACCGAAATATCATAGCGGTTTCGTTTAATAAAAATACAACACACACATACACACTCTTTGCTAAATTATCCATTTTCTGCCAAAAAGTATCAGTGGAATGATCCAAATCTAAATTAACGTTTCAAACATATCGATAGTTTGTGCTGTGAAAAACGAATACAACAATGGAAACTGGGTGCATGCCCTGGGAAGATAGCAGAAAAGGATGTGTTCCAATACAGAAAGGAAAAAGGAGAGACACACAGAAAGAAAGAGAAAGAGAAAAAGAGAGAGAGAGAGAGAGAGAGACAGACATACAGACAGACAGAGAGACAGACAGACAGAAACACAGATAGACATACAGACTATTATTTACCAGAATCAATTTAATGTATCATTAGTTCGCCACGTGCCGCTGGAGACAGTTGTGATGAGGGGGAGGGCTCATGGGGTGTTAAGATGAGGTGTAGGATTGGTTTTTTTTCCTGGAATTGTTGACACCAATACGTTTCTTCATCAGTTTTTGTTATCTTGAAAGACATGAGGGCGGTAAATCGATCTTTCGAAATATTGTCGATAGCGTGCTTTCAAGTAAAACACACAACAATCCTAATTCTATGCGCGCCACGCCACATAGTATGTTTCAAGTTTTGTTTCCTTTACCAAAATTTGATGTGGCAGGGTAAGGGATCGTTTTTGGCACACAGAGTAACTGATACTTCCCGAGGAATAATGCCACGACTTGGCTTGTTTACAAATGGCATAAATGCTACGATGCAGTTATTAGCGAGTTAAGATTGTCAAGTTCAGGAGGTATCGTCCTGATCTTCATTTTATTTTTACGCAGGTGGGAATGCACTCGTTATTGACTGGTATAACTGCTGAAATGACAAACAGATCTGTCTAAATAAGTCAACTCCAAAAAATCTCATTTCCGGTTTAAGCAAGGTGTAAACGTAATAGTGCTGTGATTGCAAATCTGTCATCTGAAAGTAAAACATGCATCAGCTATTGATACCAATGTGCCAGGCTACATCAACCACTCATATTTCTCCTTACACTGGAAAAGCAGAGAGCAGAAGTAATGATTGCCAAAGTTGTGGTTTGCGATGCTCGAACGGCCGTAAATGCATAATAACTGACAGTGTTCTATTGTCACAGACATTGGCAGGTCTCTTTATCTCATTCAGTAAGTACTTCAGGAGAGGCAAAAGAAAAAAAAAACAACAAAAGAACCGTTTAATTGTGCCCTTATGAGTTTTGCTAGGCACTTCTATTACCTGCGAGATAATAAGCATAAGTTATTGGAGCTGAAATCTCGTGAGTTATGCGAAATGTTTTATCTCTGATTTTTAAACCGCTGATTTTGTCTGTGATATCTGACGGGTATAGTGAGTTGTAGCAAGCACTCAAATTCATGTATCCCAATTAAAATCTAAGAGACGCGATCTGCCTATGGCTGGGACGAAATTGACTATGTGCAGAGGTCTTGTATACTGATTTCGAAGATAATAATGGGATTTTTTTTTTTTTAACTTTTTTTTTTTTTGGGTACCCCCGTGGAAACTTTTGGAAACTTCCAAATTTTAAACATACACATAAAATACGATCGTAATCTAAACAACATTTTCTGATTTGTTATGTCCTTCTCTACTATGATATTGTCAACGAAGGCAACGATGATGATGAAAACTTTATTCCTGTAAAATCGTTGGTCAGTTCGATACTTTGTTTACACATACAGATTACAAATTATATTATAATCACGTTAATAGACTTTGATCTTTTACATTTTCATTCACATTGATGGTACTGATAAGCAAGATGGTGATAATGGCTGCACAGGCTGTGGTATCGTTACTAATATTGACAATAATAAAAGAAAAGATGAAGAAACCCTTATTTCTCAAGTCAGTTATGTCCAAAAATATTTTCTGAAACCTTACAACATATGTCCCATTTTAAACACAGATCTACATCGTATTCATTACTTTAACAACGATGACGATGACCTCGCTGCTTTTGCTGACTTGAAAAAGAAAGTCAGACTATTAACCTTACAGCACCACATCCTGATGCCACATAACTCTTCGCTCTCCTCCTCCTTTCTTTCCATTTGTCCTTTCCTCCCCTTCTCAAATCAAATCAAAATTTTCTCCACCCACTTGCCACCCATAAGCTTTCTAAAGTAATCGGAATTTTATAGGGGAAAGCTCGAGTGGTGATTTCTTTTTTTTTCGTTTGTGTGATCTGCAATTTGCATTTGCATTACGCATGAACTAAGGGTGCTGTGAAGGAAGATAGAACGTCCTTATACATGCGCAGAATGAGATCGAGTTCTTGAAAATGGGGTGGCCATTGCGTGAACAAAAAGTCTTCATTCTCTATGGGGTGAGAAAATTCTAAAGACCAGAAACGCGGGAAGAGAAATAATGAGAGATGAGGCAAAAATCACGAACGCTTCGACAAAAATGTATTTCACCGCGGTGGAGCTCTTTTTATCGCCTTTTTAACTTTTCAGAAATACTTTTTTTTGCGTGAAAACCGAACTAGACTAGAGGTCTTGATCGGGAATCTCTTGCAGGGGAACTTGGTTTGATTTAATCCCTCGCTTCGTGATTTACAAATTATCTCCGGAGTGGAGCTTAGCTAACGGAAAAGACCCAAAAGACACCCTCTTCGTATTTCCGCTAGAGCTATGCCTTCCAATTATTTTGCTCAGGATACGTGTCGTGCTTCGTCAAATTAGTGAATGTCTACAAACGTAGTAGCTGTCTCCACTTCTAAATGTAGTAAAAGATGTGAAAGAATAAAGTAGACCTAACGATCTCAGAAAAGCCCACAATTATATTTGTTGTACTTAAGCTTTTGCCTGAAATCCCTTTTCATGTGTTACTCACATACACAGACACTTCATAGACTCGAAATTATGAACTGCTTTCCTGGACTTCCAGTTCGAAATATCCTACTGGACCTACCTGAGAGAGCAGGAAAAACATCAAAAGGAGGTCCACCATGTTGACGCTTACAAAACTGCCGTTTAAGTCCAACACCATACTCCCTGTGTTACTGAACGCACCACTCACTGCAAAGAAGAGAGGGAAAAACAAACAAACCTAAAAAGTTAGGAAGTAACACGCAGCTGTTGTGATGAAATAACTTCTCTGTGACTCCAAATTCTATCGGGCATACTCAGTGTGTACAGTTCTTTCTCAGCATACATATATCTCAATAATTACATATTGTGGTAAAAGACCTATGGATTTTTATTTAATGAAGTTATTACAATCGCAAAAGTCAATTATATCCCTGACTCAGAGGTAAAATTCGTCACTCTTATTTAAATTTTCTCATGAAAGTTGTCTTTCTGCTTGTTGGTTTATTTGATGTTGATCATGTTATAAAGGGCACATAAACGTTTGAAAAGCATTTATATTATGCCCATGCAGCCACTGTCTTATAATCTTTAAGTGTGAGAGTTTATCATTTTCATGGAAAATCTATTTACTATTATGTTGATACTAAAATTAGTCTTTATTATTTAATAATATTACTTTATCTATTGACACTATTATTCGCGAAAGTTCCTTTGTAAGCTTCGTTCATGTACTTCATACAGTTCGAGATAAGTAATAATAACGTTATTGCTTTTCCTTTATGCTAACATAGACTAGCAAACAAAAAAAACCAACAAGTAAACAAACAAACAAACAAATAAATAAACAAACGAATAAACAACTAAACAAAGAAACAAACAAATGAAAACAGGATTTTGATTTGGCGATATGGAAATTGTTTTACACTGCCTTATAGATCTCTTTCATAATAAACATTCTGTATAAAACTCACGTTAAAGTTTTATCTTATTACACTGCGAGGTACTTGATCAGCAGATCAGGTACCCGTATGACTTCTATGAATAGCCACTTCACCATTCGCCATATTGTCCTAGACGTAATGTCCCTGCTTGGCCTCCTATCGTGTCATCTTCCTCACAGTACCCAGCAAATTAGTTCCGAAATTAGGACGGGATAGGACCTAGGCTGCCACTCTGAATTCTGCCATCTCACTAGATTCTAAGATTAAATTTCACTCGATTTCACTACAAACTCATTTTAAACCCACTGAAGCCCTGTCTGAAACTTTACATATTGCAAGTAAAGGAACCAATTGTTAGAGCGGCAGATAAATTACAAGAAGAATGAAAGGAACAAACAGCAACAAAGAATGGAAAAAAACATATTCACAAGAGCTCAATCTATGTAACATACACATGTTTGGAAGTTCCATTTTTATGACGTTTTCTGGATGCGAGCCTAGGAAATGTGCGAAAAAATGGGCTGCATGTGCTAAGGGTAATGATAAGGCTAAGTTTTTACTTAGCAAGCTGATTGTTACCTGTTCATTATTATTATGATGATTATTCATATGTAGGGTGTACACAGTATTATCATTTGCCTCTAGTAACAGTCGGCGAAAATGCCAGACTATTTTTTTTTTGTTACAGCAACTTTTCACCAAAAATTTCCCTTTTTTTAGGGGNGGGGGGGGGGGGTCATTTCCGTCACGCGATCACTAAAAAAATACTTATTTTCACTCAGTCTAGTGAAAAATCGCAGAGAGTGGCAGCAGTGTACAGAACTGGAGATGACGTTCGCAGCGTCTGCTGGGTAGCGGCTATTCATAAATCGCGTTCAGACCAAGGGTGTCATTTCTGTTGACATTTCCGCCCGGCTATTTTCGAGTACCGGATGAGTCCGGGGATATCTGAACGCCTACTAGGCCCAGGGTCAAGGGAATCTTGTGGTAATCGGCATCAATCCAAGAGATTTTCGTTGATCACGATTACTAGGTTTTCATGTATAATCATTACTTCCCGCTTGTCGCTTACGAGTACGATTTTGGCGCTCTTCTATACCTCAACATAACCAGTATGATTAAAGTAACTGGGAGAATCCAGAGGATGAATGATTTAAGTATCGTCTTGGGGCGGGACCTCACTGTTAAATAATACACGATTGGAAGGCACCAATTTGAGTTTTAGGGGAGCACTTCATCCTTTCAAACAAACATGTGAGGTTTTCGCGTTCGACATTAAAAATTGACGTAGGAAAAAAAAACCCATGACTATCGCATTACAATATGGAATTGTGCATACCTTTTTGTTTAAGAGATAAGAGTAACAGTTGCCGTCTGTCTATGCAAAGTGCATTCCCGTTTCTATTTTGGTAGAATCTCATGAAACTGAATTGCCAGGCAGACGCGATTCAAGCAGTGATTATTATTGGCCTTTTAAGTTCTGAATACTTTAACCCACCTATAAATTTCGGGGATCCCATAATTTTAGATCTGGTAATCAGACAGCCGAATACTACCACTCCTGTCATCATGTGAGTACTTGAAGAGAACCAGGAAGGACTTCCGGGATATGTTGCTGTCATCGCGAAGACTCAAGCACCTGCAACCAACCATAAAGGGACGATAAGACCTAATTCCTACTGACCACATCAGTTTCAATTTCTTTTAAAAGTTCAGTGCAGTGACCAGAAAAGTTCATGCTGCCCTCTGGATTCATACGCTAGATCCCACTTAATAACACGTTTCGTTTATTCATAATATAGTTCAAAGAACAATATTTGTAACGTATTTTCAAAGTCGAAAACACACATGCTTTGTTTACGTTCGATCGTAGCTTTCTTTATGATATCTGAGTTGGTCTTAAGTGTAGTCAGTCCTGCTTTACGTGATGTAGTCAGTCGAGCTTTAGTGAACATTACTTTGCCTACGTTGTAAGTGGATTATACATTGCCAATAAGTGAATTCCAAAGTGGTTTTGTTTCATACAAAGGGAACAAATAAATAATTCAAATTAAAACTGAAAAACTCAAAGAATTCTATATTTTTATAAATATAACCAGTTTATTTGTGAGAAGCGGCACTGTGTCAATAAACAAGAGGGGTAATAATGCAGTTTCTACCATTTATTTTCTCGTAAAACTGTATCACAGGCCGGAGAATTCTTCGTACAAGAGGCGGTGAATGGATAATAATTAATGATCAATCGTCCCAATTCAAGTATTCACAACATCTACCACAACATCTTTCCTTTTTTTTTTTTAATGCAAACTTTTACCAAATCAAATTGCTTGAAAGTGCATTCGTCACTTCTACCACTGCAGACTATTATCGCGTCTGCGAACACAGGAATATCTAATTATCTTTCCAAAGTAACCGCCGGGTAGTCATAAAAGTATTCTAATTTTTCTCTGTTTATTTTTGCTAAGATCTTCTCCTCTGGAATTTTATACTTTCTTGAAAACCCCAAAAATACTGAAATCAGCAGAAAACGCCAAAACACAGTGGCGTAGATACTTGGCAAGAAAGGAGAACATGTTAAGTGACTCCGCCTGCATTTTTGGGAGAGGAGGAGATAGAAACCTCCCTATCTCGAGGAACAAGGTAACGGAAAATTCAGAGAAAGATACCCCCTTTAAGCAAGTGAATCGGCCCTTTGACTTGCTGGCTGACACTCTGGAGGGGCTGGTACACACTTGAGTCATGACTCTCAAGTGTCCATCCGTTTGTTGTTTTGGTTTCACTTTCGGTGGAGGAGGGGGGGGNGGGGGGGGGGGGGGGGGGGGGGGCTTCGAGAAGGATTCGAACCGGCACCTCCCGTTGTTTGTTTAAATTCCTTGCAACATATCCATTAGGCAAGCATGTGGAAAGTTGTATATTACTATTTGATATATTTCAACATTTCGTTGTTCGCTGGAGTGGTAAACTGTAATGATGTATGAGTATGGAAGCCGCTGAACTTGTGGAGTGAGGAAGAACACGAATACCCAGACTCGGCCTCTATAGTATGGGTTTACGCCACTGGAACACCGGACAAGCAAAATATAATTTAAAAGGCCAAGAAGAAAATGCTAACGCCCCCGGACAGTCAGTCAATTGAATTGTCAAGTTGTTCATTCATGAACTGAATCCATTGCGTCTTTGTCTGTCTTTAATAGCATCCCCACCCCCACTACCTCACCCCCTTCCTATTCCTCACAATTTTTTCAGATCAATAAAATCATTTTTTTTTAACCTCGAGGATTGGTATAGTCTACAAACAGTTTTGATGAGCTCAGCGGGTGCACAATGGTGATGGGTAGTATAATTTCTGAGCATGGATACTTTCGATACTTAGGAATTTTTATGCAGTATCGTTAAGCAAGCTCTGAAGTTTCGATACCACTCTGATGTAAGCAGTCACATTATTTTGTCTAACCTAATCGAAATTGCCCCCATCCCTCTCTCCCTGCCTTTCTTTTGAAACGATGTTTTTTCATGGCTTGCCTCACCTCACCCTGCTTTAATGACCTGGTTTCACAAGGGATTGGTCCTCATTATATTCTCAGTAACTGCCCATAAGATGCTTCACCAAAGAGCTATTGTAATCTGATATCAGAAGTATCAGAATCGAAACATACTCGACATTTTAGATACCTAGAGCTCGAAGCTTGATATCTCGATATTTAAAAATTCAGGTATCGACCTACCACTAATGCGGAGTGAGACTCTTTCTGTTGTATGACCAGAGGCAGATTAAATTTCAAGAAATGTCTGTTGTCCCACCCTTTTTTTTATCTTCTCCCCGCCCCCAGTGAAGCCGCAAAGAGGTTTGGTAGATCTAACTGGGCTTTGGGAGAGGAAAAGGAGGTAAGGCTGTTGTTGACCTGCGAGAGTGAAGGCACGTCTACACTGATTACACCAGAAGCATGACAGCTGAGGCTTAGGGCGCGTTTTTTTTTTTTTGCGCGGGGATCTTATTTTCTCCAAAATTCAAACATAGATTTTTGCCTGGATCTATTTTCTTGAGCCCCACACGACTTTCTCATGTGTATATGCGCAGAGTTCTAGGGTAATCCGGAGTGACGTTTCAGGACAGCCGATTAGAACGATGTATAATATGGCGTCAAAGTGGCAACGCTGCTTCCCACTGATAGAAAAGAAACACGTACAATCCAAATAATGACTGGTGGCAATGAGAACGAACTGAACTTGAATTATCCTTGCCGGTTACTTATTGACCAGTAGTAAGTTCACTGAAAAATGTTTGAACTTCCGTTCAGTTTTTCATGAGAAGTAACTTTCGCGAGTCGAGAGCAACTCCCAAAACTTAGATCTTCGAAGGAAAAAAAAATATTCTATAACAGTACCATGTAGGTATGGTTGTGTATCTTCACCAGATGCAGGGTTAATCTGATCAAGTTTCAATTCACTTATTATCTTTCGCCCGTCCCAAGTGTCACAGCAATAGGGCATATATGGGAGGAAAGGTAGTAACTGAAAGTTATCATACATTGATGATAAACTCTCTATGGATGGCAACCGAGAATCCAGAGTATATTCTTATAATATACGTAATTTCCAGGGACGGAATTATTTCATGAAGTATCTCACTCATCCCAATATTTTTCACCCCGCTCCTCAAACCTCATGGCTTGTGGGCAACGAGAGGGAAAGGGCCAAGGTAGTTGTTATCGGTGTGCTCACACGGAGTTGATGCAGTCACATAGTGTACCCAGAATGAGAGAGCTAAGGAGAGGGTCGGGGATGAAACACCCAGCTTATCTAACCCACTACCTCTCTCCTTGGACTCTTTCGAGAATCCACATGTAAAAACAAAAAAAATGTATTACGCTTAGAGGGTGGATTGAAAAATTCATTCCCACGTATGCAGACATCTTGACTGGCGGCGGCTTTCATTTTCAAGACGCTCTCACTGTCTACGCCAGGGGCGTAACTAGAGGTATCTGGTGCAGGTAGGGGTAGGGTAGGTAGGATAGACTAGACATTTAAGGAGCGTATTCATTACAATACAAGGGTGATGCACTGGATGTAGGAGAAATTGGAGACTCACAGAGCCCGAACTGCAGGGGCTTTTTGTGTGCGTATGTTTGTGTGTGGTTATTGGGGGGGGAGGGAGCAGCAGCTCCCCTCAAGGCCACCTCTTATGTTTTCCTGCACTTTCCCAATCAAGCCTGCGTTCAAAAGGCTGAAATATGAGGGAAAAACTCATTCAACTATAGACATCCTGACCAGACGATTGTAATTTCAAGAAGCTTCCCCTCTCGTAAAATCGCCACCCAAGCCCGTCTGTTTTTCATTCCCAATAAATACATTCAACTCCGCTTAAATACAACCCGCTTTAATCCCATGTTTCTCTTATAAACACCGTTCTTTTTTGGAAACTGAATATGAAAAACCTTTACTACTTCTGCTACTATTACACATAATAATAATAAGAAGAAGAAGAAATAAAGAGGATTTCTATAGCGCCTCACAGTTTCGGACCCTATATACTATTACAAATTCGCCCACGCACACTAGCTCGCACACATTCAACGTATATTACAGACATATAATGCAACATTTTACATAGATCTGTAACAAGATGGCAAGCTTTTCTAGTATAAGATGCAGTTTCAGCTGTGGCAGGTATGTTTACTTAACTGATGTTAAATGATCAACCCCGGTTGATTTTCGAATTGTTGCTGGCAGTGAGTGTTCCAAATTAAAGGCCCAGAATAAGCCATGTCACCATTCTTCCTTCAATTAGATCGAGGAATGGATAATTGTTTCAAACGCCTGGATCTGAAATTTCTGGATGGTGTATGAGAGCAAAGTACGTTTGCCGAGTCAATTGATACAGTTGACTCCTGAGATCGAGTGCAGAGTGTTGCTACCTTATATTTGACTCTAGCTTGTACAGATAGCCTGTGAAATGTTCTGAGGTGAAGAAATGTCCTAAACGTCGTGTGTACTCGTTGCACTGACTTGAGGTTGGTTGCTTACATGAAACTGGTGGGAGAAAAAAGGTTTTAAAAAAAGGGGCTGGGGAGGGGGGAGGGGGGAGCAGGAAACGTCCATAGTTATATTCTCAAGAAACAGCGGTACACAGTCACACTGTTGATATTCTGTATACAGAAGAATCGTATTTTGCGGTAAATATGTAATGGGTTATTGTGCAGTAGAACCTTGATAAAAAAAAGTATGCCTTAGCGCATGGAAAAAATATCTATTTTATTGGGCTATAGATGATGTATGAGAGCAGAATACGGCCTGGATAATGAAATGACAAAATAATAATGAAGTCATGAAAGTTAAACTTAATAATATGGTAAATATATTAAATATGTACTGTATATTTTTCTATTGTATTCTCTTGACTTTCCATCTGCAATTAAGTTAGCATGTTTTTTTTTCGTAAATTTTTGGTTCTTGAACACGATAGTATGTTGTACAATAAAAAAGGTAAGACAACAGTGTCATTTTTTATTTCCTAAGACCGTGGGGAAGTCGCATCGGTTTTGACTATAATTTCCAACAATAATTGATACTGCATGGTGCATGGAACCGTTTATGAGCTGACACTTTTCTCATCCTCGGTCCCTTCCAAGATCGAGGGCACAGTGACGGTCAAATTTTTGTCACGATTGCAAACTGACTGTAGAACTGCGGATTTATTTCAAGAGGATCGTATTATCGCGAAATTCACGATTCTCGAGAATAACCTCGCAATATAAAGGTCAATTCAAAATTTTTCAATGATTCGTTTACCAGTGTGACGCAAGGGAAGGGCAAATGAGGTTATTTCTAGTTACTATTTACTAGTTACCTCATTATATTGATTTTTTAAACTATAATGTGCATTGCTGTCAGTGCGAAGCAGAACTGCCATACCCACGCTTTTAATACAATTTCATCTTTCTTATTCGAACATGCGAAAACCATTATGTGGGACTTGCGAAAATGAGGTCCTCTCGAAAAGTATTTTCTTGTTGTTTGCGAAAATTGAGCAGATCCTCGCGAAAAAAAAACTTCTACAGTATAGTTCGGTCATTTGAAACTCAAGTTCACCAAATCCCACTGCAGATCTACAAAAAGTCGATTAGGCACAGTTCCCTTTAATCGCACTCCTCCTCTTTTCCGTGCTCCCCTGGTGTTGCTACTGAGCGAAGTCAAGCGTTTCTCATGAGACAGACGTTGCTCTGGGCTGCGCAGCCTGACATGAATTCCAATGATATAATTTTCCGTCTAGTGTTATTTTGTTTCTTGAGGGGTGGCGGGTGAGGGGGGAGGNAGGGGTGGAGTGGAGTGGACGAATGGGAATAGAAAGGGTAAAGGAACCATACCAACTTAGAAATAGTTCTCTCTTAATGTTGTTAGTGTTAGTGTATACCGTCGCGTTCCACTAAAATGAATTCGAAGAAAATGAGATAGCATACAATAAATGTGTTGCTAACAGGAAGATACATACCAATATTTTTATTGTAAACTGATAAACTGGTCAAGATGTTTTTAGTTTTTTGAGCACACAATAATTCCGATTCTGTCATGAGAACAGCTGAAAATTCTGAACAAAATTATACCAATAATTTCTATGTCACCAGATTTGTGAGATACAACCTTATAGGCCCAACGATGGATTATACTATGGGATTTGAATAGGGAAGAGGACTGCGGGTTCAGGGCATATTATTATTATTAAACTGAAATAAATCAACACGTTCATCCCCAGTCTGATTACTTCCTCCATAGTAAATCTCTTTTCAAGTTTTCGCTTGATGGTTTTCTGGCGGCATAATACGATGACCCTTGTATTCCTTGGGACAGAACGTGTCTATTGTCAATAGATATTGCGTTCCAGACAGTCTTCGGCAAATCCTGAAGCACTCTAGTTTTTTTTGCCCTGCGTTATGATTGGGGCAGATTTTGGTGCAGCCAACTTGTCGACAATTCTCTATAAATTGACAAGTTTTCCTCTGAGTTTCCTTGGTGTAGACTTTTTCATCAGGACCGTGGATAACCTATATGGCCTCCCGGGTTGTTGATCTAGTACATGACCGTAACTATTTCCAATACTTCAGTTAGCTATCTCAGGGGTTGGTGTAGATGTGTATAAGAGACAGTCTATTGACACTATTATTCGCGAAAGTTCCTTTGTAAGCTTCGTTCATGTACTTCATACAGTTCGAGATAAGTAATAATAACGTTATTGCTTTTCCTTTATGCTAGCATAGACTAGCAAACAAAAAAAACCAACAAGTAAACAAACNAATTCAATTCAATTCAGTTCTGTTCTGTTTATTAGCTCTTGCAGAGTTCTGCACTAGAGCATGCAAACAAATACAAAAATACATTTCAAAATGATGAACATTGAGGACACATAGTTACTAACATAATGAAATATTTATGCTTGTCTAACATATGGTAATATTACTGGTGGTAAGATATATCAAAAAATCTCATCATTCTACGGATTCACACCATTCAGCAAACATTTTACAAATTTACATACATTCTTAAGGATTTCAGTATTACTTGTTCTGAGTAATTCAATATATTTCGGTACATTTGGTCTACTGCAAATCTTACTAGTAAATATCTATTTCTTTCAGGTCTAAAGTTTGGGCAGCATAGTAAACAGTGAAACTCATCGCCGACGTCTGTCATACATAGATTGCATTTACGGTCTTTATGTTCAATGTCATTATATCTACCTAATCATACTAAAATCTATGATTACCAGTTCTAAACTTGAAAAGGGTATGTATTTCCTGGGGCACTAACTGGCTAAAATAATTTTCAAAATTCCAAATATGTTTCAGTAGTAAATAACTTCTACCTTTATAACTATTGCTCCGGCTGCCCTACATTTCTGAAAGTACTGATCCTTTAAGCGTTCTTTGATTTTATTACTGTTGAAATTTGATATTTGCTGTTGATTTATCCAAAGATGGTTAAATCCCCTTGACTGTAAAATATTCTTAACACATTCAATCCATGTATATTGCACCTCGCACATACCGAACACCACTTTACTATGCCATTGACTATTTTTTCAGAGGGCCACGCGACAAATCAGTCGACAAAATGTGTATTGAAGAAAACATGTTTTCTGATAACTTTTGGTATTAAGAAAAATATGCAATAAACGGGACTGCGATTCAAGCAAGGACTAAGAGTAATGATTCAGACTCACTGATCCTCTTTCACAACCGATCAAGGCCCTGAGGTTCCGGCACCCTGTCTTGTATCTTAGAAGTCGCTCGACTTGAAAAATCCAGCCACTGTTAATGGATTTTTCAAAGCCGGAAGGACCTCTAAATGCGCATGGCATCATGTCACAAAGACACTGAAAATAGCGCACACATTAGCTCTATGACTTCAACTGAAATTTTAAGACGTCTCACGGAAGTCGGAACACATTACGTATCATCTCTCGTGAAATGTATGATAATTTGGGTGACATTAATAAGTATGGCGGAAAAAGCTGTTTCTTTGATCTAGTTAGGTTTTAAGGCGCATCAGCACGATTATGGCTGGCTATATTGTGCCTTTCTGTTTGTAAGACTAAACTACTTGGTAGACTTCTGCCCGAATGAGTGGCCGCTAGGTCTGTTCTTCTAAAATTTCAACATTGTCAAGGGATTTTTAATAATGAGGGGATTTGCACAACGACAAACGTTATTTGCATCTATCAGGTATGCCTTAAAACACAAACCATTCTCAGGGCTCCTACTGACCCTGTCAATAAACTCAAGGGCCCCGGAGGCACTGCCCTTGTGTCCTACCCTCGGCGGTCCTGCTTTATGGTCTGTTTGAGTTTTTCCTTCACCTTCCTCCCCCCCCCCCNCCCCCCTTTTCTTCCAAACTTCTTTTATCTGTCTTCACAACCACAGCATCAGTTAAAATTATTTGTTTTTGTATATCATGAAACAGTCTTGATCCTTTTCGGGATCTAGGTGGCTGCAAAATTGTTAATCAGATGGGGACAGACCTTTTACACATCATTTCAAGAGGAAAGCGCATTAGATTAGCTTGCTCTATTACTTAATTCATATTTTTCCTCAACAAAATCACCTAAGTGGCCCTTATGTGAATCTACTAATCTGTACAGATTTTCTACATGTGAGACTTGCCACTGAAATCAAATTAGTGATGTATCTATCATGCCTTTCCTCCCCTTATACGTCTCGGTCGGACTTTTAAGAAATCATTAAGATCAAATACTACACAATCCTTAGTGGAAATATAAGGCTTTACTACACTTTGTGAAGTTATTCTAGCATTGGTCAACAACCATTCCTTCATTCTCCCCCCCCCCCCCCCCCCCNCCTCCCGCAAGTTATAACACATATTAACTAGTTATAACACATATTAACTAACTCACTCGATTCTTCTTTAGCCTAGAAATGCACAGATTAGTGCAAAATTAGGCCTGATGGATAGACACCCTCTGCACAGCGAGTAGGAAATAAGAAGGAATAATTAAATCCCCTTGGTTGTTTTTTTTTTTTGGTCCATACCTACATACCCAAAGAATGTACTGAAGCTTCTCCTTTGTTAAAAGAGATGGTGTATTCTTTCGAAGGAAAACAGGGCGTGAAATTCAGTAACATCACGTTTTACAAGACTAATAAGACTGGCCTTATGAGTTACCAGACGATGTACAGACGGCGAAACCTTGTCCGGAGTAGAGGGTCTGGACGGGACGAGGGGGGAGGGGGGGAGAAGAACAGAGGGGTAATATGGGCAGAGGGACGGGACAGGAAGGAGGTGAGAGTTGGAGGAATTTGGAGCCTACAACACTGCCAGATGAGAACAAGTGTTTATTAGTACCATACTGGGACAGAGGTCAGTGAGGGCACTGTAATATCCTGGGAAAATACCGTAGTACAAGAATAATTCCTGACCGATAATATTGGTTGAGTATTGCCAAGACCACAGAAGAGTTACGGGCCTTACAGACAGGGTGTCCGAGTTATTTTACAGTCGACGCGATAGGCCAGCGTGTGGACGAGACAAATAAGAGACTTTATGATTAAAAAACGAGGCCAAAGTGAAATAAATTTCCATCAAATACCCTCCATTTTCAGGTTGCAAGACCAGCTGTAGAGAAATTGCAAAGTTTAGACAATAATATTTCCAAGGTGTGATGACATAACACAATATAGTCTAATGTGCTAGAATACTGAGCTCTGTTTGGCCCAATTTTAGCTTCTGAATTGAGGAACGTTTTCCGTTTCCTTCTCTCTCTCTCTCTCTCTCTCTCTCTCTCTCTCTCTCTCTCTCTCTCTCTCTCGGCACGCAATACAATAGACTGTTATCTTTAGAAATAATAAAAACATAAAATGCAATAAAACTAATAATTCTAGACTAGACTAGACACAATCATTTAGAATTAATGGAATGAGACAAAATTCTACACTAGACTAATCGTTTAGGGACTGACGCTTTGCATTTATAACCTAGTCTCAGTATTTTTCCAGGTCATATGACGGGGAACACATTCCCTCCTTGTCATAAACTTGAGAGGGAATTTGTAAACTTTTAGCGGGATTTTAGGTTTCGCTCAAGTTATGCACGCCTTGCAATGCAGAAAAGATGGGAAGTTCGGCAAGCTTTCAGTTTGTCTTTGGGATGGAGTGTGTGTGTGTGTGTGTGTGTGTGTGTNGGGGGGGGGAAGGGGCGGTTGGAATTGAAATTCAAGGGGCCAATCGCGCGATCACGCGGTCTGACGAAAACACTGCTGTCTTCTTATGAAAGGACTGTTTAATATCCTTTGCGGCCCGATTATGACATCTTACACAGTACGTGTTAAACATGACGAAAAGACTTTATGACAGCCAGACGAGATTCAATACCTAAGAAGTGTCTCCCAATAATTTGCAGAGAAAAGTTATCCCTCAACAAAAAAAATGGCTGACGCCACACATGCAAAAAAATAACAAAAACAAAAAAAAAAGTCTCGGACGGTCTAGCCGTGTAAGTCTCATGTGGTAATCCAATGTTTGTCCCTGCAGGCGTACTAAGCAGTAATCTAGACTGTCTGGTCGGTTTCTTTTCAATTATTTCTGCTAATTCTCCGAAACATCCTTTCTACTTCATTAGCTGACGAGGGTAGCCTTTGTTCCCCAAACCCCTCCCCGCCTCTAACTCCGCCGAGCCCCTTTCTCTTTCTTCCCTATCCTTTCGTCAGATAGTGTGGCAATCAGCATTTCCGGTAGCCTCAGAATTCTGGGTATAATCGATTCGAGTGGAATCCGCCATCTTTTTAGAGTGTGGTTAACAAGCTTAAAAAAAACTAGGAGCGAAACAATAGTGGTGAAAAAAAGTGAAGTGTTCTTAAATCACCCTGCCCCATTTTCTCCCTACAACTTGTAGGTCACTACTAGAAAATAGGTGTAAGCTTCTACCCAGGATCAATATTTCCTGGCCCATAGTTGTACTACAGCAGAATTCCATCTTCGCGCATGGCAAGCTAGCGATGACGCGGCATTGTTTGTTTGGGACGCTCATATGTTCTTTCAAAAATGATGCTATTCAGGAAATAGGACTTTAACGGAATCGATTATGGGTTTAAACACTGACGATATTCAGACCTCTTGCTTGTGGTAAACTGTTGTCTTATATGTTGCTATTTTCTTGGCCAAGTCATTAAACTTGTTTTCTGAACACCTTGCAAAGTTAGCTATTGAATTTTAAAAACTCATAATGGTCTGTATGTGGTAGGTAGTTCTGGAGTACATGTCAAATGAAAAAGAGGAGGGGGTACATGCGTGATGTATACAGATCGACTGCACGAGTGCATCAGGAAACAGGAAACAGGAAACAGGAAACAGGAAAGTTTATTTATGACCAATTGTACATAAAAGTACAGAAAATGGTACACCACAGACACTTATGACAGGATATAAACTGACGACAGTGAAAACAATAATGTACTATAATATCAATAAATCTTATGGAAATAATACACAGTATTTAGTTTAAGTGGAACAGACACACCACAAAGTTAGTCATACTTTCATTGTATCAAATTACATGGCAACTTGATTAATTTTACATTTCAAATCGATTCATCAGACTATTCACTGACCACCCACTCAAATAGTGAAACATTCAGTCGGACCATTACTCATTCAATAAATCAAACAGACAACCAATCAACTGTTCAGTCGATTAACAATCNNNAAAAAAAAAGTCTCGGACGGTCTAGCCGTGTAAGTCTCATGTGGTAATCCAATGTTTGTCCCTGCAGGCGTACTAAGCAGTAATCTAGACTGTCTGGTCGGTTTCTTTTCAATTATTTCTGCTAATTCTCCGAAACATCCTTTCTACTTCATTAGCTGACGAGGGTAGCCTTTGTTCCCCAAACCCCTCCCCGCCTCTAACTCCGCCGAGCCCCTTTCTCTTTCTTCCCTATCCTTTCGTCAGATAGTGTGGCAATCAGCATTTCCGGTAGCCTCAGAATTCTGGGTATAATCGATTCGAGTGGAATCCGCCATCTTTTTAGAGTGTGGTTAACAAGCTTAAAAAAACTAGGAGCGAAACAATAGTGGAGAAAAAAAAGTGAAGTGTTCTTAAATCACCCTGCCCCATTTTCTCCTTACAACTTGTAGGTCACTACTAGGAAATAGGTGTAAGCTTCTACCCAGGATCAATATTTCCTGGCCCATAGTTGTACTACAGCAGAATTCCATCTTCGCGCATGGCAAGCTAGCGATGACGCGGCATTGTTTGTTTGGGACGCTCATATGTTCTTTCAAAAATGATGCTATTCAGGAAATAGGACTTTAACGGAATCGATTATGGGTTTAAACACTGACTATATTCAGACCTCTTGCTTGTGGTAAACTGTTGTCTTAAATGTTGCTATTTTCTTGGCCAAGTCATTAAACTTGTTTTCTGAACACCTTGCAAAGTTAGCTATTGAATTTTAAAAACTCATAATGGTCTGTATGTGGTTGGTAGTTCTGGAGTACATGTCAAATGAAAAAGAGGAGGGGGTACATGTGTGATGTATACAGATCGACTGCACGAGTGCATCGAAGATTTAGAAAACAATAAAATCCTTTTCGTTTCTAGCTTCGATGAGTATGCAGGGTTAAAACGGTTGGTTAATTTTGCCATACATTCAACTTCTGCAAGCCTTATACCCCTAGCTTGAGAAATTAATTAAAACTATCCTAAAATTCTCATTTCAGTGACCAAGGAAGAACGAGTGAATGCACACGGCACTCCAATGAACTTGAAGTGAACCCTTGTTGGCACCGTGTAATATGATCGTAACTCCAGAAATTGTCAAATAGGCATGCCTACAACTGCTTTATCCGTAGAGTATTCAGAAATAAAGGCTCTCTCCATCCAACTCGTAAGCGTAAAATTTGATTTCACCACCACCCTTGGTCACCGATCACTATACATTTCGGAGGGAACCATCGACTTTCGAGATTATTCAACATTATGTAAATAACGTCTGGATTCAGGGTGAACCCTTAACTCGAAAACTCTTCAGTATCTTAAGTGACTGGTTGATCTCATAGGACTAGTACTGGAATTAATTTTCCCCACCTTTCCTGTCGTTGATGTAATGTTATTAGTGGAAGGTCCTCGAGCAAAAGACCAGACAGTCATTACATCCTGAAGCAAGGTCTAAATTTTTCTCAGAGTGCAGTCAACTTGGCTTGATTCCATCTACTTCACTGGATAACTGGAATAAGTTGCGATAAAACGGGGAGTGCAGTTCAACGGCTCTGTTTCGTCACTCCAATTTCCACTGTCGTGTGTTTATGTCTATATAATCCTTATACTTTCCAAGCTGTACTCGGATTAGGGTTAAGGACATGATGAGGGTTTAGAAAAAAGAGGTTACGGAAGAGCGAGGGTATCTAGATATTGTTCAAGACCTCCCCCCTCTCTTTCCCTAACCCTGCTTCTTGCGCTAAAGCTAAACCAAGTATACCGTGGACGTGTCCCAGGATTGTTTCAAATGGATATATGATAATTGTAAACAATGGTGCATGGTTGTTGTCGACTGCTTTTTAAACAGTAATCACTTTATATTCTGGAGATAAACAGTTTTATAAGTGCAGTCAAATCCGTTTAATTGCAGCTCCATGGGAGCAAGGAAAAAAAAAATTGCGATTACACCGAAGAGGCAAATAAATCTGCGGCGGCAACTATCTCATCTGATTTCCCTAAACCCGCAAAAAAATCATTTGAGGTT
>JAWQUT010000112.1:1437838-1451136 GCA_033807755.1 Ellobium chinense
TATATATATATATATATATATATATATATATATATATATATATATATATATTATGACTCTTTTCCTTGAATCTCGGCTTATAACAATTATTGTCTATGATTCACTGCCAAGGCGTGGGTTTTTAAGCACGATTTCTCAACAATCATTCAAAACGTTTCGGGCAGATTTGGGCGCCTTCCACAAATATTCATACATTATATTAGATACCGGCGTTTTTTTCTCAAAACTTTCGATCAAAACTTCGACCGTCTAATCACTCATCCCGCTAAATCGTTGTTCACGTCTTTTTGGATTTGCGAATACGTGGAGTCAACTGAGCTTACACTAGTTACACGCCCACACCCCACCACCACCAACATCCCCCGGGCCACTCCTCTTCTTCCTCTCTCCCCACCCTATCAATACCCAAATCTCCTTTCACAGACAGCGGATCAGGAACAAGGGGACAATAATATGGCGAGGCGAAACGGCTGTTTACTTGTATCCTGCCAAGTCCAGCATACACTTTCCAAGATGCTATCAACTCCGCATAATGGTCATCCGTTTGATAGCAACCTCCGATAATTGGCAGAACTTTTCAAATAACAATACTTCTATTTTCTACGTAAAAATCACTGGATAATTCCAGCTCATCGCTGTTCCCAAGGCGTTGCGATTCTAGCAAAGTCGATTGTATGACATACAGCTTTACATCAAATTCATTTGATAACCGTCACCTCCCCATATATACATTTCTGGTAAGTGGTTGGTCCCAACCTCCATCCAGTGTAATAGTTTTGGTTAGAAGGGTAACTGCTATCGCCATAGAACCACGACCAAATAAACCTATTCAACAAGGACTTAATCGGAATTGAGGAGAAAAAGAAGATGGAGAGAGAGAGAAAGATCGAGATAAACAGAATGAAGGGGAAAACAATAAGAAGACCAAAAAAAAAAAAAAGCTAGGTTCCAGTCGAAAGGAGGACAGAAAATGAGAAAATAAAACAGAGACCGATGGAAAGAGACAAGAAAGAAAGAAAGAAAGAAAGAAAGAAAGAAAGCTGCAGACGGTGATATGGGCGTTTGTCGGGGAGGGGGCAACCCTCGGGCCCACTTTACTCATTTAGTCTCGTTTCTCACTCCTCCACTTCCAAGACACGACTATCTTCAACAGCGCCATCACTATCTCCTTGTTCATCTGGCATGACCATCATCTCTCAGTACAGCCACTTAGAAACACATATTTCCAATCATCGCTTTTAGTTCTCTACCATTAGCGAATGTCATCGGAAGGTCCTATCGGCCCTGAATCTTCATCTACATCTTACCGAGCCTCAGAGAACGGTAATCCAATGTCTTGATTGATGGCTTAAGCGATACTAATTGGCATGCGCAGCAATGGACCATCCGGCTCCCGCTCTAAGGAACGGGAATTTGATTGGTTAATCAGGGCACGCGTCTAGAGCGCACAACCATGACGTCAGGTCATATAAGGTCAAACTGCGTCTCCCGGTTACCCTTGTTCGGATTATGAATCTTTCCCGCTTTCCCTGGCTTCGGCATATTAATCTAGGTTCAAGAACCACTTGGACACAATAGTTGATGGTGGTGGCTGTTGTCAATACCAATATGTTGACGTTAGGCTTTCTAATGTCTGTCACCGCCTGGTATCTAATTTTTCTTTTTGTTTTAACAACAATCGAGCCTCTTCACTCTCATTTCTTCTACTCGCAACTTCCATTTACGTGCAATATTTTTTTCTCACAATCGCAACTTCTGTATTTTCCCGATGTTTTATCCAAATGGCTGCAATTTTTTATCCACATTTTAGAAGAATCTCGGAAAAAGAATGCGCCTGTTCTCATTTTCCTTCCCTATGCGTATTTCTTTACATGCACCAACACCCTCCAGCCAATACGTCCGTCCGTCAGTTCGTCCCTTCTGTTCGTCCGTCCGTCCTCTCCTCTCCTCTCTCTCTCTCTCTCTCTCTCTCTCTCTCTCTCTCNCTCTCTCTCTCTCTCTCTCTCTCTCTCTCTCTCTCTCTCTCTCTTCATATTCATTTACCCTGACATTCATCCTCACATCTGTAAATAAACAGAAATGATAATATGCTGACATTGTAAGTTTACACAACCACACGTAGCTCTCGCGCGCACGCGGGAATGCCACGCAGGAGGTCTCTAGTAATCGCTGCAGAAGCCGCTCAACTTCTTTTCCATTTTAGGTCCCCTATCGCCTTTACTTCCCAAACACAATCAGTCTCAAATGTGGCCCAACGAAGATCAATGGGGCTATTCTGCAAAGTGAATCCGTACCCCTCGTGTCCGCCTCAGAAATGGATAGAAGAAGGCAGATTCTTATGGCGAGCCGATACTTCATGTTAAGATACCGCCCCCTTTTTTTTTTTTTGCACAGTATCGAAGGTATTGATTTAAATCAATTCCTTTACTAGGTAGAGAGCGGGCGCTTCGATTTTTTTTTTCGATACATCATGTATACGTGTGGCAATCTCGGGCATATTATCTGTCTCTGCTTACATCGAAGTATCGAAATGGTATGAGAAGTTCACATTTTCAGTTTCGATTACGACACTGAAATTGCTAAGAACCGCCCACTACTGGCTGAATCCAAGTGCGTGGTTCAAGTGTTACATCACAATGTCTTCCTGCTCATGAAGGTTTGATTTCCCGTGGCCCATTCTCTTCCGGCCCATCCACAATTTTTACAGGGCTTCACCACTTGGAAACTGAGAAAAGGGGGATGTTGAAGAGATGCATGAGATTGCAAAGTAAGAAGGGAGCTTCCATCGTGAAGAAAGCGCTAAATGGAGGAAGGATAACGTGAAAGGCGAAGAAAGAAAACTAATGAACAGTTGATAAAATAAGATCAGTGCTCCACTCATATTTATATTTGTAATAATTGTACTTTTAAAGGATCAGTGCCTCAATATATTTCATCTTTCCTTTGTGATGTATATACTGTTACATGATGAGTCTGCAATACTTGTTACTGGTTTTATTTTCAATGACAAGACAAGGAAAAAAAGAAAAAGGAAGAATGAAGAGAATGAAGATAATGGAGAGAGTGCTTACATGCAGGAGAAGTATAATGGAGAGAGTGCTTACATGCAGGACAGGAGAAGTATAATGGAGAGAGTGCTTACATGCAGGAGAAGTATAATGAAGAGAGTGCTTACATGCAGGAGAAGTATAATGGAGAGAGTGCTTACATGTCGGAGAAGCATCTAATAAACATATTGTCAAGAAGACGCTCGGGACTGTATTCTAATCCCTCAATTCCATGAAATTAAAGGTTCATTTGAAACTTAGTGTAACAGGAATATCTTCATATTATTATAATTAAAAAGGCAATGGACCTCACGATCTATAAGACCCACCCAGTGTATAGTATAAAGGAAGAGGAGAGGCATGATGGGACGACAAATCACTAATTTGAGTTCAATTGTACAATTTACATAGAGTGCTTTTTCTTTTCGACTTTTATGAGTAATACATTGCAGATAGCATTGAAACTTTGCAGATCGCTAGTTTATTGTCCCTCCGAATGTTGTAGAACGGAAAATTGATTTCAGAATGACCGGTATTTGAAAAAAAATCCATCTGAACCGAAGTAGTGTCCATGACCATCTCGATACCGATCGGATGGCACAGCTTTAAAGGTTCAATCGAAACATAGGAATTTCCTGGAAACTGCAAAAAGGGTAGCCGAATCTCATGATTTCGAATTTCTGTGAATCAGTTCATATTTTCGAGGATCTGAGGCAAGTGGGTTACCAGCAGTGAGGAAATTTAGTTAAAGCAGTAGTATGAAATTCAGGGCTAAAAGTACTGAGACGACTGTGCAGGTTTCTCGAATTTATGAGGTTCGGAGGCGAGGAGGCCTACTGTAGGACAGGCAGGCAGGCAGGCAGGCAGGCAGGCAGGCAGGCAGACAGACAGACACATACACACACACACACATTTCTTGCCAAGGTATTATCATCGCCGTCCCAATGTTATAAAATTTGTAGGCTTACTGAGAACCACTAATCCCAGGCTTTTGAATTCACTTTCAAAATTTATCAAGATAATTATTAACCATGTTAAAACTTAGACAAACACTTCAACTACTTGTTCCAGTATCCAGCCGCCTGAAAGTATTAAATACGATTTTTCATTAATCTTTACCAGTGTGTGCCCTTTATGCGTGTGCTTGCGAGTAGATGTAGTCATATATACATGTATATTTGATTATTTATTATACTTTATAAAAAGATTTGTATTGCTCCTATGTTTATTGTACGGAACATGAGCTTAATAACGTTGTTGTTGTTACTGTTATTGAGAAGTGGTGGAGACCAGAGTCCCAGGTCCACATATCCGCACTATAGTAGCTCGCGACCTCGAACCTCGTATACTGGAACTATTCAAGTACTTGCTTGAATACTTCAGCCCAAAACCTTCTACTTGCATGACTATGTACAATTCACTTCAATATTTCTTTATCTCCTTCATGTAGTGTACCCTTTACAGAGTGACGCCACTGTAACAGCTTCTCCACAAACCCCTCTATGTGTTGCTAGTAGCCCCGGTACTCACTACCCCATGTGTAAGATGTGCCCGGTGTCTTTTCTTCAAGGAACACGAAATGATCATGGTCCTCTTATGAGATGAATAGGGAGGAAGGACCCGGGGGGGTAGAGGAGAAGGGTTCAGAAGGAAAAGTATAAGAAGAAAGCGGTGGAAGGAGGTCAGCAAGGAAATATCTTAGATTACAACAGAAATAAACAGAGGAAATTAGTGAAACTGGCTCTTCTTAGAATACTCGTAGTCTAAGTTGACCTGCAAGTTCGCACAAAACAACGCTAGCAAGAAGTCTACTAAAAACTAAAGTAAATGGTACTTTTGCTCACTCTAAAGTGACCATAACCTGGACTCCTCGTTTGATCTAAGGTCAACAAATCTGACGGATTACAGTAGAGATGAATACACAGAGTAGCCCGTTCAATTTTCCAACAAGGGGTCTTTGTTCCCTAAGCTCATCCTCTCCCCTTCCACTGAAACCCTGATGTCTTTTTGCGCGTTTTCTTTTGGTAAGTCATAACGGGACAAGAAGAACCCACTTACTCGCTGTTTCTTTTGCACCTCTATGTTGATCGAAAAAAACTCACATCTAGCCTATAAGAGTGGCTCCACACAGGACAGGCCAAACAAGAAAGATAATAAACAGTCTATTATGCTACTGACTGCACCCCTTGGTATCATATCCATACCCGATACCACGGACGCCTGATACTGAACTCCTACACTTTGAAAATAAAAATGTCAACTCATTGCAGCAGAATGTAAAAAAACTCAAGGGACAGAAAAAGTGAAAGGGATTGCACTAACATGAAAAGATTTGCCCTTAAAAATTTCTCGAGTAACAGGGCCGTAACCAGCCCGCCAAGGAATCTCTTGTATCCCGATTTGTTTAACTTTTCCACGNGGGGGGGGGGGGGGGGGGGGGGGGGGGGTAATCGATTTTAAAGGCATGTGAAACTGGGTCTAGGCAGTATTTCTATGGCAAATGATAAAACTGTATCCACTGAAATCCGAGATAAATTTTTAGAACGTTTTACATTATCATATATGTTTTACGTTTGACAATATCCTCAACATAATAGCTACGTGACTTCTCGGAAGTCCACGAAACTGAATGACTTGTGCGAATGCGCCACTGACTAGCAAGTTAGCAGAACAAACGGAAGGGATTAAGATCCATCTACCCATTTCCGCCGGCTGACGGATCTTTGAGGCCCTGAACCTAAGTTCTTCTGTTATATCTATAAGGCTCTAAAATGCAGATGTAAAACTCAGCGAATTGAAAGGTGAAAGAAGTTATTACAATCTCCATGGAAATTTATAAACCTTCTTTTCGCAGAATGTTTTGCAAAATCTGGCATCTTACCAAGTAGAATAACAACTGGCCTATTACTATTATGTTTGCCTCGATTCTAGATTTTCTGGTACATGAGCCATTTTCCCATCTCAGTGATTACAACCTAGATCTAAGCCTGCTTAGCCTTCACGCAAGTTAGAAACTGGGTACCATAGTAATCAACATCCTGTACATTACAGCTCAGCGGTTTTTTGGAGATCTGCGAAACTGAATGGCTCATACGAATGCGTTACTGACTAGCTGGATAGCTGAGGAAACGGAAGAGATAAAAATCCATCTATCCATTTCCGCCGGCTGACGGGTCTTTGAGACCCCAAACCAAAGTTCCTCTGCTATCTAAAAGGTACTGAAGACCTAATGTAAGACTCAGCAAATTAAAACTTGAAATAATTATGTAGTCTACTCTTCATAAATGTCTTACAATGTTTTGTAAAGTGTGGCATATCACAAAGTAGGATTACCACTGGTAGGCCTATTACCATCGTTTGCCTTGGTGAAGGATTTTGTGGTACATGATCTATTTTCCGTCTCATAGTTCATAATCTAGACCTAGGCCAACTTAGCCTTCACGTAATTTAGAAAATATGCGCCATACATTATAGCTTAGTGATTTCTCGGAGGTCCGCCAAACTGAATAACTCATGCGAATACGACGTTGACCAGCTAAATGGCAAAGGAAGCGGAAGGGATTAAGATCCACCTACCCATTTCCGCCGGCTGACGGGTCTTCGAGACCCCGAACCTAAATTCCTCTGCTATCTAAAAGGCACTAAAGTGCTAATGTAAAACTCAGCATATTAAAAGCTGGAAGATTGTTTTACTCTTTATGAAATTTTTACGACATTTTTTGACAGAATGTTTTTGCAAAGTCTGCATCTCACAAAGTACAATAATGGAAGGGGTATTACTATGTTTGCCTTGATGGCTTTTGTGTAACATAAGCCATTTTTCAGTCTCAGAGTTCATAATCTAGATCTAGGTCCTTTCGGTCTTCAGGTAAATTAGAATGTGTGCGCCATCCTGTTCAGTATGTCCCAACATTATAATTAAGCGGTTTCTCAGAGATCCGCGAAACTGAATGACTCCTGCAAATGCGTCACTGACTGGCGAGATCGCAGGGAAGCGGATGGGATTAAGATCCCTCTACCCATGTCCGTCGGCGGACTAATCGTGAAGACCCCGAACGTAAGTTTCTTTACTATCCATCTGTAGAAATTAACNACCGAATGCACTTCTTATCAGAAAAAAAAAAAAAAAGCAATGAGCAAGTGGTAACTTCAAGATGTCTTTCATCGACAAGAACTGTCCAGAAGAGAAAGATTTCAAAAGATTCAAGATAGGAAACTAATAGAGAACTGACCATAAAAGGTTTTAAAATCTCATCCATGGTTTTCTTAATCCAGGAGAATTATTTGTATCTTTGTGGAATTATCCAAATAATCCCTGAAAACAACCAAGGAAAACTGGTTGGGACCTTAGAAACGTGAGCCAAAAAACCTTTCGGTAGAGATCAGTTCCAAACTCAAAATACAGAATGACTTTACGAACTCAAATTCCAGGTTCTGGGAAAGGGGGGGGGGGATCTACTCCTAGTTTTGAGTTACTGAGGTGTTCAGGATTATGTGTAATTTTTGATAGTGAAATGACGAGACTTGGGTCTGAATAATTACAACGAATATCCGTCGGTTTTCGTTGAGTACAAGGGGTTCATGGTCATGGGGTGCCACAATAGCTTATTATGTCCCCGGGCTGCGAAGCTGCTATCTACAATAGATATGTGTTAGGGACGGGTAAAATTAGCAGCTGTGAGTCACTGACCACTCGTTTCGCAGCATAGTCTAGTCTGTTAGGGCCGTGAATTAAACAACTCGATAGCTCAATATTTATAACACCGGGCGTTTGAAACCAGGGTCCATTATTCAATCCTCACTGCATGCACTTTTTTGGTTTTCTTAGCAAGGAACAGAAATAATCTATCCAAAATATTTTTAATATTATCCGCATTTCTTTTCTTCTTCGGTTATTCGGACTTCATTAACAGCAGAGACCGATGTTCTTATGAAGGTATAATGAACACATGTATTCCATAGATAGGCTATTCGATCCTGGGCTGTAATAGTGTATAATTTACTATCCATTGACTTTGGCCCGCTAATAATATTGTGGAACCTATCCACTGCCGAGAGGTGTAGCGACGGCCCCGCGATGCTTGTAATAATTTGCTCTTCATCCCTGCCATTTAGAATGCTCTTGATAATTAGTGTCATTATTCCAGGGCTATTATTTCAAGGTCAAAAACAGAGGAAATCAAACATACGACGGTGGAGACCGCGGTAGTGCAGCTGAGACGAAGAAAGGCAGTTGGACGAGAAACAGAATGCGAATTTAATGAACGGGAGTGCTCTCCGGGTTAAAAAGACCTCGAGAAAGGCAGGTTAACACAGTTAAAACGACGAACCACATCTGGAGTGTTCATATTGGCAGAAGTCATGACAGAGCAAGTGAGAGAGGGAGAGAAAGCGAGGTTTGTAAGAAAATAGTCACAGGGAGGGAGGGAGGGAGGGAGGGAGAGAGAGAGACAGAGAGAGACAGAGAGAGAGACAGAGATAGAGAGCATTCAGCGCAAAATAAAGTGGTCGATTACTACGCAAATCGGGCTAACACACAGGCTATGACGGAGCTCTAGAAAAGAAAGAAAGGCACCACATTCCTCCCCTTCCTAAAAAAGAATAAAATAGCCGCATTTCACCTGCTCTCTTTTGACCTTTAGAATGGACGCTCCAATTCACATTAGGTTGGGGGGGGAGGGGGGTTGCCATTGCACAGAGACTCGCAAATATTCAGATACAAACAGAAGGCAAATTTTAATGATGATTTATTCGGACCACATTATATCTCTAGCGTCATCCGACAAAAGGACGTACAATAATTTTTGGGCAAACATTACTTTTTTTTTCTTTTGTATATTCAGTATGTCATCTGACGACAAAACATTTTCGCGAAGGTATGTATAGTTTGCAAAATGTTGTACCCAGTTTCGAACAAAAAAAAGCAAACTTATCTTTGCCAATATCGTCGGACAGCAGAGCTCATGTTCTTCATGACCGTTCAGTCCATTCCAGTACGAATGAAAAAAAAAAATAGAATGGAAAGTAATATAGTTACTCCATTTTTATTCCAATACGAACAAGATCTGAATCGAATCTTCCATAATAACAGCAAAAAAAGTAGTATGTTAAATATTAGGTCTATTCAAACTGAATTACAAACCTTCATTTTTTTCGTTCCATTGTGCTAGTCTACGGACTTGATGAGAGTTATGACAGTCAATGTTTGAAACGGGACTGGGGTGAAATTGAAGGACCTATTCTTTAGTTATGATACTATTACTGTAACGGTCATTTTATATTATTTTGGAAATCGACCCGTGAACGCAAAAGCTAGATCTGAAAACAGGAAATTATTGAAATGTCAGGGAAAGCTGACGGCAGATTCTAAAACCATGAACCGAAAGAACTGCCCGCTTGTCAACACAATACAAGGGATTCTCGGAGGGAGAGAACGAATTCTCCAAGGACTCCAAAATGGAATTATCTTTCTTTTCGTGAGTATCACACTGAATAAAAGTGGAGAAAACGGTAGCAGGTGTAAAATGTAAAATGTAGAGTTTGTGGAGAAAGGGTGTGTGTGTGGGGGAGGGGGGGGAGGGATAANGGGGGGGGGGGAGAGGAGGAGGAGGAGGAGGAGGAGGATAACTAATTTTATCAGTGACAGGGCCATAACTTGTCCCTCCTCCTCTCCCACCCCAGTGTTATGGAACTGAGGGTCGGGGGATCCTAGAGAAAGGAGCAGAAAAACAGGATAATGGAAGATTGGTCCCCTAAGCGATGGTTTTGCGAAGAGCAAGGGCGAAGTGCAAGTTGTCTTGGACTTGCTTGGTAGACAGAAAGACATACAGACATAAATTTGTTGTAATGTATATTGCTGTATAACTTTTACGCTATACAGATCTGCAGCTTCGCCGTTTCCGGTATCTTGTCAGGCTTTCAAAGTTTGCAATACTTGAAAAAACGTAAAATGTACAAATCCTCCCTCAAATTTATGATAATGGGGAAATTCTCCCCCAACTCAAATAATCTGAAGCAAACACTGCAGTCGACTCCTCTTATTCGCTATCCGGACAATCATAACTTCCGTTCAACTGTAACACTTTTGTACAAATGTTATACATTTCTATACGAAGTCAATGCAATGAATAATCGCAACTCTTCAAATCTTAGCATTTTCTACGCCCCAGATCAGTATTATGATGTTGATTATCATGGCTTTTACATGGCTCATTAATACAGTTGTGGCTTTCTCATAGCGAGTTTCAAGCTGATTGGACTATTAGTTTTTGAGATATTGTTGGCGGAGAGTCATAGTGATAATNCAAGGACGAAGTGCAAGATGTCTCGGACTTGCTTGGTAGACAGAAAGACATAAAGACTAAATTTGTTTAATGTATATTGCTGTATAACTTTTACGCTATACAGATCTGCAGCTTCGTCGTTTCCGGTATCTTGTCAGGCATTCAAAGTTTGCATTACTTGAAAAAACGTAAAATGTAGAAATTCTCCCTCAAATTTATGATAATGGGGAAATTCTCCCCCAACTCCAATAATCTGAAGCAAACACTGCAGTCGACTCCTCTTAATCGCAATCCGGACAATCATAACTTCCGTTCAACAGCAACACTTTTGTACAAATGTTATACATTTCTATACGAAGTCAATGCAATGAATAATCGCAACTCTTCAAATCTTAGCATTTTCTACGCCCCAGATCAGTATTATGATGTTGATTATCATGGCTTTTACATGGCTCATTAATACAGTTGTGGCTTTCTCATAGCGAGTTTCAAGCTGATTGGACTATTAGTTTTTGAGATATTGTTGGCGGAGAGTCATAGTGATAATAGTGTCACAATATTAATATGATGGCATTATCTCTCCTAAACTAAACAAATTAATGATAAACGTGGTGAGAGTGGAGTTCGTTATATCTTCCGGCTTTACAAGATAAAGTCACCTTATGCCAGCCTGACCCCGTGATTAGTGAAAGAGCAGCTTATTCTGATGCAAACAATAGGAGGAGCAAGAATCAGACAGGTACAAGCACGAAGATGTTAAGTGCCGTTATCTCGATTCAATACGATAACAACAACAGCAGTGATGCCACCACCAAAAACAATGCAGACAATAACAACAACTACAAGAACAAACTAGAAAAACAACAGCAACAATTTACAATAACAACAGCGACAACGACAACAACAACAGTGATAACAACTCCGACGACAGCAATGCCTTAGCGATATCATGACATCAACAGTGTATGGGCGACAGAGCACTGCATATAATACGAGAATTGCGGCATTTCTGGAATTTATGGACATTAACCTTGAGCCAGAAAATAGGAATTTCGAATAAATGACGGTTTCAAAAAAACTTTTCTTTTCTGCTCCGCTTTCTTCCGTTTCATTGCCATTATCTCTTCGAGGAAAACGAGCATCATAAAGATGACGATAGAATAAGTGTTTTTCCATTTTATATCCCCTTCCTCTCTATTCTTCTCTCCCAAACGTTCCCAGTAGAAGAGCACGTACATCGTTTTAAGTGCCCATGTACGCTCTGCAACTCATTTCACAGTGTCGGATCTTGGGTCGAAAGGGGAGAGGGGGCCGCGGCCAACCATTTGCAAAGAAACCTGTCTCGCTTCCTTTTTTTTCTGTTCAGGGGGAAATACATTCATTATTTCTTCGAGCAGATGAGTGGTGGCATGTAGTGCGACCTCCCTCCCTCTCCTCCTCCTCCTCCTCCTCCTCTCCTTCCCGACACATACACATTAAGAAGATCTGCCACTGACAATCCATTTCATTTCCTTATAATTTCCTCATCAATTTTTGAGTGCGGATGTGCTCAGTCTCAAACAATGAGATTCTATCCAAACGTAAGCGTTCAGCTTGAGGAGTAGGGATGGGCATATTCGAATACACAGTTCGTGATGAATTCTGAACCAAGATTCGCAGTTTGAGGTTCGAATTACCGAGTCCGTAGGTCGTGGCCGAACACACCGAACACCCTCAAACTGGATTGTCCCGTGATCTGAATTACTGGGATTTACAGTCGTATTCGGCGAATCTGAGATTTCACGAATTTGGGTTCGCAAGTCTGCGAATCTCAAACTTTTGTTAATCCTTGTCGGTGAGGATTAAATGAGACGCAACATGGAACGGAGACTATCCAAAGCATTGCTTAACCCTCCAGCAACTTAATGCGACGGATCCACAAGTGTGGCCCCCCCCCCCCNCCCCCTACCACAACCTTTCTCCAACCCTCAATCCCTGCTTTTTGCATATAGTTGGCAAAGTTGGCGTCAGAGACTTAATTTAACAACAATTACATCACTGCTCACACACCAGTTTACGCTAAATCATTTGATTTGGGGAANGGCAGAGTGGAGATGGAATGTCTTACTGATTACTGATTATATGGTTACTTTCGATACTTTTCTCAGTTTTCTTTCCTATCTCTGTTTTGTAACTAAATATAAGATTATTACCAGCCTGTGGCAGGAAAAGGAGACTACAGCTCAGCCACGACAAAAATAAGTTTTCAAATGGCTCAGCTTGAGCCATGTTTTGTAAAACAGAGCTTGATGCGAAGGAAAGTGAGCAGGTGGGTGGGTTCCACTTTGGCAGATCTGGCACTTCACCGAAAAAGACCATTAACGTTTAGTTAGGCCAAATTTAACTTTTGGCACCTTTGTATATAGCCTAACGTTCTTTGTCATACCATCTGGGCTATTCTCTCGTAGTTATATAACCTTTGATTAGAGCCACTGAAATGCAAGCGCATTATGTGAGCTATATGTGTCTCTTGTAAAGCTGTGGTTTTGGCGCACACAATCTTTCACCGCAAAACTTTAGCACTTATTATTTGCGAGAGAGTCACTAGGCCAGAAATGAAACCCAGTTTGACAAACGGCAGAAACTGCACTCAGGAACCTGGACAAGATCTGGTCATCGGAGATCTACAGTAGAGAAACAAAATCCAGAAAATTCAGATGTTATATTGCCCTGACATAATAATGCTAGCGAAAGCTGAAAACTCACCGAATTAAAAAAGAAAAAAAAATTACTTCGAAAACAGACGTCTCAGAAAGATCCTATCTGTAAAATGGGATGAACAAAGAACTCGGGCTGAGATCTATGGAATGTCAGGGCAACCCAATGTGTCATTATGTCAGTCGTCAAGAAGAGATGTTGGGCACATCCTCCCATGGGATGACATCAAAACTGGCAAAAACAGACAATCAAAAGGAAAATGCTAAGGTTG
>JAWQUT010000112.1:1472217-1525420 GCA_033807755.1 Ellobium chinense
GGGGGGGGGGGGGGGGGGGGGGGGGAGGGAACTGGTGTACAGAAAAGATCACGCTTTTCTTCTACAATTATAGTGGAGGTCATTTTGTTTGTTAATAATAATTTATGAATATGATTGTCTCACTTTATGATTGTATGATTTCTTTACGTGCAGAGGGAGGGAGAGAGAAAATAATGGTTATTAAAACTGTTATAAGATCTAAATTACAATATAATCACCTTTTAACTAACGTTGATTGTTTACGTGTTCAAAGAAACACAATTACGGTTTTCTTCCTAGTTTATTAGAAATTACCCACAAATACCACAACTTCTACAACAACAACAAAATCAGCAACAAAATTTAAAAGGAAGAGAGGATGGGAATAGGCCCTTGCCGGTTCGCTCGAGTAAAGCCGCGCGACACAAGTTAAAACTATGACGTCACAGTATCGACATCTAATATCAATGAGATTCATGCCGTGAATACTGAATTTAATAGATATTTGAAAATATCTATTAACTCCCACCTCTAGCCTACAAGCGAGACCAGGCCTAAGAGGTAATGACGAGGTAATTCGAATCCATCGAATTCTCCAACCCTATGTTGGAATCCAGATTCGAATCCTAAAATCGGTTTGGAATTCAATCCTTCGGTTCACAGGAAATTTAAAGGAAAACAAAAGATTCTGTTTATAAAAAGTCCCATCCTATATCATATTAAAAATTGGGTCAATATGCAAGTGTGCAGATGTAAATCTTTAGTTTTATTTAAATGAGAATACATTATACAATATCCAATGTAGAATCTAGCGGCTATTTTCTTGTCATTCTAATAAGTACACGTAGAAATTCCACAACTGTCCCCCCCCCNTCCCCTTTTCAGGACTCGAATCCGGATTCACATCTATCGATTCATAGCCTTTGATTCAATTCCGGATTCGAATTTTGTATGATTCGAAAATGCCCAACCCTACTATGAGGTGCCTTTCGGCGTTGCCAGAATTTCCTTTTTCTTGAGCCAGAGCCAAAGTGTTCATGAAAAAGCCATTAAATAACCAATTCATATTTGGAGAAGAAATCAAGAAATTTACGAAAACTGTCTAGTCAATGTGTTCGATCATCTAAAACTTTTTACATATATATCTCAGGGCAAGATAAGGAAAGATTGTTATATCAAAACAGTTCTTTGATTCGTATTCATCGACCAAACCATGACAGAAGCGCTAGGCCTATCTCTTGAAATTCCTCAGAGTTTGAATGCAGTAGACACTAAGAAGCTAAAGGTATTTGAATAACAATGAAACCAAGAAAGTCAGGAGTAGTTTGAATACTACAGCGAGCAATAAAAGGTATATCAGAATTCCTTAAGCTTTACTCAGATAAGCTGCCGTTACAGTGTTTGGAGGTCTTACATTACAGACCAGGGTCCGCAGCTGTATGGTAATCCTTTCTTTAGGCAGTTTTACGTACCTTTCCCACATGAATTCAATCAGTGTTGACCTAAAGTCCGTTGAAGCCCCCCCTCACCCCNNNAAAAAAAAACAGTTATTTGGGTGCCAAAAATCTGATATTTGGCCCCGAGAGTCAGATCTGGCAACTCTCAGTCTCATGCATTCTAATAATTTGCCGGGAAAACTTGGTCCTCGGCCCTGGCAAAAGTGGCAGACGTGAATTCGTGAAACAGAAAACCTCTAGACGTCTAGTCGTCTAGGCCTAGTCCTGAACTAGGCCCAGCCTAACAGGGAGCTGCACCATGCTCAAAATGGCTGATAGTAGGCCTAGTTTAACGTTTGTAACTATTTAAAGAGCATCAAACGCAGCTACGGCAGCCCTTGCAACAAGGAAGCAACATAAAAAGAGACTCATTTCATTGCTTTGGGATTTGGAACCGAAGGAGCAAAACGATGACGCGGCAGGGCGTAGTGATAATCCAAGCATTCTTATTTCGAACGGTCTCGTGAGACATCAAGAAGACATTCAAGTCTTATTTCAGAACTGAAAGGGAACTGTTGAGGTAAGCAAGTTATATTAACAACATAGCATAGTAAATATAAACATTTAGATGTGTCAATCCTTTTTATGAGATTTTTTAAAAATTAAAGAATAATAGGCGTACGTTTGTTTTCGAACATAGATACCTGACTTCCAGGGCTCAGAAGAAAAGCAGTCTTTTTGTAAAGCCAGTCTATATGCAGGTAGGCCTAAGAAACATAAATATTATTTGCGTAATGTATGAGTTTTTAACAGAACAGTAACGATATCTCTTAATGTTTACCAATGCTTTAATTTTCTTCATCATTTTCTATTCACCTTGTCGCCAGTAAAGTGTGTCGCTTTTTCCGTTTAGTTGGTTAGCCATAGATTCCATTTTTTCCATTTTTTTTTTTTTTTTGAGGTTGTTGGAAGACTAGACTAGAATAGATCTAGTCTAAGCATGAATGGTTTTGGTTTTTTTTTTTCAATTCTACAAATCACGACACAAGGACGCTTCACTCTGGCATTGTCCAGTCTGAAATATGATTGTTGCAATTAATGAAATTATTCAATTATTTAATTTGTTAATTACAACATGTCATAACAGAACAATGCTTTAGATCAGACCTCTGTGAATGATATTAACAAACTATCCTTTTGCTCCCTATTTCTTACTGTAATATGTTGCACTAAGGGTCTTTCCATTACTACATGTGGTATTATCTGCGTCCATGCATTATAATCATTAACATATCAGTTCACGTCTCAGGCATACACTAGAAGATGTTTATAAGGCTAGACTCTGATTTTAAGAGGAGGAGAAGAGGAGATGCAATTAAAATCATGCAAAAAAAAAATGGACCGATTATAAAAAAAATTATTGACGAGATGAATAGTCATAGCTACTCATTCACATAATTTATATTTAGATGTTTAGGAAGTAAGAATGAAGCCGCAAAACTAGTAACATTTCGTACTTCTTTTAATCATAAAAATAATAATGTATAACCTTTTTATTGAAACAAATAATGTTCGCGGCTGTCAGCCATCCAAAAATCGAAATTTTCCGGAAATTCACGTCGGGACCAAAGATGTACGGTCTATTACATTTTTTTATGTGTCAGCTCGGTGTTAATTTATCATCCTTTTTTACAGACTATAGATCCAATCCATGAGATCGACTTTCAGACGTATTTTACTTAATATGACTCTTGATCTGCAGCGTCACTGCTGCACGTGCGTTAAAGGTCGAAAAGCTCTACTGTGTAGGTGGGTCGAAAGTGACTCGAAGGTTGCACTGATGTCCACTATACACACTGTTTAAAAATCCTGTAACAACTTGACTGGTCACTTTGGTGTACGGTTATTGTTGTTGGTGTTGATAATGTTGCTGTTGTTGCTTTTTTCCACAAGAGGGGGCGGAGGAGGAGGAGTTGGAGGAGAAGCAAGGTACAGACTTTTGATGGCCTAGATCTATTTTACATTTGCATTGTCGGAGCAAACGTTATAATTTTACCTTGGTATGCAAAGACTTCATCCTCCGCCTATACCCTACACTTAGCGCTATCCAGTGGCACTGATGTGACGGTAACTAGAAGTAATATTAACAACAGTAATCATAAACAGCAGTAATCATGAATTATATTTTAATAGCGCTTAACCCTGAAAGCTTCACAGTCAGGCATTTGCTAATATGCATGCGTATCCTCAAAATACCTACTTAAACTTTCACATTTACATGCCAGTTCCAATAATAAAATACAATAAAATAAAATGGACACTCTTGATGTACAAATATTATCGTTAGACGTTGAAAAACATGTTGCTCTTCTTATTCTGAGAGATGAAAGGAGAGAAATCCAAAATTTGGGACAATAGTTATTGTAAAAAAAAAAAAAATTAGCTTATTGTCTTGAGAGCCATTTTGTGAGGTGTGGTATCTCTGTAAAATGGTGTTCGCTGCGCTTCAAGTCTTTGACACCTATTGTTTTTTCTTCTTTTGGCCCTATTAACATTTTGCGTTATTCTAAATATACCACGGTGATTTGGGGAAATTTCTTCCATGGAGGTTAAAGTACTTCTTTTGCCCGATCTTTTAACGGGAAGAAAAAGGGGGGTCAACGCCCAAAATTTTTCACAAATGTCTTTTGAAAAAGATCACCTCAAATTCTGATTTGGTCCCCAAATTTTCATTTGGCTGGTTTTGACCGCGTGCGAATACATAGGTCTACACATTTTATTTTTTTATCTAGAAGGCTCAAATTGTACCTGAAACTTTAAAATTGGATGCTTTATTTAGATCACAGGTCATTTTACACATTTCTACACCCTAACACTGGCTGGCAGGGCCCCAAAAAAGGGGGATTTTATATATTAGCGGATTAATTGGGGCTGTACACTATGAGTGATTTGCCCTTCTAATAGGTGTCACAAACCTTCAGCTACCTTTTTGCTGGCCGCTTAATTAGAACCAGGCATGTATTACCGGACGACTGTTGAGAATGGACACTGAGAGTGCTGTCCTCCGTATTTCCGCAATTATCTGTAACCCTGATAATATCGATAGTGTAGTCTTCAGTGGTTACAGCGGTGATGATTGCTGTGAGCTCCTTGTGTTAGCATCCAGGCTGAAATCAAAATTGGGGGATATGGACTGCAGACAGTAAACAAATACATCCCAAGCGTCACTGTCGGTAGCAGTCACTGTGTATACAGGCGAGGACGTGGTAACACTGCTCTTGGAAAGACTCGTCGACCCATCCAGATTCGTGAGGCACGGGCTGATCCCTGGGGCAAGGGTGGCGTGGATAGCGTGCGTCCTACCGTCCTCGTCATTCGATGGTGCCGAGGTTATCGCCCACAGAAGACGCTGTTGTATCTGATGTAGTAGCTGTTACTGTGTCCCGAATTCTTCTGAAAATGGTCAAGATTGTATTAGAATAATAGAGACAAGGTAATTCTACTGTGGTATTTGATTTCTATTTAATGTTTAAATATGAATATGGTCTCTGTTGACCCATAATTTCGCGTTTCATGTGAGCAAAATTTGGAGGAAAACGGAATCCTGTGGTGACTTTTTATTCGCATGAAAGAGCTTAACCCTAATAAAGTCGTAAAATCCTTTTAAGGGAGTAGACTACCCCTCTGTTGTAGATTATAGTGAATTACTGTGGTGCCCACTGCTCTTTTTTTATTTCGCTACATCCTGCATCAAACACACACCGACGTTTCTATGGTGCGCTTTTCTTCTGTTTTGGATGTTGGTCTCAAGAACGCTATTATGTTTCAAAACACAGTTGTTACTTAACCACCAAATTTCACACATGTAGTTACTACACAGTAGTGGGCATAGTGACAGTTGAGTTCTATTTTTTAAAGTTTAGTTGTCCTTACATCTCTTTGAGAGACCGTTTTTTTCCCGTGGCTCCGCGCAACTTATTCTTCAGACACAAATATTTAAAACCTTTTTTTTTTTCAGAATGGACATTAATGTGTCTCATTATGGTGAAGTAGCATATGTGTTTTGAAGTTAACCTAAGGATCATTACGCTTGACTTTGATACACAAGGTCTTCTTGGCTTTCTCGCCTCGCTGCACATTAATACTGGCTGTACCAAAATGCCCTTTCCTTATTCCAAGAAACGTACATGTGGTGTTTGTTTTGTTATCTTTTATCTTTCGTCGTGAATATCAGTGGAAAATGTACGAACAAATATGACCATTGGCCAAATGCTGTGTGAGTTAAGTCAGCGGAAATTGGCAGTCAATTCCGTTTTCCGTATGTTTTGTAGTAATTTAATAAGCCAGGCAAACACTCGAGACTGTAAGTAGTGTAAGCAGTATACTGTGTCCATTTTCCGGGCCAGCCCGTGATACTGGTTCAGTAAGTTTGGTGCATATTTTTTGTTGTTTGTTTTTTTTATCTGAAAGGGCTAGACAATGAACCAACATGTAAGCCAAGATAATCAATCAGTGGCATTGTTTCTTGATTCATGAAAATCAAAATGACATAAATAAAAAAAAAAGTGGGGATCAAAGAGGTTGAGGCTGATCTTCAGAGGAGTCCAGCCAACATAGATGCAGATCTATCGCTATTTTTTTCTCATATCCCATATATACAATGTGGTTTTCTTATATTCCCTAAATTGTGATATCGTGATTGAGCACTTTTCATTAGGGCAATCTTTTTTGTTCTGTTTTTCTATTTTTTGTTCTTTCTTTTTCCTTGCAAACAGCCTATCATTTATCGGTGATAACATGAATTTATTGTCTTTCTTTTCAGGCCTTCAAAGACAAAGTGACCATCGGTTTTTCGGACTGGCAATATCGGAGCTCGGTTCATTGCTAACTATGGTCTTCACAAATATACTGTACAATCCAGCATTTCACTATTCGGATAAGACTCAGTGGGATCACATGATACTCAGTACATCACTATAGGTGAGTCAGGTCAGAGATACTTTCATAGTTCTATTAAAGAGAGTATCTAAACTTTCAAGATCGTCGGGGTTCGATACAGTGACATCACAATGATTCCATGAGACAGCATCAGCTTCATGGGCAAAGGTCAATATATCATTCTGATGGAAATGCAATACAGAGAGCGAGGCGAACTCAGATATTGTAGTTACCGCTGACGTTTTAGTATTGTCAGAAATTTACTGGGGTTCAAATCTTTGGTAAATAATGTGCGTAATATACAGTAAATACTGCAATGACTGAAAAACATTAAAATTGCAATACCGACCATGCCGATGATGGTTCATTGCGATGACATCCAGAAAGAAAGGACCGGGCAGTGGAGGGAGTGGGATGGAGAGAGCCTTTAAAAGTGTTGTATTGTTTGTTTTCTGCAGGATGGCCTCAGACGTGTTTTGCTCGTGTCACTTCATGGATCATCGCTTTCGTCACTTTCGATAGATTGTCTATACTGCTCGCCCTCCTCTTCAAGGTCAGGTCTATCGACACCATCCAAAGAACGGTGTTGGTCATCGTCCTCTTTTACTTCACAGCTGTGGCCACAGTCCTACCTATTGTCTGGAGCATCTGGATGGAAATACATTCCGCATAGAAACAAAACCGTCACTTATACGGGAAAACCGTGAGGAAATCGAAGACACTTACCTAGCCATCAATTTTGCCAAACACGTTATAACGCTTGTCATTATCATCAGTACACACTCATGCTGATTTGCAACATCAATATGAATTCCAGATGGCTAAGGAAGACGACAGCAGTGACTGGGAAAGAAGGGGATAACAAAACCGTCATTGTCAACCAGGAGGTGAGAATCGTAAAGCTGGTCATGTTCATCTCTTGTGTTTTCATCGTATGCTACATGCCCAGCTTAATCAATCTTCCCATGATGGTCACATATCCACAAGAGTCATACTACATGCGGGGGGGAGGGGGGGGCGCACGAGGATCGTGATCTCCTCAAAATGCGTGGGGACCTTCATGGTTAATCCGGAAGCCATCAACAGTTCTGTGAATATTTTATCTACCATCGACCGAGTTCCAAGGTTGTTTTCCGGAATGTGGTCTGTAGAGAACATATCTCACAATGACGACAATATGGTATGAGAGGGGGGCAGTGCGGCAACTGAGCCCTCTTCCACAATAATAACTCTAGTTTGAATTTTCAGGATTCAGCACTCCAGGTGGTTTACACCGTGTCCTCACTTAACTAGGTGTAAATGAGTACCGGTACAGTGAAGCACGGATAATACGTATACCTTACGACCCACCAAAAGTGTATTTATGAAGAGAAATGCGTATTTAACACATACGTACTTTTAGATAAGAAAAATTGGGACCAAACTTACTGTACTCGATATCCGTCTTTACGTACTAAGCGTGAACGTATTAATTGTGCTCTACTGTGCCTAGTTTTGAAGCTGAGAGGAGGCAAGATGCTGCATCGTGGCAATCACAAGGGCTCTGTCCTGTTTGTCAGTTTTAATGTTTTGTTTTTTTGTATGTAAGATATGGATTGCTCTATATATATGTATTTGAAATTCGTGCGGGAGGGCTAAAGTTGACGTCATACTAGCTAATCTGTTGCATCCTGATAAAGGCATTCAGTAAAATAGAGATATTTCAGCTGAGTCTAGGAGATAAAAGGGGTATGCATAAATGGGTTAATGAATATCTTTTTTCTCTAGTAAATTCAAAGGCTTGAGTTCTGCCGTTCATTCTTTAACTTTGCTTAGCTGCACTGTTAGGAAGCTGTTTGAGGAAAGATACCGTCTCCTAGGACTTTACTTCGAGCAGTCTGTGTATTAAGGCATTGATATNTGAGTACAGTGAAGCACAGATAATACGTATACCTTAGGATCCACCAAAAGTGTATTTATGAAGAGAAATACGTATTTAACAAACGTGTACTTTTAGATAAGAAAAAGTGGGACCAAAATTACTGTACTCGGTATCCCTGTTTACGTACTAAGTGTGAACGTATTAAGTGTGCTCTACTGTGCCTAGTTTTGAAGCTGGGAGGAGGCAAGATACTGCATCGTGGGAATCACAAGGACTCTGTCCTGTTTGTCAGTTTTAATGTTTTGTTGTTTTTTTTATGTAAGATGTGGATTGCTCTATATATATGTATTTGAAATTCGTGCGGGAGGGCTAAAGTTGACTTCATACTAGCTAATCTGTTGCATCCTGATAAAGGCATTCAGTAAACTAGAGATATTTCAGCTGATTCTAGCAGATAAAAGGGGTATGCATAAATGGGTTGACGAATGTCTTTTTTCTCTAGTAAATTCAAAGGCTTGAGTTCTGCCGTTCATTCTTTAACTTTGCTTAGCTGCACTGTTAGGAAGCTGTTTGGGGGAAGATACCGTCTCCTAGGACTTTACTTCGAGCAGTCTGTGTAGTAAGGCATTGATATTCTTATACTACTTTATTAGTGCATCAAACCCTTCAACAAAGGGTCGTAGAGGTTTGCAGAAGCAGGAAGACAACTGCGAGTTAGTAAATGAAACATTATCAACAGAACTCATGCAAATAGGCCGTTGCGCCATTTAAACAGTAAAAAATTGCTGCTAACTTCACTTTATTTTTTATTTGGTCGCTCACTGGCTTTATTCAAGATGCCCTAGACCAGTAGCCTTGTTCGGATACATTCTTTCTCTTTCATACTGTATAAATCCAGTCCACGTTCAGTGTCCGGCACACTGCTTGTGTCCGGCCAATAGAAAACTACGGGGGTCAAACCTGTGAGCGACACGCGTGACAATCTGATTCGTCCAAAAACATAATTGAAAGTGATCATCGCTATTTCTTTTTCGTTTGTTTGCTTGTTTACTTTAGATTCTTACGTTCAAACCTGTGATTTAGTCATTTACTAAATACTTTTTCACTAAACAACTGTAAATAAGACCGCGTCTTTTGAGAAATTTTTAATTGTCATAAATTTGAGGTTGTATTTCTGTTATATACAGATATTTTGGAAACCATGAAGTTGTGAGGGTTCCTCGCTCAGGATAGGAGTAAAAATTCTATAATATTGAAGCATCACTATCAGTTGCATAAGGCATGGGGAATTCTCGTCAGTGTTTCTGCTTGATGTTTCCCAGACCGAAGCAAATTTGGCAGCTGTTCACATGTTCTGACAGTTGCAGTCAGCAGTACTGCCATGAATGAATACTACGGCGCTTGGTGACTCTTTTAGTGTAAACAGTGTCTGCAGCTAGACTGCAGGTGCTAAACATAATTCTCAGAGAGAAAAAAATCTATGATAATGGGCATTTATTTCCTTATCTGCAAATTGTCTTTTAACTCTCTTTTAGATTGGTGAACAGTGTTTCATCCAGTTCATTATATTAATTTTTTTCCCACGGGTAATTTTTTCTCCTCTCTCCCTCCATCAGCCTAACTAGTCTTCTGTCTTTTTCGCCTCTTCATCATGCTGTTTTTTCTGAGTGTGACTTTTAATGACGTGGATGGAGAGGATGACTTTCTTTTCTTGCTTGACTGCGATTGGGACTGACTCCGGGGCCAGACTGGCACTCGCTAATGTGGAAGAAGATGGCCTTGTCCTCTCTGGTCCCTCCCGCTGCAGTATGCCAAATCGAGTTCCAGCAGTGTCAGTAATGGCGGATTGACTGCGTAGGAGATCCATGCAAGATCTTTGATCTTTTTGTATCTGCAAAATAACAGAAGTTATAAAACTTTTACACAAAGAAAATCCGTTCAGAAAAAAATTTTGGTAATTAGAAAGAATATTTCATGTTAACAGTATTTAAACACCATATTTCAAAACATAACCAAAAAAAAAAGTAAGAGTTTCCAATGGACATTTTAGAGTGATTGCCCTCTTTTGCGTCCACTCAAGACAAAGAATAATAGGGGTACATTTCTCGAACAGTCCTGATTTGGCAGGTATCAATGTAAGATCACTTTTTTATAAAGTTACATACAGATATGGATGATCGAAGAATGTAGTGGTCCACAATCAAACATTCAGCAGCCGCCTTGTTACACAAGCTTTGCGGACATGTGCAAGCTTTTACGGACACTGCTCACATGTTTTGCAACCATTCGGTATCACTCTCCATGTCTGGATATTGTTAGGACAAACTTTTCCTCCATTGTTCTTTTTCTTCCCTCCCCTTCTTCCAAGTCGTTATCATTATCACATATCATTATTTTAGCACAAAAACAACAAACAAACACTGTCCTTTTAATCCCCCCTCACCCGTGCTCATCCTCATACCACCCAGCTCCCACACTCGCACAGTTAATCCACCTCTGTCTCCACATTCCCTTTACCCCCCTTCCTCTGACACAAGTTTCCTTTCTTCCTCTACTTCATTAGGCATCAGTTCTCTCATCTCACCGTTTTCTTGTAAGTTCCAGCATTCACATCTTATTTTCTCTTATGTAGCTGAATGCATTGTTATAATGCATGCTCTAGATTGAGGAACATGGGAATGAGGAATGATAAAGAAAGAATAGTGCTGGCTCAAGTATTGTTGAGAATGACTTTCCTTTGCCTTGTCCTTCTTAGATCAATTAGTTTATGGCTTCTCTTGGGTCGATTTAGTTATTTAAAAAGGGTTCGACGCAAAGAGGGCAAGGGCAGCTTTTTGGATGTGATTTGCGACCAACATACACAGTGACATAGTAGTAAGCTTCTTGGATCTTTTATGTATGCAACAGCATTATATCTCATCATCCATCGTGAATTTTGCAGCTGAAGCACAACCATCTCTGTGCTTGTGTTGTAAATATTATAAAACCTCAAGACCTCACAAGTTCCATAATTACTTATAAAATGGTTTACAAATTCAGTGTTAATCATTTTGAAAATGTTTTTCAACGACAATATTAAAACAATAATTTTCCGCTTGAAAGTTAATGTGTGATGCAATACAAACTGTTGTAACCCATCTTAGTACACCTTGTGAGGTTTTAACAGAGCAGTAACGATATATTTCAATCGCTATCCTGTTTTTCAGTTTTCTCCTTGTTCTGTCCACTTCCTCGCCTGTGGTGCTGCCTTTTCATTCAGTTGTTTCCCTACTTCGTCCCATATCTCTTTCTTTTTATTGGGGTTGTTGGCAAAAAGGTCTTTCAATTCTACATACAGTGAAGTAAGGTGCTTCATTTAGGCGTCAGTCCATCCCAAAATATGATTGTTGCCATTAATGATTATCTAATAATTAATCTTTAAGTACAAAATGTCATAACAGAATATTACATTAACATTATCTGTAACATAAGATAATAATTAGAATAATAATAACACTTAATTTATATAGTAGGCAGATCTGATCTGCGAGGTCATGTAAAACATTGTTCCCGTCCAAGTTTGCACTTCAGGTCTTTAGGAAGGAGCAAGATGACTGTTGTGTATCTCGTTATGAGCTGACCGTAACGGAGTGAAAGCAATGGAGTCTGATAGTGATGGTCGACTTATTTTGTCTAGTGATTGCATTCTTCTTGATCGGAACTGGTCGACTTATTTTGTCTAGTGATTGCATTCTTCTTGATGGGAACTGGAGTGCCGTAGCTGTTAAACTGTGTGGGCTGCCATATGGATTTTGTTGTTGCCGGCTTAATAGGCTTTCTTTTGTCATAATGAGGCTCGTTTGCCTCAGCTTACCTGCTTTTAAATTTAAAAACAATAACATTTACGAAATAAATGACACTTACTTTTGTTCTTATCTTGATCCTACCCATCCTGGGTTTGTGTTGGGGTTGCTGGTTTCAACAGTCTGGAATTCATTCTCTGCTCTCTTTTGCATGAATTGATGAGTCAAAGCATACTATTATACAATAACTTATAATAGCATACACTACATGTTCGAGAACGTCATCTTATTTTCTTTCACACTGAATTTCTTAAAAGCCTCATCTGCAGACGTGCCCATAGCCAAAATGTTCACTCATGCCACGTTTCTATCCTTTGTCTTTAAGAAACAGACTAGTTTTCATTATACTGATTAAGCTACATATTTATTGAATCTTTCAAGATGGTGACCACAGATGCTCAACGTTTCAAATCCGCTACATACAAGCATTTTAAATTAGATTTAAAACAATAACATATACTGACAAAAATTACACTTCCGTTTTGTCTCGTCGTGATCCAGCGCACCCTGGGTTTGTGTTGGACGTGCTGTTGGAGTTTCAGCAGTCTGGAATTCATTTTCTATTTTCGTCTGCACGAATTGATCTGTCAAAGCACAATGCTGTAGAATAATCAAGGTTGTTCTTCCAAATTAAAAATATACACTGCGTGTTTGAGATCATCTTTTTTTGTTACATTGAATTTTTTAAAAGAGACTCACTTGTAAACATGCCTAGAACCAAAATGTTCACTCATGCCAAGTTTCTAGCCGCTCTCTTTAAATAGCTGAGAATATTTCTTTTTTTTTTCTGACTGGAGTGAATGATGTCATGCTTAACATTTTAAATTCATTTTTTAATCGAGGAAAACAAAGCAAAAAAAAGGCTTAAATGGACAGAATCAATTTTTACCCTTAGGAAACAGGAAAATTTAATCAATTGGACATAAAGACTCAAAAAATGGTACCTACAGATACTAGTGACCAATTTTAAACTGACGACAATAGTAACAATAACAGTATACTAGAGCATCGATTAATCATATGAAAACAACATTTAAACAATAATTAAATAAAATAGATGTGCATATTTACATATCTCACACCTACCCGGCCCACCCCTCCCCCCACAGTGACGTTGTGTATTTCAGTGGTATGCTAGTAATCCTATTCTGGTTTTGTGGTATGTTAAATTTTATGACAATTTCACATGATTACCAAGCTTCCATTCACATGCTCACAAACGACTCTGGGCGTATCGTCAATAATTAACATCACTTACTCCACTGTGAATATCACATACAAACAATCCAGAGTTTGTGAACAAAGCAGTTCAACGTCTTGTTTTGTCATCAAGACGGTTCATTTATATTATTTTCTTTCAACACAAATAGTTAAAAATGGCAATTTCATTTTGTGATATAGAAAGCAATTACACTGAATCAATTATCTTCAATCAAGAACTGATAAGAAAAATAAGAAGTAAAGTTCCCTACCACTGTCTAACATACCACACTGGCTTTCTGTTAAAGCCAGGATTTATCATTAATAATATTATTTCAGTAAATACCTTGTTATAATCAATATGGTGTACTCACTGATTACTTGCGAATTGTGAGCAGGGTGGAATTTCCATGAGCTTAATATCAATAATGTCTTGAATTTATATGAGACATATTCAGATCTAGCAATAACATTTTGAATTTGAAGATTGACCTGGAATTTTGCATCGTTCTTCAAATAGATTATTACTTTAATCAGTGGACAATATTCTAGATCACCTAGGCTCATGCAGCAAGCAGGTATAATTTATAATGTTGAACAGTTAACGGAAATCTTACTACTATATGGCTGGATTAGTTTATCACCGCTGTATGTTCTCATCCTTCTTATCAAAAATGTTGAAATGATACTGCATTGTGGATGTCGATTGTAACCTTTCCTTCAGCATTGTAGCATTATTGGAACTGTGTTCTATGTTTGCTTGGCATTGTTTGCTGTATTTATCAGACGCTCTCTAGATAATATTGTGTGCGGTGATGCTTTATAAATTAATCAATTTTAGCCACTTTTTTTCCACATTCTGTGTTTGATTTATGTTCCCAATTCAGATTCTAGTCTACTATATGAGCCTATAGGAAAACAGAAAAGAACATTGCCAGTAGGATTTTAACTGTACCTGTATCAAGCTGAAACAAATGCATGTAACTCCTAGGCCTAGATAATTCTAGATCTGTGTCGGAACACGGCGATGCCCATAAATTAGCAAGACAGTATCCCAACATTTCAGCTGAATTAACCACCGATGACACATTTTTCTGTGTAGAAAACAGCTCAATCAATGTACAGTATGCTAACATAGAGGAGACACAAGGCCTAATAGCGAGGTTGCATAGTCCTTACTACTCAAACCACTCCCCTCCGAATCGGAATGACACTGGCAGCCATTAGACTTGGATTGGATGTTTTTGTCAGCTTCTCCTCCATTTGTCTGTTGATCCGCTCAGGTGATATCTGATTCTTAGTCTATCCATTCCTGCATGTTGGTTTCTTTATCATTACATTCATTGTTAATCTGCTGACTCACTTTTCATGCATGAAAAGAAACATCCCTTGACATGTGCAATCAAGGATGGCTAGGAAAGCTGTTTTATAATGATCGTGTAATAATAAGCAATGATAATAATAACAACAACAGTAACAGTAATAATAATCAATAAAGATAATAACGTGACAGTAATAATCAATAATGATGACAAAAGTTGCAATTAGCGAATAAGCGGATTGGACTGAATTTCTATTGAAGCTGCTGCTTAGAATGTTGACTGTATATCTGATAACAAAGACATCGCTTTGCAATCCTAAGTTAGGCTAAATATGAGAGTAAAATAAGGAAAATAATTAGAATAGGAAGGAAACCTTGTGGCAGAATAGTAGTTTTTAATCGAGCATGATGTCTTATAGAGTAATCTTTAAAGCAATGTATGGTAGCCTTGCAGAGTTTGAAGAGATCAACTTCTCTTCCATTGTAGATTATAGAAATTGGTGTGCAGCACTGTGTGCGGAATGCCCTTTTCTAATTCAGTACATTTTGCATGCAAAATTATTTACCAACGTGCTAAATAGTGGATATTCATATTAGGAAATGTGTATCTTAAAAAAACATACATGTTAATCACTAGCAGATTTTTTTACACTGTCTAAGACACAGTAATGTACATACGAGAGGCGTTCAAGAAGTCTTTAGTCTAGCTATGAAATCTGAAATTCACCAGGCATGATGTTACCTTTCTATATAGTCACCATGTACTGACGTAGAGTCACGCATTTCTCCCACCGGTCTTTGACCTTCAAAAGTCCTTGGGCGTAATAAGACCCCAATTGCGAGTCCAGCCAGTCTTCTACGGCACAATGGTCTCCTCATTGCTATGAAAACGTCTTCCCATGGTAGATTTCTTGAGGTTAGTAAAGAGAAACAAAAAGTCTGAAGGAGCCAAGTCTGGCGAATAAGCTGGGTGCGGTAGAATTTTATAGCCACAGTCGCCTTTAGTCTGCACTGACATCATGGCTCTGTATGCAGGGGCATTATCATGCAGCAGAAGAACTCCTTTGCGCAGCTTTTTTCAACGTATCTTCACTAGAGCTGACTTCAGTGTTCTCAATGAAGCTGAATAGACATCTCCTGTTACTGTATGGCCATTTTCCAGGTACTCAGTCATAATGATGCCTTCACAATCCCAAAAGCAAGACTTTTCCGCTTGACGGTTGCACCCGCGCTTTCTTAGGTGCAGGGGATGAAGGGGATTTCCACTGCATTGATGCTTGTTTCTGTTCAGGATCAAAGTGGTGGACCATGTTTCATCCATTGTGACGATTCTGTCAAAAAATTCGGCATCGTTGGATTCCATCTGGAGAAGTTGTTGGCAGCACTGAACCCTTTGTTGCTTTTGATCAGGCGTCAAAAGTCGGGGTACCCATCTTGCAGATACCTTAGACATGTTAAGATCATTGTGGAGACTTGTTTCAATCGACCCTACACTAATCATTGTTTCTTTCGCTAACTGTTGAACAGTTATACGTCGATCTTCGAGTACCAATTTCTTCACCAGTGCAACACTTTGCTCAGTGACAACGAAAGGTGGACGACCTTCTCGTGCATCATCCATTACCGACCAAGAACCTGATTTGAATTTCCAAGTCCAGTACGTAACAGTTTTATGAAGGACACCTATCCTTGTAAAATTGATCAGCCTACCTGACCACTCTAGATTCTGTGACTTCATTTGGGCACTTGTCTGTGCCCCCAAGATTGGTAGCTGAGGTGGAATCCCCACCAGGGAAAACTGCCTTGTAAACTTGTTCGTAGAGGTACTGAAGATCGTCTGACGACTCTTTTCCCACCAGTAGTTTCAAGGACTGGGCCGTGCTGACAGATGGCTGACCCCGTAGGACGGTGATGTCACTAGGGATATCAGCACGGCGCCGCCACACTCCTCCCCTCTTTATTGAGGAGGAGAAGGTCCCTCTGAGACCGATGGTGAACTGGTAGTAGGTCCGGGTATGACTCTATTCAGGCTTTCCCCACCGGTATGGTGTTGGTGAAGAGCAGCAGAGATTTAGACAACCCCAGAGAGGCGGGAGATAGACTCCCTTGCAGGGATTATCGTTGCTTATCTGACCCAGGGGGCAGATACGGAGAGAGAGGGTACTTTTCTGAAAGAACAAGGAAGTTGAAGACCTAAGAAAAACATTTTATTTCTACGTAAAACAGTTGGACATCTTCCTTTGGAAAAGGAGTTACACTTTTTTCCACCGAACGCTAGACAGAAAGCAGTAGGTTTGGGTGGCGTGAAGAAACTTCCCAGTGCTTAATACTAGATGGGTGTCCTCACTGGAAAGAAGCCTGAGAAAGAGTCCATGCAGCGACCGTGTCGGAACTCGTTTTAACTCCGAAACAATCCAATGGTAACACATTCGATATTTTATTTCAACTACACCCTTTCTTCCCCCCCCCCCCCCCCCCCNAATTTAAGAAAGATCCCAAGGAAAAATTCTATGATGGGATCCCATTGGTATAGTAAACTGTCGAATTCCTAGTCTTAGAAGGAAGCTAGGATACTGGCAACTTACATAGGCGCGGTTCTCTTCCTGCTTATAGGGAGAGTTATTGAAATTTTAATTAACTATATATTGCTGCTGCATCGTAGCCATCAAATGAATGATGAATAGCACATTATGATGGCAAGACAATGAAGCCTGCGGCAAGAAAGACATTTGGATGAGGTATTATTTCTAACATAGGATGACATACCCGTAAAACCCCTTTAGGGTATATTCCAACAATCAACCGATGAATATTTAGTGAAGAATAATGGAACGCTTGAAACCTGTCAGTGCTCTTGACCTTTCTCCTGAAGAACTCTCAGGACCGAAGAAAGGCGAATTCCCGTGCCCAACTGTTCTGCCGTATCTATCACCTCTTGCTCGTCTTCTTTTTGATCTCCTTCATGCCCATTGATCTCCCCACTACTGCAACTGGTCTATGTGGATTGTAGTGTGAGACGGGGGCTAGTTTTCATTGTCCATTTGTCTCACCATCTGCTTCTGTTCGTCTTCCTGTTGATCTCCATGTCCATTTTCCTCCACCTTATCCTGTGGTGGAGTAAGCTGCCCCGACCAGGCTATGAGGAGCCTGGTTTGAAATAGGGGCTCATTCTGACTGTCCATTTGTCTTCCCTTGTCCATACACTCTTGCACGTCTTCCTGTAGATCTCCTTTATGTCCATCAATGTCCACCCTACTCTCTGGTGGACCAAGCTACCCCGTCCAGTAAATGTGGAGCCTAGTCTGAGACCAGAGCTCGCTGTGACCATCTCCTCTTGCTTACTTGCCTGTAGATCTCCTTCATATCCATTGTCCTTTACGCTATCCTCTAGCGGAGTAAACTCTCCCTGCTGATCTGTGTGGAACCAGGTGTGAGACTGGAGCTCTCTGTGGCTATCTGAGACACCACCATGACTGTTGTTCTGCTGCTCATTATAGTTGTCCAGATGCCTTTTTCCCCTTGGCTGCACTCATTCCTTTAGAAGTTTAGGTGGAATGCACAAAATTCATCTGATTGAAGTACACAGCTTTGCGGAGACCTTATGCTTTTCCACAGCTCCTGCTGGCTGATTTACCCATAGTGAAGACTGGACATGCAGATTTGGATCAACTATGCTAGTTCTTTCTCTCAGCATTTAATCTGATCCTATGGGTGCCAGCTGTATAGAGCTCCAACGAGGCATACAACATTCGTCTAATTTGAGAGCCAATTTTTCTGAGAATTTTATGCTGCTACCCGGCTGCAGACAGTAGCCGTTGCAGCTGACTGCTTGACTGTCCACCCACAGTTGTGTCCTGATCACAAAAGGAGCATCTTCACACTCAAGAAGTTTCCAGAAAGAAGATACCAGAACAATGCAGATGAGAAGATGCACCTGACCACTCTGGATTCTGTGACTTCATTTGGGCACTTGTCTGTGCCCCCAAGATTGGTAGCTGAGGTGGAATTCCCACCAGGGAAAACTGCGGTGTAAACTTGTTCGTAGAGGTACTGAAGATCGTCAGACGACTCTTTTCCCACCCGTAGTTTTATAGGGCTGGGCCGTGCTGACAGGTGGCTGACCCCGTAGGACGGTGTAGTCACTAGGGATATCAGCATGGCGCCGCCATTAAACTTCTTCAAAAACTGCTGTAGGAGATTTTCCTTGCAGGTGAAAAAATTTGATAACAGAGCGATACTCAACAGGTTCCGTTGCTTTGTCTGCTATGACCTTCCATCCCAAGGTTCGTCTATTTGGTTCACAGAAAGTGCTGTGTAGTGCGCAGCTCCGATTGGATTTTCCGAAACTTTGCAAGACGTCTTATTAATGAACTCTTTATGTCTCCTGAAAATTTCATAAGCCTGTGATGATTCCTTCTTAGCTAGGTTTAAGACTTCTTGAACGCCCCACGTATTATGGATGGGGTTTTCAATATTTGCGTGTCATGTGTCAGAAATGGGTTACGTGGAACTTAAGGAAGGGCCGTCCCTCAAAAAGAATGTATGCGTAAGTAAATTGGAGTGGGTGTGTATCTCAAAGAGTGGGCGTCTCCGCGTCTGGATAAACAGTCTCAGTATATAATACCTGGGCTGGAACCTAGAACCTGGAATCCATGCACTCCCATCACCTGAGACTCCTGCTCCTTGAAGTGTACATATGTTTATGTATGTATATAGTTTATTTGTGTGTATGTGTGTATATATTATTATATATTTCATGTATGTGTATAAATATATAAATTATATAGTTTATTTGTATGTATGTGCGTATATATATATTTCATGTATGTGTATAAATATATATAATTTATTTGTGTGTGTGCGCGAGAGGGGGGGGGGANGGGGGGGAGAGAAAGAGATTGCGATTGTATGCCGTATCTGTAGGTGATAACGTTTATGATTGTAATCCACCGTTTAATGTGTTCTGTGCTATGCATCTGTTCAATGCGAATTTCCAAATGGATTAATAAAGATTATCGTATCTTATCTTATCTTATATTATCTTATCTTATACATGATGTAGCAAACTGCCTAAAACTTTATTAACATGTTAGATACTGATATAGCTGGGCAGCACAAATGATGGGGAAGAAGAGCGGGAAAGAGGTTCAAGCTTTGTCTCATGTACTCGTATAGCTATAACTAAACTAAAACATCTAAACAGGATCAGAAAATGAATATGGTGGGGAACGGCACTGATCAGATCATGAGAAGACAGATAGGGTTGTGTTAATAAGAAGCTCGTAATCCATACGGGTATTTTCAGAAAGGGTGGAATGTGACGTATGCACTGAGAAATTCTGAATGGTAAAATTACTAAAATATCTCTGAACTGTGACTTACAGTTACTTACAAGAGACACCGGTTTTGCATTTGGAACATTATTATAATTCCGTCGGTAATCATATATTTAGTCACTTGATCTCTTTAAGGTGTACATCAGTCTGGTTATTTATCTATTACTCCATCAGTTATTCTCATACTAATTTCGCTTCGCCGTTTCAGTCTGACTGCCAAACCATCCAGAATGAAATAAATTTCCTGGGCCATATCGTAGGAAGAGCGGTACAAAAGCCAGATATAACTAAGATTGAAAATAATGATGATTTTACAAGTTCCGACAACTAAAAAAAAAAGTTGGAAGTCTCATAAGTTTACCGAATTACAATAAAAAATTCATTCCAATTTTTTTCTGAGCTAGCAGCATCATTGACAGACTCGACAAAAAAGGGACGGCCTGACAGGATTAATTGGACTGCTGACTGTCAAAACGCACTTACCGGGCGTATCAAAACATTAACATAATTTCCAATTTTGATATTCCTCGGTTTTTCGCTACCATTTATTTATCCTTAGGACTGATGCTTCGAACACGGGAGTCGGGGCTAGGCTGCTACAGGAAAGACAAGGGTATCTACATCCTGTATGCTTCATCAGCCGAAAATTAGACTATCACCCCGAGAAATAAAGTATTCTGTCATCGAGAGAGAGAGTGTTTGGCGATTGTATGGGCAGTACAGAAGTTGTCACGCTACTTGATGAATGTCCGCTTTGCAGTGCAATCGATCACAAGCCTTTAACCTTTTTGCACACAAATCGATCTACAAACCCTCGTTTATCAAGATATGGGCTTTAGCCCTACAATCTTATCAATTTGAGATGCAGCCTATTCCAGGTGGTTTGAATCATTTTGCCACTACCTAAGTCGTTATTGAGTATTGAATGAATCTACAGTATCATCTTCATGGCTGGTAATTGTGTTACATCATTTGATCATGCCAGTCCTGTTGGCCACAGTGCCAGTTATCTACTTAGTTCATATTGTTATCCTAACACCACTGCAATTAAAGTTGTTGAAATTATTAGAAAGAAACGTTGGAGAACTGAAGGAAGGTCTTCGTATCATTGTCTGCAAACTGCGTCAATATCTTCTCCCTGTGAGACCTACGGATGACCCACCTTCGACACATTACCACTGAATTTGCTATTGTTGGAACGATGGTATTCTACTCAATATGAAACTCATCTTCTGTTTTTATTACAAATTTCACACATTCTCAAAGTGTATTCTGCGTTGGTCTTCTCGATCTTCCCTTTGTCACTATAAAACTGTGAGATCAAAATCTTATTAAATAGCTATTCCTATACGACTCTGTTTTACTTCCAAAATTTTTTTTTTTAATCTGAAATACTGCTAGTACTGACAGCTGCAACGTCTGGAAATTAAGATCAGACGTTAAAAATCAAACATCGCTATTTTTGGCGCAAAAATCCTATTAATGGTAGGATGCTAGCTATCTGGCAGTTACCGTCCATAAGCAAAACAAGGGGTAGGCAAAAATGATAAAATCTAATGCAGAAAAGGGTAAAAAGGCAATGTATGTACAAGATTTGTACTTTACATTTCTTTAAGGTTTTAGTCATTCCAGTTCTGATATCTATTTGTTAGATTTGGGCGTTGGCAAAAACAGACATGTTTGAACGAGTGCTAATTGTTCTTCTAGAACACGGCTGTATATTAATACAGTAGAACTCGGTTATAGCAGAATGGTCGGGACTTTCCAGATTTGGCCGTCGTGTTCGTGCGCTGTTGTTTCTGAAATGGGGTATTTGGGCAAGAGAAATAATCGCATTTAGATTCTGTTTTACTTTGACTTTGTATAGAACTACATAACATGCTGACTAGAGAGGCGGTGCGGAGTCCCAACTTCCGCAACTTGTATCTGTCTATAGTGTGTTTTTAGTAGACAACACCCTACACTGCAAGGTTCCCGGGAATATTACCACATATTGCAGTGAACCACAATTAAGTTGTCTTAACTCTTCTTGTAATTTTTTGTCGTAGTTATCATCATATTTTCCTTCTTTATTATCGTTTGAAGGTTACAGTGGTAGTACCTCCTGTCTGTCTGTCTGTCAGTCTGTCCGTCCGTCCGTCTGTCTGTCTGTCCATCTGTCCGTCCGTCCGTCCGTCACCCACTTGCTCACTCACTCATTTCATCACCGGGATTGGAAAAGACAAGGCACAAATGAGAGGACTTGGATGATGATACGGTTTCGGGACTCCTCCAAGTTTGCATTTTCTTCCTTAACCCTACCCCTAATCCTGCCCCAAATCCTCTAAACCAAGAATTTTACACATATGTATTTTAGCCATGTTAATGCACATACTAACAGAAGGATCTTCAATGTGTGTTTGTGGGTGCGTGTGTGCATGTGTGTGTGTGTATGTGTGTGTGTGTGTGTGTGTGTGTGTGTGTGTGTGTGTGATAATGTCTCAAAGAGTAAGTTAGTGGAACTAAGGGAAAGAGCTGTTTCGCAAAGACTTTTGATGTCCCTGCATGCACTACTACTCTACGAATACAGCTATTACTGCTTTTGTTGCAGCTGCTTCTTCTGTCAGATCCGAAACTTCCGGATTAGAGCTAGATCTAGAATGTACAAGTATAATGCCTATTTGAGTGCCTCACCAGCCATTGCAGCTGATGATGATGATAATGGGGATGAAAGAACAATTTTCACAATCGTTCGTACTGCACGTCGCTTTTATTGTTCTTTGCATCATATAGATGCGCTACATTAGGTGGATACTTTCAGCTTATTTTCTCTAAAACAATATATGTGAATTATATATTCATTTATTTGTCTCGAAAGTCTGATTTTTTTTTCTTAACATTAATTTGTAATTTATGTAGATCTATGTGCTCCCCTCCCCCCCCCCCCCCNCCCCCCAATAAAAAATATCACTTTCTATAGTATTTCCACTCTAATAAAGTGATACTGATATTGATGACAATAAAGACAACTGTTCTATGCAGGTAAACGAGATTGAAACGAAATTCTTTTTATTTTTTTTTTTATAAAATTTCTTTTTTAGATGCTTTTACCTTTATGGAAGAGGTAGAAAAGAGGAGATCAGGAGAAGGAAGCTCATAAATTTATATTTGTCACAGGTCATAAATTCGAGGATACTTGTTTCAAAATGACAGGGTAACTGGATCGATCCAAACCAAAGAGGTTATAAAACTGTAATCCAAACTAATTAGGTTTACTGGTAACTAGGCCTATAGATTCAGATAGGAATCCCAGGTTCCAAAAGAGGAAGCAATTCAGGCAGAAAAGATAATAATACGAATAATTCCAGAGTGATCTCTCTTGGTCTCGCTGGTCAACGAGATCGGCCATTTTGCCCTCCCATCTGGAAGAAAACACTGCGAACATTCATTCTTTTGACTCGAAAGAGGCCGTATCCCGGCCGTTACAAGCATGAATGCCTCTCTCAAATCCTCTTAAACGTACCTTGTCGGACGAGAATAAATCTGAGACGAAGAGGACCCGATACAGCGACGATCAGTCGAAGAAAGTGCGAGACTCTGATGCTGAGGAAGCAGCTGAAAACCTGCTAAAATTAGCGATGGCAGATCCACAACGAAAGGCCAATTTCTCAGCTCTGAATTCTTCAAACGGCATGAGCAAGCACAACCAGCCTGTTGGCCCTGCAAATAAGCAGGGCACTGCGAAGAAGCTGGTAATCAAGAATTTCAAAGGTAGGATACAGACCTCTTGACGTTTGAAATTAGGTTGGTTGTTGTCTTTGTCAGGGTTCACTTGTTGGTTGGTGCGTTGTTGACAGTAGTGTTAATATGTATTAGGATAGAGCTAGGCCACCGTTGTGTGCTTTGAGCTGGGTTTTGTTTACACTAATTGGTTGATCATTGTCCTTCCAAGCAAACAGAATTATCAAATTAGGCAAGTTTTTAATCCCTAACTTCTGGCTTGCCTTATTTGTCTATCTGGATGCAGCGGATGTCGCGCCAAGTTAGTAATAGTAAGTGTTTACATTTAATTAAAAACACTGTACTTGGTCTTCGAGTAGAATTGTGCCTAAACATTGATGCTGCAGGAAAGATCATTTAGACAAAACAAGGAAAACATGACAGGGAAGGGTTATTTCCTGTGCTGTTTCATCAGACAAATTCATCTTCTTGTTAGAAGTGACTTGGAATGTGGCAAATAAATTCTCCTCACTCAGTGCTCATCAATCATACTAAATCTAAATGAACCTACCAAATGACAGTTGCAACTTTTGGTGACACAGCAGTCATTAAAATATTCTGATTGATGATTTCCCATCATTTTTGGTACTTTTAAATGATCAAGCTAAGCTTGAGATTGCAGCTCCATCAGACCTTGTCCCCACAAACACTGCTGATTTGTGCTGTATGGTAGACACCATCGCGCCCCCCCCNNNNCCCCCCAATGATGATAATAATATGAACATGGTTTTGAAGCAAATGTAACATTAAAATTAATTGTTTTTCATCATCGACAGAGAAACCTAGCATGCCTGCTAACTTCCAAGAAGTAACTTGGGAAAAGCTAGAGGGTGCAGTTGATGCAATCCACAGCAGCTGTTCCATCCGTTACAGTCTAGAAGAGCTTTACCAGGCTGTTGAAAACATGTGCAGCTACAAAATGGCAACAGGCTTGTACTCACAGCTGATGTCCAGATGCCAGAAACATGTTCGGGCCAATTTGGGACAGTTCTTAGCATATCCTTTTCTCAACTTCTGACCGTAAGCCTCTAAGGAGTGGACTGAAAAGTTTGAGCTTTACTGAAGGAATTAGTTTTGAATGGTCATCTCACTGTGATAATCACCATAGATTATGTATGGGTTCTCTGCCTCTATGTTATAGAAATGCTGTTATGTTGTGATGGAAAATTAAGTAATTCCAGTTTATACAAGTAAGCCATGTCTATTTTATGAGATAGCAGGGCTGATGCTTCAATGGTGACCATGAAACTTATAAAAAGCATTTGCATCAATAACATAATAGTTGGAAAGTTTAAAATAATGTTCACATCACATCATGTCAAGGCTATAGTATGTCTTGAGATGGTCTGGCTCCAGATTTAGGAAATGAATTAGAAGACTGTGACTGTTGAAGTCTTCATTGTTCTGTAAGATGAAAGTCACAGATTTGTTACCCTTTTTTTTTTGTGTGTGTAGAGTTTTTACAGGGTTTCAGCATATTTATGGCTTTCATGCTCTTTTCCAGTTTGTAAAAGTAAATTACTGTATAAAATTTCCCTAATAATTATGCTTGGACACAGTGACTGCTAAGCTTAATCTTTTATGATTCTGAAACTGCCAAAGTGTATTTTTCTTAAATAGTGAAAGTTCTGATGACAGGATCCTCCTGACTTGCTGTTCTGACAGTTCTTTTCTTTAGTGTCAGGGGTGGCAGTGTGTCATTCTTTTTGGAAACCGAAAATCAAATCCATAGAATAACCATTTTAATACAGAAGTACATGACTTGCAGCCAGTCAAAATGAAGCTTACGTCACCAGACCAATAGCTGAGCTATCAGGCCATCAATGTGATGGGGCAGTCTAGAAAAGCATTTTTATTTTTTGAGGAACTCAGAACTTAAATCGATTCCGTAAACAAAACTATTTATTCTATTTACGATTCCTTAGCAGTCACTGATAAATCTTGAGTTTTTGTGAGGTGGATTAGATGACCTACAAAATTGCTCTTCAATTGCTTTTACTGAGAATTTTTGCCACTACATTGGGATGATCCCCTGTCACTTCAGATAACTATATCTTGGTGTCACAAATATGTGAGGTAAAACTTCTTTTATCTACATAAAAGTACCCAACATAAAGCTTTCATATATCATACCAGTAAGTTTGAGGTAGCCAAAATGCAACTTAGCTTCATGACATAAAGGAAGAGTGATGGAACAACTTCAGTTTTGAACAGAGATCTGTATTTTAATCACGGTATCAGAACAATTTACCATGGGCTGCTGGCATCCTTGTAATTTTCGTATGTTATTTCAGAGTGCATTATTTCCTTAACCCATTGCACTGAAACTCTGGATTATGAGCAGTTCCTGAAACTGATTGACAACTGTTGGCAGAATCACTGCAGGCAGATGGTGAGTAAACTGAATACTTTGTTTGGTTGAAAGTCTGAATGCTCGGGGTTGCCACAGACCTGGAAAATATGAGAAATTCATGGAAATTTGCCTTTGGCATTTCTCGGTCTGAAAAATACCTGGAGTCAATAAAAATGGCCGGTTCTCATGAAAACTCTCTAAAAAGAATTTTGAATGAGTGATCATTATTTTGCTTTAAACTACTTCCATATGCACCTATCAGAGTGAAAATGTAGTGGAGACTGCATAAATTTTGTGCACCGGAAATACAGTCGCGTAATTATGTTATTATGATGGGAAAAACTGTTAGACCACATGGAAACATCAACCAAAAAAAAAGAAATTTTTTCTGGCAATTCTGCTGTCATGTTAAGTAAGTTGAAGGTTGACCTTTAGGAGTTAAAGACTCAACACATAAGATTCTGAATATCAATCTAAATAAATCTCAAATCTAGGTTAATGCCTGCTCATGCAATTTCACAATATTATTACCCCTGCAGGCTTGATCACGCTCAAACTTTTCTCAACTCCCTGGGGAGTTTTCAGTGCCTTTGCATTTACAGTTACTGAATACTAACTTTTGGCAATATCTTTTACTTCCTATAGCCAGGTATTAATTTTATAGATGGATGGATTGAGGAAAGTGTGATCCAAATGCTTAGCTGAACATGGTAATGTTTTCTTGAGACAGCAGGGACTGAAGTTTTGCAGTACCACATCTCTTTTATGCTTTTCTTACTTTATTTTAATCAGTCGTTCCATTTTGCAGATCATGATTCGAAGCATCTTCTTGTTTCTGGATAGAACCTATGTGCTGCAGAACTCATCAATTCTCTCTATATGGTAAGCTTATAATAAGGTCTAGAAATGAAGGAGTGAGCAAAAATTATACATGTGAAGTTCAGTAGGTTTACATTTCAAGGAATATTTTCAAATTACTTTCATGCCCTTCTCATGGTGAAACTTTGGATTTTACACATGAATTTTGGCTGTGAAAGTGGTAGGCCTGACTTCCCTTCTGAAATGAAAACTGAACTTTGTAACTTACTGATAGATAACATTTCAAGAACATTCGATACCCTCATAGGAGCCCCCTTCCTTGTTTTGTAAAGCTATTCCTCCATTAACAGCAGAGAACTGAGAGGTATTGACCCAATTACACCTTGTTACCACCTCCTTTTGTCTTTTGCTGATCAACAATTTTGTTGTCACAATGCACAGTGCAGAACTCGCATTTCCAGCTTGAGCAGATTGCATTTTAGCATCACATTTATTCCCTGTATGCATCAGCTCTCGAGGCTTGTTAAGCGTATCAATACATCTGCCATATCATTAGGACTAAACTTGGCACCGGGTCTAGTTGTGAACATATATCAGGTTTACCTATAGTTTTGACCGGCTTGATTTTTTTCAGACTTCAAGAACCAGACAAACAATTTTTCTTGACTTTTAGGAAGATTATAACCTAGCAAGTTGAAATTTGTAATTCACCTAAATTATTACCAAATATCCACATATTAGGTTGTTTACAAGATGACCAAAGAACTGAGATACAGGTGAATAAAACAGGAAAAAACAGCAACAACAAAAAGCAGTGAAGCTGTAACTTACTTTCATGTTAAGTGATAAAATATTTTCTGTAGAGCTGACCTCATGGTCATTGCTAATTCTGCTACCTCCTACTGTCTCTCAGGGACATGGGCCTAGATTTGTTCAGGCAGCACATCATCTCGGACAAGGTAGTGGAGTCAAGGACTGTGGATGGCCTGCTTAAGCTGATTGAGAGGGAAAGGAACGGAGAGGCTGTGAACCGACAGTTGCTGAAGAGTTTGTTAAGGATGCTGTCAGATTTGAATGTGAGTTGTCGAAATGCTGTAATGATTGTTATAAATGGGCTGCACAGAGTATGTAGTGAGCAGGCATGATGAGGGACACCCATATAAATAGAAACATTGTTTATTCCAATGTGTTTTCTTGTGTTAGGAATCTCACAGGGAACTTTACCCATTTGTAGTTAAAGAAATTTGCAGGAATATCAAGAGTCCCAGTAATTTTCAGAATTCTGAAAATTTTGTCACCCCAAAAAATCTGATTTGGTTGTCTCCAACCTTTTCTAAACAAAAAAAATTCTGACAGTTATTTTTGGGCATCTGAAATAAGTGAAATCCGAAAATGATAAGCCAGATATTGTAATTTACTCAGACACTGGCGATGATGTTTGCTGAAATCGTATTCATTGCCACTTGTTGGTCAGACAGAATCTGAACCACATATGAAATGCAAACTTGCAGCTTTGAGATCCTGCCCATGGGATACGGAACAGGGTGGGTGTTCATCCTGTGAGCATCCCGCCACCCCGCTCTCTTGCAACAGCAAACCGGTCAGGGATCTTTTTCTTTTTTCTTTGCCCTGTGGACCGATCATGTCATAACTACCGCACGCAGGCCCCATACCATTGGTAATGATACTTCTGGTGATACCTCCAGTACGTCATGGATGCCTTTGTAATTTCAGCTTTGTGATTGTGCTTGCTTGTAGTCTTGGACCCTTCGGAGGAACGGGAGCTTTCCACAGAGCCACCGATTTAAAAGAGCGGGTGGCCATCTATCCCACGTCCCCTCAAACGCAGACCACCCATGTGGAGTGGCGAGTCGGGGTAGCCAGCTAGGACCTCATTGCACTCAGAGGCCCGAAAGTAGGTCCGGTCATTGGCCTGCCGGCACAGGGTGATCCTGGGGACTCCTTGTCCCGCATCAAATTTCTGTCCGGAGGTTACCACCCGTCCAGCCCCATAGGAGTCTACTTATGCCTAAGTTGCAACTCTGGAGCCCACCATCCCTGAGTTCTTTTGGGAGGGGAGGGGGGCTTGGCAGACTCGGCGGGTGTGGAATAAACCACATGATGGACCAGGGTACCTGCAGCTTTGAGATCAGTCCTACCATTAATTTGCCATATAAGATTATATAATTGTACTAAGTTAGGAGAAGTAATCAATTTCATTCATCAGCACTGACAATAAGTATTTAAGTTACTTCCTAAAATAGTTTTAATTCACTTGAAGGAAACTTTATAAAACTTAGGGATAATTGTAGAATTGAGAGAATATTTCCATATTTGCAGATTTACCAAAAAGCCTTTGAGAAGAAGTTCTTGGAAGCAACAGAACTGTTGTACCAGGCCGAGGGTCAAAGATTGGTCCAGGAGAGAGAGGTAAGAAGACTGATCAATACAGTTCCACACTCCGATTTTGATAATGTACTAGTTTGAAGTTAAGTGACCAGCACTTCCCCGCTTATAAATCAGTGATGAAGCAAGTGTGATTGCATTTAAGTGTGATGACTTGGTCAAAGATCAGTTTTGGTGTATTTTGGGCGATGAAGATTTAAAGCTCATGTGATCCTAATTTATCATCAGACTGGAGGGAATCAGCAGTGTCAAGGAAGTTGCTAGCTGTTTACATCTCTGCCTATACACTTTATCTAGTTTTAAGATACAGGAATGTGGTCTTGTTGCTTAGACAGGCTCAGAAATCATTAGTGTGAACACAGTGCATATTGTGCTTTATCTACAGTTTTTGAAAATTTTCCCATTGACTGTCTATGTGGTCTAAGGGAAACCCAATTAAACTACTGAAAATTTCAGTGTATGCTTCATGAGGATTTGTGAAGCCATGTGGATTTCCCAATATATCTGAGAGTGCTAGTGCATACTTTGTATGTAAATTACTTATAGTTTTTATAAGCCCCTGCAGATGTGCTAAAGTATGGCATGCTCAAGCATTATACTGAGCTAGCTGTACATTCTTTGTAGATTGGAAAGAAATTAAACAAAAATCCTGCCCCTCTGATAATAAGAAGGAAGCCTATGCAAAGACCATATCAGTTTATAATTTATAAAGCAGAGACAAGGCCTTTACGCATGCATCCCTTGAAATGCACTGTCAAAAGCTATTAATATACACATAATATACAAAAATAACATCTGCAACTCGTGAGTTCTCATATTTCAGGTCTCAGAATACCTCATCCATGTAGATAAACGCCTGGCAGAGGAGAACGAGCGGCTCCTGCTTTATCTTGATCAGTCTACTAAGTAAGACTATGGCATTATGGTGAAAATGACTCTTGGGTTTTTGTTTGCTTGCATTTGTGGATTATGAATAAGTTCTCAGGAAAATTCCACTTCTCATTTAAGTTCGTGGAAGTGTAGGCTGTCAAAGGGTTTCATTTTAATGAGCTTGCTTTAATTTGAAAAATTTGCTGGCCATCATAAAACTTCAACATTTTCATGATCTTTTTTTAAACAGGAACAATGTGATTTCCATTCCTAACTGAAGAGAAGGATTGTGACTAGTTACATTGTACATGTAATGTTAAAATCTCCTCAAATTACATTTGGATTCTATTATGTAACAAGGCATTTTCCATTTTCTTTTTAAACTGTTGTGTTGTTACAAAGCGTGATGGCTAAAGTATGCCTGCTCTAACTTGCTGATCCATCTGTCCTCAGGAAACCACTCATCTCTTGTGTAGAAAAGCATCTTTTGGAAAATCATATGAAGCCGATTTTACAAAAGGGTGAGTGCTTTCATAGAAATGGCAAAATGCCAGAAATTTTTACAAAAGGGTGAGTGCTCTAGAAATGGCAAAATGCCAGAAATTTTCAGAAAATCAAAAATCCGATACGAGAAAGGTGCATTTTAACAAGAATATGAGTAGTAAAAATTTACAAAGCAACTTTCATATTGACTTTTTACTATAGATTGCAGTGTATACATTATCACTTCTGCAAGCCAGCAGTGACTTGATTGATCGGATGTATTTCTGTTATTAAAAAGAAACCTGACTCAGTATAAGAGTCATTCCATGGCTGTTCTTCTCTAGAATAGAGATGAAGAAATGAAGTTCCTCATATAATGATCTTATGAATACTGATAATATCATGAGAATCGCTCCAAAAGCCAGCAAAAAATTATCAGTATTTGCATTTGACCGAGCTAGTGGAATTAAATCTTAATTATCAACACTTGTTAATATGGTAACATCAGTAACATCTGTGACACTCAAATGTTGCACTTGCGTTCAGGTCTGGACCAGCTGCTGGATGAGAACCGGCTGGCTGACCTGAGCCTTCTGTACAACCTCTTCAATAGGATCAAGGATGGTCTCAAGCAGCTCAGGCTGGACTTTGCAGCCTACATCAAAGTCAGTCTAATAACAGTCATGTTTCTGGTGGTTTCTTGTAATTCTTTCTCAGTTATAAAGTGGGAGTGACTCTGGTTTTAAGACTTAGACAAAATTTATGGTTATCAGATGACCTGTTTTTTTTAATTGTTGTTATTACTATTTTTATTATTATTATTATTACTGCTGTTATTACTAATGTGTTGTAGGTTTTAACTCACTTTTTTTGGGCCATGATAATATTTGTAATGCTTCCTGGTCAAGACAACATGAAGATTTGCAGTACAGATAGGTCTAAAAGTTGGCCATCTGTTTGTGTGATTTAAAAATAAGAAACTGGCTCTTGGCATAGCTTTGTCCCGGATGCTCTGCTTCCTATACATGTAGTTTACTTTTATCACCCACAGGTGATAAAATGTTCAGAAAAAATGGGTCTGGATTTTTTTTTTTTTTTGTTTTGTACCAAGCATAGAAGACAGTCTTTACATAGCAGCATTTTCAGACAGTGATGACTGGAATCATTCAGATACACAATGATCCTATGAGAAGTAGGAATACTATAATAATCAGTTCGGTTGAGTAATATCAAATATCTCTCGTGTACAGAAAACTGGGCGCCTGATCGTGGTCAATCCCAACAACGACCCAGAGAAAGATAAAGACATGGTGCAGCAGCTGTTGGGTAAGTTTGAGCACCAGGACAAAATGTTGGTTTCACACAGATACCAATCTTTGGGTAGTCTACTTTCAGCATTTCAGTTGAAATGGCTTGTTTCATTGAACAGACCATCCTCAGGAAATTTTGTTTTTAGGAATTCTTACTGGCATGTAAGTTTCATGCTTGTTCATGTTTTTCTGGCACATGATTTTTCATCTAGAAATTCATTGTGGACTGAATCTTTCATCTAAGGATTTTTTCGTTGGTTGTACTTTTATATCTGTTGTTGTTGGACATGCATTAAGTTTTTGAAAAAAATTTTGAGGCTCTGCATATTTTGGCTTCTGAATGTATATTAGGATCTTTCATGATTAATGAATGTATGAACGATTTTCCACTTTTTGAGTAAAATTTGACTGTTGCCAAATGCCAGCTGTAAATGTAAATGATGTTACTTGGTATTATCAAGTCTGTCATGCAGTTATTCATCCTTGTCTTGTGAAGCAATGAGCACGCTACCATATAGAGGATAGTCTTTACCATCATTATAAGAATGGCAGGAAAGAACAGAAGGCTTGATCTACAATCATGATGATCATGTGTATCCATGTATGACTTTTGTTTTTATCTTCAGACTTCAAGGATAAAATCGACAATGTGATCTCAGAATGCTTCTGCAGGAACGAGAAATTTGTGAATTCCATGAAAGAGAGCTTTGAGTCGTTTATCAACCAGAGACAAAACAAGCCTGCTGAACTGATAGGTAAAACAGTTTGGAATATTCAGCATCTTCTGTTCGCATGTACTAGCTTTGTTCCTTGTTGACTAGTCACAGCAGATATGTATTGTTAAGTACACACTAACTGATGAATTAACCTTTTCAGACATTCATGGATACTTTTATGCATTTTTGCTTTTAATTTTAAAACATCTCCAAAACATGAAACCCCAGAATAGTGATACTTTATGGGTCATTCTATGGTTACTGACGGGACATTTAGACAATACTTTTCAAACAAAAAGCACCCACAGATTTACTTATAATCCATTCTATTTAATTATCTTTGCACAATTCAAAAAAGCAATGGCAAATTAACTGACAAAACTTAAGAGATAAATTGGATTTTATGCAATCACACCTCATAGGGTTAGTAACTGATGGGACAGAAAAAAGTACCTTCGATTCTACATGTTAACCCAAAGTAGCAAAATTACTGCTAATAGAAAAACATATTTTTGCACACTCAGATAATGCATCTTAACATGTGAATAAATCAATTTTATCCAACAACGATAATTTAGGACTGTCTTTCTGAGTAACTGATGGGACAACAAATTGGTAATTGACGGGACACAATGGTAACACAATATTCTAGAGAAGAAAGCTACTTTGCATATGACCATGCACAGGGGGAAAATCTACCAGAAACTGTTATTCGAACTATTCTACACAATGATACACCAACTTGCTTTATAGTAAGTTGCATTTGAAAAATTGGTCCTCAGGTAACATTTTACATGGTATGACCCTTATGCGTTCTCCAATTTTCTGCTTAGTAATGCAGTGATGCCAGCTGGTTTTGTTTCACAAGTGCAAATCACAAATAAATGAGTAGCCTACAGAGCGACCCATAGTCTTCTTTGTTGAAATGAGTAGCATGCTCTCATCGGTAATATTAGGAAACTTAATGCCCCACGAAAGGTGTCAATAACAAATGCCTTAGGGTTTAAAGTAAACCGTACCCAAGCGGAGATTCTTGAGGTATGAATGCCTTAGGAAGGGCGAGTTTGTGATAGACTTCAGGTCTGTTATATAGAAAATATTGTCTCATATTGGTATGCATGCAAGGCCAAGTCACATAATTCTTCGATGTAATATCCCTTTTATCTTTAGTAAGGATGCCTAGTTGCTGGTCTACAGACTAAAATATGGCTCCTGGGAGTGGAAAACATGGCCTGTGAAATTTATTTCCATATACTGTACTATAGCCCTCACAAGATGATTATAATACAAACTTGGCCCCCATTTTGACTAGTTTGGCCACCCTTGACCCAGAGGGATACTTTTCAGTAGATTTCCCAAAATATGAATATGAGACGTTGTGGGAGAAGAGTACCTGGAGAGGGATGATATCGAGACAGTCTAGACAGTTTGGTATCTTAGTATGAGAAACTGATTCATCTCTGTTGAATCTTTTTGAATGTTTATTTTGCTTAAGTTTCAGATTCATTTTAGATTTTTTTTTAAAATGAAGTCATCAGAACTTGACAAAGGGCTTTCTCCAAATGCATTAAAAACTTTCTGCAAAAAGAGTTATTAGAATGTAAATAAGAAGTCTCAACTTTTAAGACACTTGTATTGTGATGCCTGCTTTTCACATACTATAGTAGCCTGGAATGCAAAATCTCATAAGCTTTAGGATGGTTTTCCTCTGAAATGACTGTGACCAAGTACATTTCTTTACTGTTGATGGTGTTAAAGCATCCTTTTCTCTTCTGTCTTCACAGCAAAATATGTGGATTCTAAACTCAGGGCAGGGAACAAGGTAAGATCTAGCATGGTCAGGTATCTCATAACTAGTGGCTTGTTCTGTCTTCTCTTTTTTTTTTTTCTTCCTTCATTACTTTGTTCATTTCTTCATTTCCCAAATATGACTAGATCCTACCGAGATATTGTTGTTCCTGTATTAAATTATAGACTAGTGCCCAATAAAGCAGCCTTCATACCGAATGTGCTCATTCTGCCTGAGGCATCTTAATAAATAAATTTTTAAAAAGATATGATGTGATATTATAATTCACAGTGGTTAAAACAGAGACTTTGATTATAGCTATACAGGAACAAACATTGGAATCCTTCAGGTTTGTCTCAGGGCCCTCAAAAGTTCCAAATGTGACGGCATTCTGCAAAATGGCTAACAAACTCTTTTGGCCTATTCCCATACACTCCAGAATGTCTTTTGAGAAGCCAATAGTTCTACATACTTCCACTCATGCTTATTTGAAAAATGTGATGGGCAAAATGAAAATATGTATACATGCATTATCTCTGTGTGAATGTGATGGCTGCAAGGACTTATAATGTGGACTCTAGTAATTTAAACCTAATCGTTCATTTACAGGAAGCAACTGAGGAGGAGTTGGAGAAACTGCTGGACAAGATATTAGTCATTTTCAGATTTATACATGGTAGGTTTTGTACTGAGCATTCAGTAAGTCTTCACTTCAGTTTACAGGTGTGATATGTACATAACTTGTCTTGCAGTCAGTCAAAATGAGGCTTATGTTGCCAACCGAGGAACTGATATCAGACCCTAGAGGTGATTGGGATAATTCAGGATCAAATTTTTGTTGTGGAAATTGAAAGATAAATCTGTTATGCATACAAAGATATTAATTTTATGGGTGACAACTTAGCAATACAAAAGGCACACTATCCCTTCCACCTAGTAACATATGTAAATTTGGGAAAATTGAACTGCATTCTGAGAACATGGTTTTTTGTAACAATTAATTTGTTCTTCCATTTCTGCGTGGTGTCTGAAATTTTACATGGAAACTATTTGTATGAAAGTGTATGTATTGGTCATGCATTTGCAGTCAGATTTTCATGGTAACAATCCACAGGCAAAGATGTATTTGAGGCCTTCTACAAGAAAGATCTGGCAAAGCGTTTATTGGTTGGGAAGAGTGCATCAGTAGATGCTGAGAAATCCATGCTGTCCAAACTGAAGCAGGGTAGGTGATCTTATAGTCTTTATGGGAAAGCTTGGAGATTGTGCAAACCAACATTGGGTGTCAACATTTGAATGTAGCAAAAGAATTATAGAAATTTTTAAGGAGTTTATTGCTTCTGTTCAAGATAAAGTTCATGGGGTTAAGCATGCTGGTTGTATTAACTGTAGCAACTTTCAAACTGTGAACTTGTATAGAAGCTGGGCAACTAAATGCATTTCCCTCAAAATTACATGTTGCTGTGTGAGCTGTTCCAAAAAGTTGGTCAAACACAGTTTGTGGTGAAAAGTTATCAGTGAAACACACTAAAATATCCTGTTGTTTTCTCTCAGGAGACATGCACCTCCTCCTTTCAGCTGTGCTAATCATGTAAAAAAGACCACTAATTGCAGTGCAATCTGAATGTTGCAAATTTCTCCATAAAGAGTTATGATCTTAGAGCAACTGTTGTTTGCATTAGCACCAGTTTCTGACACCAAACTTCATCCTTTTCTCATAGATACTTCTATACATATTCATACATAGGCTTTAGTTCCTCATTATTCTGTGTCTAGACAGAAAAGCCAGAAGGCCCATGTATTAACATGCATAGAAATATCTAAGAGACATGGGTGAAATCTGATGTCCGACAGTTGGTGCTATTTCAGATAACATTCAGTTGCTCTAAGCATGTCATCCTTAATAGAAAATGTTGCACTTCATAATGTGAAGTTTTTTTTAATAGCAGCTCAGAATTACTAACGGTGATGAGTTGCCCACTATGTTTCCTGCATTGCAATCTGAAACAGAGGGCCTTGTCTCTTCTCAATACACTATTGATCATTTGTTCCTATGTCTTAGATAGACTGGATTTATTTTCATTACCACTCACATATTTTTTTCTCTGCCCCTTTCTCCATTATGCCCATGACAGAGTGTGGAGCAGCCTTCACAAGTAAACTGGAGGGTATGTTCAAGGACATGGAACTCTCAAAGGATATCAGCCTTGCCTTCAAACAGGTAAGAATTCTCAAAGACGGGTCGTACACTGGATTAATGCAAGATGAGATGCCATCCAAAACTCCCCTAACTGTACTTATAACAGCTTGTAGACTTTTTCTAGGTATTACATGTCTTCATGACAGTTGAAGTAGTCCAATTTGGAGTCTGCACAAAAATTGCAGCACTACTGACTAGCATAGTAGCGCCAGCGCCGCCCCCCCACCCTCCACCCTTGTGGAAGAAAAAGGGAATCTTATCAACTGTGTTTAATGATTTTGCTCATAATTTGGTTTTTCCCCCTTACAACGAATGTCTCAAAATATTCAGTAGATTGCCAACTTCAGTGCAGTCAACTCCACTTAATGGCAGTTCATGCTCTATTGCAACTTCTACATAATCACAATATTCTTCAGTTCATACATAGGACACTATATTTTCCATGTTAATATCACAGGATAATTGCTTTTGAGGAATTGCAATTACATGGAGTTGACTAAACTTAACTTTTCTATCGCATCAAAATTAATATCATTTCAGCCTTGCCTGTCCTGTGTGACATCCACAATTTACGTGGCATTATCTTTCACAGAGTCTCCAGTGTGCCAATGATTCCATTGAGCTGACAGTGAATATTTTGACCCAGGGCTACTGGCCAGCATATCCTGTAGTGGAGGTGCATTTACCTCCAGAGGTGAGCAGATTGTTCTCGTGTGAAAGTACTCCACCAAAATGAAGCATGGAGAAAATGGATTGTCTGGAACCATTTTGTTCACATAACGGGACCCCACTTTTCAAGTTCATGGCATCATCCCCTAAACATCATCCAGTGTCATAATGTTGAATTAATAACTTCAATATTTTTTTATTTGGTGACATTTATGTTGATTTGGACAGAGTTATACATATGAAGTGGCTTTTAGGACACTAAACCTAAGAGTGCTTAGATCAGTAAATGAGTTAAATATTCAAGATCTTCAGTTACTGAACTCATACATGAATTCTGATTCGGTTATCAGGACTTTTCAAAAGTTTGGAGACAGGTGATACCAAAATTTGTATGTGACTTGATTCGTGGAAACCACTTCACATGTCAACTCAGAAGATGTGTAGAGTTTTGATGTGCTCAAAACTGCTTAGAGGTTATTACTGCAAATGGCCTTGAGTTCATGTCTGCCCTATAGTTTCTTGTTAGTAATCAAAGAAGCTAAAAAGAAACTAAACAAAAAAGGGCTGTGTCTTCGTCTGAAAATGGAGAGTATGACCTATAAAAGGCCATGGGCGATTTTAATTATATGCCAGTTTTTTTTCAGAGGCCGCACCTGGATTTATAGACAAATATAGCAAATGATGTTAGTTTTATTATTCAGCCCTCAGTTGGAAGTATTTTTACCTTTCAAATCTCTTTTCAGATGGTTCGTTACCAAGAAATTTTCAAGAAATTTTACCTTGGCAAGCACAGTGGTCGTAAACTTCAATGGCAGCCCACTCTAGGCCATTGTGTTCTGAAAGCTGAGTTTAACAACTACATGGTGAGTTTACCCTATACTTGTGGCTTGGTCTTGGATAATTAGGAGCATATGTCTTTTGTCCCATTATAGCCATGAAAGGTTCCTCTTGTGTTTCTTGAGAATGTTTTCTCTCTGGTATATTTCTTTTTCTCATGGGTCAAACCAACAAGCTGAGGTTAACAGATTTATGTTTCATATCTGTGTTTTTGACCGAGTTTTATAAAACATATTTATACTAGCTTTTCACAATCCAGCAAATAAAGCACTGATAAAATGAAGGGGCATTCTCCAGTTTGTGAAGAGTTTGGTTATGATATGTTCCAGTAACAGATGGTTTGGATGAGAATTTTTTGTATTCAGTAAAAATGAATCGAGTGGCACTCATCTGTTTCAAATAGTGTATCTTTTTCAAATAGAAACAGAGCACTCGTCGGATAGTGTATCATTTTCAAATAGAAACAGACTATTGCAGATTTTGTTCTACTCCTCTGCATATATTACTTTTCTTCTAATAGTTGTACCTTCTCTAATAATCCCCCTGCCCCAAACTCTTTCAAGTGTCAGAGGGTAACATAGAACATTAAAACAGAACTGTGAAGGCAGTCAGACTAGGCTCACATGCCAGCACTATGCTGCTTCTGTAACCACTTCATCATCTGACAAATACTCTCCTTGCTACTGTTCTTCTTCAGCTTCTTGTTTCACTTGCACTGAATCATATTAATGAAGTTTAGGCAGTGCTTGTGGGTGTGTTTTGCTTTTGATCACGTAACAAGGATAATAAATCATCTTAAGATTGCAATCCTGTGCCAGATCCAAAAAGAATTGTGTTAGAATTACACATCATGGCACGGGCAAGGCAAACTGATCTTGGGTAATTTTTTTTTTTTTTTTAAATGAGATGCCTAAATATACAACTTTGCAGTCACTTTCTTTGGATTTGATATGGAAATTTAGATACCAAAGTGTAAACTGTACATGCAGTAGCAGTGATGTATTACTCTCATGACATAGCTTTGGGAAAGCGTTATATAGACCTCATTGTTGCACCTCTGCACTTAAAGTTCATATTGTGAAGATGTCAGTTAGAATAGGGGGACTGTTATTGATTTATGTAACAGCTGGGTGTATATTTCAGTGAAAAGATTTCTTTAAATATATTCAGCTTATTATGTATTAGTAAAATGTATATCTTATTTATTTGCTACTCTTTGTTTGAATGAGCCAGGAGTTCAGAACTAGTGATCCCTATATGCTCTTAGGGTTTTGTCATGCAGATTGTAAAGGGTATATGAAGCAGTCTGTCATGCCAGGGAAAAGTTGCTGACTAACGTTACTAAAACCAGTGACCATATGCATAATTCTTACACTAGTTAATGCTTCCTGGAAGTACCAGAGAATTGGAGTATGGCCACAGGTGTGTTGCATTAAGGTGGGCAACATGGGATTGCCGGGTGGCGGCAAGGGCTGCTTTAAACTAGCAATAGTGGTAACTCTTGTAGTAATTAGTTGACAATTGATTTTTAAACAAGCAAGACAGTTTCCTTGTTTCTGCCTTCTCAGGTAAGGAAAGAGATCCAGGTGTCATTGCTGCAGACATTGTGTCTCCTCCTCTTCAATGAGGGAGATGAGTACTCATTCTATGATATCAAGACTGCAACAGGCATAGGTGAGTTTATATGTTACCAGCCAGGGATGCCAATTTTTCAGATAAATCCGGATTTCCGATTTTTGCGGCGGGAAAGAAAATCGGGATGTTTTGGCGTTTTGAGCAGCAGGGGGAGAAAAATACGGAGTTGTCCGGATAAAATTCATGAAAATGAAATACACGAAGGACAAATTGCACGGAAGCCAGAAGTTAAATTTTTTCAGACTTCCTGAATGTGCGTGCATACGCCACTAATGAGGTCAGGAATACCGGTTCTATATTTAGCACTCGAACTTGTGGAAAGTGTAAACAGTGCGCTCGGTCATCATTCAAGAAAAGACAGTGATGTAAAATGAACAGTCCTACTCTGAATCCATTGTTTTTAATAAATTATATTTATTATTATAAATCTCATTACATCCGTAAGCTGAAAGATGATGGGTTTGCGTGGTGCACACTGTGCAGTAATAAACTTCGGCACGCCTGGAAAGAAAGCGCCTAAGCTCCATGCTTCAAGGAATTGTCACATTGTAACTGAAGGATTCCTGCGAGTTTCAAGAACATTAGAGTGCAAGAGAATGCAGCCAAGTCTTCAGCGTCTTTTTTTGTGAACTTCAAAGGGCTACTCATTTGTGCATATTTTATCAGGACCAAATAAAAGATGACAAATGTGCATTATGAGTAAAGAGATGGTTAAATAATGTACACCTTGTTTAAATTTCACAATGATGTATTCTGAAGTGTAATTACGCAATGAAATATTTAGATTTTTATCTTAAGTGACAGTTTGCAGTTCTCACTCCTGACTATGCTGTGTGTAGGTATATTTATTTTTATACTTTATCTGTGCAGAAAAAGTTTAGGCTATGTAGACACAGTTCTAAAATTGACATTCTTTTAAACTTTATTTGGTTTTAATGTTTACTTTAGTGCCTAAAAATTGTGGGAAATGAATTAGACAGTTGGACTGGCTTCTCTCGAGTATGTTGATACGCCGCGCGCTCCACAATTTTCAGGATTTTTTTTTTTTTGATCTGGCATTGGCATCCCTGACCAGCAATAGTTATGCTTTTATTGCATTTGCCTGTCAATTTTATGAAGAAAATAGCAACTTTCAGGTCCCACTGAAAATAAAAACAACAGACAGCCATATGGGATCATGACCAAAAGGTATAACCGCTGCAACCGCATCGTATGGAAGAATTCCGGGTTCAGGATGACTTCAGGAAGAATTTAGAATAATGTGCCTATCTAAGATATCTAGGGAACTGCGCTGCCTAGGCGAGATTTAATATCTAGATATTTGAGATACTCTTAATTTCCTGAGCCTTTCCCCCCAACTCAAGGGAGTAAAACAATCTAGTGTGTGAGCTCCTGAACAAATTTCCATGTATGTATATGGAATCCATCCCAGTTTACCTGGAATTTAGCAAAGCGTCATTGCAAAATTCCCATCTTACTGGAAATCCAGCCTTATAGACTTTAAAAAATATAATTGTTAGTTTTGTCTAGGGGAGATAAGATGGTGTCTGGTATATGGGTATTTGAAGTTTATACCACTTTCACTTCCACAGATGAAGTTGAGCTGAAGAGAACCCTCCAGTCTCTAGCATGTGGCAAAGCTAGAGTCATTTACAAATATCCCAAGGTAAGCTTTCAAGGAATAGTTACTCTTAGGTCATTCCACTCCAGTTGTAAGTTGAAAAGATAGGTCTTGCACTTTATCAAAATGATGCTCAAGTCACATTTTGACTTCATCAAGTTGTTGGAATAGTATGAAGGCTTAATGTGTGTACTGACATTAGGTGAGAAAGCCATTGACTTATCATTATTCTAGTCTAGCCTAAGGTGTAGTCTTTAAAATGGTAGGGGGTAACCCCTGGAAATGAATAAAAGTCTTAGAAAATTGTGTCTGAAGAACATTTTATTAATTTAAAAAATTATGTATTCTACATACAAAACCTTAAATTTATCTACAATTATTATAAATTTGTTAGTAAAAGCATAATTTTTGTGTTCAGAAACGATTTTATACTCAATTTCTGCAACAGTTTGATATTGGATGGTCCCAATCCCCTGTAGATCCTGATGTCACAGTTTCTAGACTAGCTACATATGCCTCATTATGGCTGGTGTCAAGACATATGTTCTGTAGTGTAATACTGGGAGTCTATTGGATAGAGGGGATTTGTACAGAGGAGCAGGCATTAAATTTAAGTTTTGGAAAGATCAACCAAAACTATAGTGTTTCAAGATTTTTTAGATTTACGATGTTCAGGTGAAAACATTTTAGAACATAAAAATCTGCATTCGTCTGTCAAGTTTTTGTGAACTTCAGTTTGACCCTCTGTAGAAATGTAGCGAATTTTTTACACACATGGGTGGCATCTGTGGATTTAGACTTTCTTTTGAGCGTCATTATTTGTGGGAGCACCTTTTATTTGTATATTATTCAAGGATGGCAAAATGTTGAACTTTTTTAGAGAAGAGAAAATCAGATCTATAAAAGAGGCATTTTAACAAGGAAATGCATTAAAAAAAATGAAACAGAAACATCCATGTATTGAGGAGAGTTGATTTTGATGTCCAAAAATGTTGCCATGGCCTGCTGCCATCCCTGATTATTAGTACAATGTCATCTGATTTACTGCAAGCCTGTAAATGATGAAGCACCAAACAGCAGACATGATTGTTGCACCAAAGGAACAGCATCATTTTGGAAGATAGGTTAATGTAGAGCACTTTCCCATTAGCGGCTTTTTAGGGGCACTCAAAAGCATCCCCTCTGTTTCACAGGGCAAAGATGTCAATGACACAGACACCTTCCGTTTTGCAGATGACTTCAAGCACAGACTGTACAAGATCAAAATTAATCAGATACAGATGAAAGAAACGGTAGGCAGGACTCCTAATTGTGTTCATGGTAGCATGTTAAGAGTTGCAATTCAGCTGTCTGAATCAGCCAGCCAGGACAAACAGTACCAAATTTGCCATGGTCTCAGAGTGAGGCTCAAAATTGAAAGCATGTTTGACTTATTGGTAAGCAAGCATTGTGATTGGAAAACAGAGTTGCCACCTGGTTAAAAAAGTGGGCAGTGTTAGCCTGTTTTGGACCATCTGAAGGCCCTGGTTGGCCTAGTTTAACCATGTGAAAAGGTATTTTTAGCTTTTTGGAAAGGTCAGTATAGGAGAGGTGATATTTCCAAATTGTCAACTAAGAGCTTGTGCATTAACAATAGGATCTCCTACCATCCTGATAGTTAACTGTGCACTGGTGCTAGATGCACCCTCAGTAGCCTCCAGCTTGCAAAGTTCATATAAGTCTGTTGATGGTAAGAGCTCCCATGGTTAATGTGGAAGTTCTCAGTCATCATGATTCTCTTGCCTTTGCTATCTCAAAAACTAGTAGTCCAGTTAACTTCAAATAGGAAAGAACCACTTCTGAGGTAATGAGTGTGCACTGGAAAAAGCCCAGGATAATTATTACATCTTAAAGATCTTTTTAGATACAAATCCTAGCCCATATTTTTTTTTTCACAAACTTTAGCCCAGAAAATGTAAAAAAAATCAACAGATATACATAATGTAGAATATTGTCATTTCCGACTACACAGCAAAGCAGTATAAAAATATCAGGCTTGAGAGATACTGAAGAAAATGTTTAGAGTTACTGTTGGCAAAAGAACATCCAGTTCTTACCTTATTGTCTCCTTTTTTTGCCAGTTTCTTTCAGATATAAAAAAAATATTTTTTCACATCAGTTTTTTTTCATTGCTGTTAGGCTGTAGAATAAGCTGTACTGCTTATAACATTGATAAGTTTTGATGGAAATAATTATAGATATGACACAGGGCTTTCACCTCCCTTTAAAGGAAGACTGCACCATCCTACAGACTATATTAAATCGTACCATACCCTATTATTCCAATAAAACAGTCTTTCAAGTGTCTGTCATAATGATATAGTGCCTTTGCTGGCCCCAGACAACCAACAGGGTTACATTATCCAAAGTCCGAATTGTTACAACCATTGCGTGAGTGGCGGTCTTAAGCTTACGTCAAATACGTGCTAGCCACATGGCCAAGCTGTCTATCTAGTGCTCTGCAGACAGGTGATAGCATGTTGGTATGAATGTTTTAATTCCTCTGTGAACAGTAGATATTCCAAACAAAATCATACTGAGGCAATAAAACTGCAGAATACTTTTTCTGGCTTACACTATCAAACTGAATGTTTGAATTTGGAATACCAGAACCTTAATTAAAAGCTGAATAATACATTGTCAAGTAGAGGTGTCTGTAGCTGCTGGAACGTAAGTGACGTCAGCATTTTTTGCCACAGGCTTCTGCTGATCAGGGAAGGGGAATAATTAAGGACGCAAGCCAAACCCGTAAAACTAGCTCTCTTTATTGCGTCATATTACATATGCGCACGGTAACAGAACGATGCTCTTTCTTCACAAAATTGACTCGGTGGGCGCCACAGATAATTTTTAGAGAGAAAATGTATTGAAAAATGGAAAATTATTTTTGATGTGCATGTCCTACTTTAAGAAATGGATGCATTTAAGTAACACTGTTTGTTTGCAGCTGGCATAGTTGTCTTTGGAAAATATTAGGAAAGAAAGAATGTGGGGTTGACTCTTCTTATTTTCATTCCTACTGCAAAGTTAATTTTATAGAGGACAATAGCTCACTTTGTGGTCAGAATGACAACATATTTCCACATGAAAGTAGACATTTAATTTGGAAAACCTTTGTGTTGCTCACTAGTTTATTGTTGTCTCTTGCAGCAAGAGGAAAATACCAGCACCACAGAGCGAGTGTTCCAGGACCGACAGTACCAGGTGGATGCAGCTGTGGTGCGCATCATGAAGACGCGCAAGACACTGAGTCACAACTTGCTTATAACAGAGCTGTTCAACCAGCTCAAATTTCCAGTGAAGGTATGAGTCTGAAGTACAGGTTTAAATTTAATTTGTATTTATATGAGACAAAAGCAGTCACAAAATAAACAACATTTAATTCCAGCTTTTGATTATTTATGAATCAAATGTGTAGAACAAGTCCAAGCAACTTTCGAAATTGTTACATAATTTTCTTTGTGTTAAAAATTTTTAGCTTTTCTTTCTTGCTTAAGAGGCATTTGAGTCATGGTCAAAAGGTAACCTTTTAAACTTGCTCACCTCGCCAAAATTTGAAATGCAGTGAAGCCTTGATATATAATAAGGTCTTGATAAATAATAAGACCTTGTTACTAATTATGAATTTTAAGTGAATGAACTCAGTTTTACCTTATCATATTGTTATTAAAGCAGACCTTGATAATAGTACATCTTAATAATGAAGTACATGGCTACTTAATGCTAAGGTTTTAAGCAATCATTGTTTACTTCTGTTTTTATCACTTTTTGTTTTTATCACTTTCGGGGCGAACAGTTTTTAATTTTTTATATCCTCATTTCCAGTCTCAGTTGTTTATTAAAAGTGGCTCTTTTGCACATTTCATATTCAATGCCCGATGAAGGAAGCTCACTCTTACAAAAATTTTAATAATTAAAATGTTTACTTCATTTCTTTAATCTTTGGTTAAATTTTGTTTAATGTGATTGGACAGTCATGTCTGTATTTTCAAAAAAAAAAAAAAAAAGGCATTAATTTCAAAGAATACAAACTCCTGCACCATTGATATTTTTTCCTCCCCAGTCTGCGGATCTGAAGAAGAGAATTGAGTCTTTGATTGAGCGAGAGTACATGGAGAGGGACAAGGACAATCCCAACACATATCATTATGTTGCCTAGTTCTCTTGTGTGATATGTGTATGGATGTAGTCTGTACATTTGTGATGGTGTATTCTGTGTACAAGGCTATGAATGAATGATGTCTTTGAATTACTTCCATAATATTGGGTTTGTAAGGATTTATCTGAGCATAACCTGTTAAAGATACTGCCATTTCAAAGAAGATTGGAATCTATCTGTAGTGACTACAACTCATTCCCAAGAAAAGGTGAACCCCTAACACAGGTTGATTTATTTCTTTGTCAAGACATAAAGAAAACCTTTCTCCTCAAGTTTTCAAGTTATTAGATTGTGACTGCTGGCATGGGGCTGCTGAAGAGCACTTTAACTGAGAGGTCATGTGTTTCAATTTGAAAGAAACTCATTTTAGACCATGATAGACCTCAAAACCATTGAATAGCCCTTATGAGATTTCAGATTACCAGCTGTCGGTCACCATACAAGTGGTTTTCTTTATGTCTTATTTATTCTGCCTTGCAATGAGAAAACGTCTTGTAATTGTTATATGGCTGTTTGATTCTTTTTATACATTGTTAGGCCATTGCATGGCAGTATTTAGGACATGAGAGAATATTAAGCAGATGGTCACTATACTGAGTTATGATAATGTGAAAGTCTTTAGGTCTTTAGAACTGCCACATATGAAGAGGCATTTTAGTTGAAAGGTATTTTTTTTCCTATTCATGTGAAACAGAGCGAGTTTACAATGAATTCAGGTGAACTTGAGCTAGTCTCGGAAAATCTTTAACATAAATCAACCTCCTTGTTTAACCCTTTCACCCTTGGAGCCTACCTGCACAAGCCAGACTGAAATCTTAGCACAAGGGACATAACTCCGTCGAAAAATCGTACACACATCTTAAAAAAATTCATAACTAAGTCAAATATTGGTATTAAATGCTGAAATTTATTTTAAAGTAAAGAGAAATGAATGAAGTATCTAAAAATATACTTGTTTGTGTGTTGTATTGATATTTACATGTGTAAAAAAATTTTTGAAGTCAAAATTTTGTGAAATCTTACAACAATCTCTTCTTTCAGCTCCTCTATGACTAGACTACATCACTAAAATCCCTTGTCCAGGTTCTTTCTTCTGTGGCTATATCTTCCTCATTTCCACTCCCACTGTCACTATCCTCTTCACTTTCAATGACATCACCTCCAACAACGACATCTTCATCAACATCACTCTCATTGTCACTGTCATTTGATCCTCCCGGATTCGGATGGGATCTAGAACTAGACTAGATTACTAACTAGTCTAGAAATACTAGAATAGAAGATGCTGTAGTCTAGTGTAGATCTAGTGTCATTACTAGTACTCAGTCCAGCTACATTGTCATCATTGCCATCATATACAGTCCCTGTAGCTTCACGATACAAGCATAAATTTAAAATGTCCCCCATGTTGGCAGCAAAATCCACAAAATCAGACACAAATTGAAAAATTCATAACTCCTGCATGCGTCGGCCGATTTCGTCGAAACAAAGACGTAAATCAAGGGAAATCACTCTACTATTCAGCTAAAATCTCGCCAGAGTACGTCGATTCTCTCGCTCGGCGCGAGAACCGGAAAAGGAAACACACCAAACGGGGGTGTGGCGGCGACGCCCGGCGACTCCAAGGGTTAGCGATAGAAGCGACTCGCGGCGACTCCAAGGGGCAAAGGGTTAACGAGTTTAGGCTTGGTCAAGATCAATCGTAAATGCTTGTAACAATTTAAAAAATAAAAACATTAGAAAGGGCTTAAAATAGAAGGTGAATACTTCAGAAGCTAGAGGATTGATTTATTGCTTGATTTGAGAGCTGTTCATAGTTAGCTGATGCAGATGTGTCACTAAGATTTAAGCATATATGTATTAAGACTGTGTAAAGCATGCCTGTGTACATAAAAATATAACAAGAATATTTCCTCATGGAATGGGCAAGGTCCTTTACCTTATCTGTTATGATTTCTAGTAGTTGTGGACTTCCTGGAAATTGGCAGTTTTTAGATACCTATGAAAGAAAAAGACCAGTATCAACCAGTGATAAGAGAGACAAAAGAACCTCACAATCTTGCAGTTGCTGCAGACTGGTTTGATAATATCAAAATCATGAAGTATGATTGAAATCCTGTTAACACAATCTTAGCTTAACTTAACACAATCTCATCCATATCATGCTCTAATTTCAAAGGTCACAACTGTTTTGTTCCTCTCAACCCTTCTAGCATGAGTGCCAGAGTTTGTACCTCTAAATACTACATACATGTGATGATATGCTTAACTGCATTCACCATGGCCTGCCCAATCCAAAAAGTGATTGATGGACAAGACCACCTAGTCTCAAAGCACTTAAAATATAACCTGGTGAGGTAGTAACAAGGCGTTCTGGCCTGACGTCACCATATACTTTTACCTTGCTGGAGGTTTAGCATTGTGAGAGTTTAAAAAAACTGTGGGTAACATAAAATTTCTGATACTCTGGATAAGACAAATAGTTTGAAAACACACCTGCAGAAGCTTGATCCAAGGATGGTTGTGTTATCAGGATTCCACTCTGTTTCAGATCATAATGTCAATTTAATAAAAAGAGATGAAACAAGGAACTGGAGCTTTGAGTGATACAGCAGGAAATTTGTGATTGTGGGCTTTGAAGTTGTTATGTTCTGCTGTTATTCAAGTCACAGCAGTTGATCATATTTCCATGATGAGTGGTTCTGGTAACTAATCATACTTTGATTATCTTGTAGGCTATTTTCCTACATAATTAAATAAAGCGACAAGTGGAGACAGCTGTTGGTTAAAGCCTTTCACTGGGTCAGGTAAACCCCTTTACTATGTCCTGTCAACTATAGGTTGTTTCATAAAGAGTCACAGTGTAAAGTAATATGTTATACATCCCGAAAGTGGTGCTTTTTGTGAAAGGGTAACGGACATTGCTGTATTTCCAAATCATCCACCAAGCATCCTGAATGACTTCAATTCTGGTCTCAATTCACAGCCATAACTGTTCGAAGAAGGATACTAAAACCTAATTTAAAACAAACTGAAGTGTTAGAATTTATCTGCATGCAACAACCATAATATCAAAAAGTCTTTGCACATTAAAATGGCCATATTTATTTGAGGATTCCAGACTCATGGAGCTCAGTGCATGTTGAGAAAGAGGAACCCACAAGGCCCAATTATTCTGGTACAAAAGTTTTCAGAAAGGAGTGTAAGATTATCAAGACAGTTCTGATTGTAGACTAGCCATACTGAGTGGAAGGCCTGTATGAATTAGACAGTGTGTGTGATAACAGAAAGGCTGTGTGTTGGCAATGAGCTAAACAGAATGGATTGTTATTTTTTTGCTTTTTTGTTGTTGTTTTTTTTCAAAGTGATGGTTTTTATGTCTGTTGAGAAATTATTGTTGAAGAGCACTGTCATAGTAAAACTCATAGCCCCCCTACTTTGTCAGGTTTAGTTGCGAGTTTGTTCCTGAAATAGATTTGGAAGAATAAGTTTTAATGGAATTGTGAGACCAGTAAGCCGGCAAAAAGTCCAGTGGTTATTAGAACAGGAATGCAATAGTGCAAGTTCCAGGAACAAGTAGTAGAATGGTATTGTAATATGTACAAAAGAATCGTTATAGAGAAAGTTGCCGTGAAGTATTGAAATAATCACTCCCAAGTTCGAGAGTTTATATGAAATGTAATAGTGAAGGGAGATGATGTTAGTTAAGTCAAGATATCTTGATGATTGTTATACTTTACTGTTAAGCAAAGTTCATGTGCCCTCGAATTTTTTTTTTTTTTGGAAGCAAAATCTCCAGATGTTCATTATTTCCTCTTGGAAAATTCCTGCCATTGAAAAATTCACAACTTTTTGCAGCTGTGGCTTACATGTTTGTGAGACTTCAGTAGTAATGGGCATAGCTGTATTCCTAAGAAAATTCTGAAATCTCCACACTTTGCTATTGAACCATTGATGAGGTGAGTTGAGAAATAGGTAACGATAATGGATGTGACTTGAATGCCTGTATTCAGTTGGAAATGGATTGAAGGCAGTCTACCATCTCCTGACGAAAGGACTTATCTTTATCAAAATTGAGAAAATCCGATTTTTTTTTCTCTTGAAGAAGATAGTCCCTTTTACTGCTTGATTCTTGTAAAATTTCAACACACATATATATACTAAATTATGGATGTTTACAGTTACTAAAATTCTTTGGGCATGAGTATTTACATACTGTAGATCAGATGCTAAAAGACAGAGGTGGCAACTCTCTTTCTAAAGGCCCTGAGAGTACCCGTCGTATGAACCTTCTTCGAAGCGAGAAGAGATCTAACATTCAGAAGAAGAAAGACCATATAATTTTAAAAAGACATTGTTAAGATAGGCGAATATATTCTTTAAGTATTATTTTATGTATGTCAGGCTGGATGCTTAAAAACCAGAGCCAAACTACATAATTAATTGAAGAAGAAATTGCCACCTCTGTTGCAGTGATGTTGTCATGGTTAAGGAAGATAAGCTCTTTTGTCATGGAGTGTGTGCATTTTTGCAAATGTGATTATTTCCAAAGCAAGATACTTGACAGAGCTGTTATGTGTAATTTTGTTAGTATTCCACAGTGGCTTCCAGTCACTTAGAAGGTCATAATAAGGTGTGGTTAAATTATTCAGTTAAGTTTGTAGAATTACTTGATAGTGAGGGTTTTCAGTTTTTGTTTTGTTTAAGAGGTTTCCACAGTGTTGATCCTTTAGCTTGCAGTTTAGGCATAGCCAGTGAATTTTGGTGATGGAATGTGGTATGTGTGCCCAATTTTAAAATTACAGTATCACATTCATTTTCCATGGAAATTAGTTGCCCTGGCCAGCCTCAACCAAACATACAAAATAGGTTGTCGGAATATAAATTCTATCATTGTGATATGATCTTGGTCCACACCTAGTTCTGCATGACTTTTTTTTCCTTTGATCAGCTGAAATGGTGAAGCATTGGTTGAGAACTTATTTCTCTGATCTCTGCAGCACTGTGTACATCTGTTTAGAAAGGCCTCCATTCTATAAAAGGTTACAAGTTACTACGAGCAGTATTTTCTAATTATTATTTGGGTAGGGGGCTCCTATGCCTTGGGATAGCCTTTAGCCACTTTCCCCATTCCCCCACTTCCATTTGAAGGCTGCCAGGATTGTAAATGCATCTTTGTACATCTTTTTGGATTAATGTTGGAGGAATGTATAGTGTGACATAAATAACTAACTTCAGTTTTATAGAAAAAGCTCACCTCATTTAAATTTTGTAGAGTCATCTTATTCAAACCATATCACTGATCACATATGCAGGGTTCATGCCACTTTTGATAAAAATTAAGGACACTTTTCAGCAAATCTGTTTGCCACCCGGTCACAGTATGAAAGCGGAATATAGAAACTACCAATCACTGTAGACAATAAAATTTGCAAACCTAAATTACTGATAAAGAGCACAGTGTAAGGACCGATTTTTCACAAACATTATGGAGTATTTAAGTCACCATGATCATTTTTACAAAAATTAAGTACTTATTAAGGATTTAAACATTCTTAAGCCCTATGAAGGACTTTTATGGACCCGCATGAACCCTGAAATGTTAGACTTCACAATCTCACCTCATGTATATGAAAACCCACAAGATTTGATACTGAGGCCCATAATTCCTATGTTAAATGTTAACTCACAAATTTAAACACCTCACAAGATATGAAAATATGCAAGGGTTCCCAAGGGATGTGAGTTTGTGAGGTCTTACTGTAAGTACATGTCCTGCAGCCAGTTGAAATAATGCTGATGTTGCTGGATTTGGAACTGAGATATCAGGCTATGAAGGTGGTTGGGCCATCCGGTATCAAGTTTTTGTTTGTTACAGAGATCAAGAGTAAAATCATATTTCTGTACAGAAGACTACTTTTGCTGGCAAATATTTGGTAATTTGTAGATAACTTTGTGAGGTAGAAATGATGACATTTATAATGGAACATTGCTCATCGCTTGCAATTTTTTTAGCATATTTTCCATGGTAAGGGGGTGACACCTAGCCATTTCAAACATCTATCAGGGATGGGACTGTTTGGACAGTATTAGAATTCTGACTTTTTTTTCTTTTGGTGAGGCATATTTTAAAAGTTTCTGGTGGCACTTTGCTCCATGCATAAGTTGGTCACATTTTTGTGATGACTTGGTTCCACCCCTGATCATTATCTCAGACCAGATTATCATAAGCTTGAAACTTTTTTTTTTCCAAATGAAAGTACCCACATTAAGCTTGCATATCAAACTATTACTTTATTGCAGTCAGAAAGAAATTGCGCATCAATTTGACTGGCTGCAAGACAAATACTAGAGCACCCTTCCCTTTTTGCAAAGGGATTTCACACCCATGTAGAAGGAATATAGTCAAGTCAAGACCCCAATAGGCCTACACACGGATACTTTTTAGAATGTGTGTCACTGTTTGTACAGTACCCAACTGTAAATTATAGTTGACTGTTCCTGGACATTTGGATAGCAGCATGCAAGTTTGGATGTGAAATCTTAGTCCAGCATCAAGACATTACTATGAAGTCAGAATATTACTATTATGACTGTTCAAGAAAGTTTTTATTGATTGAAATTTGTATGAGCTAGGATTTTACGGCACTTCAACATGATTATGGCTAGATTGCATTCCTGTTGGTATATTTCCTGTAACATTTCCAAATGCTTGGAAGGCTACGTAGCCAAAGTGAAAGTGATGTTTTGTTTAGGCAATATTATGGTCTCATACTGACCAGACATTTCACATACCAAACTTTTGAGATGTCTCAGCAGAATCGCATCCTGACCTTTATTTTATGTGATAATGGCTTGGAAATTTCTGGTCGTTCCTTGTATGCTGCTGTCCAGTAATAACTGCATATTTTGTATGTGTATTACCTGTTTGTTTGGGTTTCAGTACAAACGTATTACATAGACTTGATGTAGATTTTTGATCTGCACTGGACTTTATTTGAATATGTCATTACATGTCTCTTTGCAGCCCTCTTGTACTTTTGTGAGTGGGTTTAAACATTAAACATTTGTATGCACGCCAATTTTTTTTTTTTCTGTTTCAAGTTTATGCTCATGCCCTCACACTTTTGCTTCAGTTTTTAAGGTGGTTATGTGACAGAAAAAGGGGTTTACTGCACTTGGATTCAGCGTTGACACACAACTCTTGAAATCCTAGGATGAAATTTCAAATCATGGCATCATTATGGAAGCACAAAGGGACTGCCAGTGTGTTTGAAACTACAAACTCAATTGTTTGCTGATATCTTTGATTTGGTATTATATATTTTCATGCGGATTTCTTGTGATCTACTGATGGGTGGTAAACACTGCTTTCTCAATTAATGTTTCACACTTTTATAAAACTGCAAATTCCCATATACATTAACCTGATCAAGACACTACTCTTGGATGTGAAAGAGGACTAACACTCAAGAATCTGATTTTTTCTTTCAAAATTTCTGGACTTTCCTAGAAAAAAAAAATATACAAATAATGAAGACTCATTTTAGGTTCAAGTTTAAAAAACTGTAACATCTATCAACATGAGAATTTCAGTGAACCAAAAAAAAAAAAAAAAAAAAAAC
>JAWQUT010000112.1:1525427-1538226 GCA_033807755.1 Ellobium chinense
AAAAAAAAAAAAAAAAAAGAAACCAGAAACAATGTCAAACAGTAATGATTAATTAGATCTTTATAAAACCAACTGCCGTCATGAGAAGAACGCAAGCATTGATAAGGCCATCCATATTCTAAGGGATTACATGACTTCAAGAGTAATACAAGTCGTGAGAAAGTGTCTTGTCTCATGAAAACTCTGTAGGAAATAAGTTGCTTAGATTTATAATGTGCTTGAAGCATGAAATAATAAATTTTTCAAAGATTGCAAATCTTTGTTATGTGTGAAACTGTTCATATGCAGAGAAATTATCATTATTATAATAAATTGTATCATGAGTGGAGTTTCCACATTTTGATAAACCATGTCTTCAATTGAAGCTGCAATCACTGAAGGCTTTAACTTTAAAGTATCATGTCATCTCATTCCATTTGATATTACACTGAAATGTGCCTAATTTGAAATTCATGGGACCCACTGAACCCTTTTGTGTTAAGCATGTTTTGGATTATCCATGACAGTGAAAAGTAAAGGTCTTCTGCCTCATCTAGATGATAGCACAACAACCAAGTTTGTGCATGGCAAAGCATCACGCTGCAATTGGTTGAATATGAAATCTAAGCCTTTGTCTATCCTTAAGTTGAGCTGGGGTGAGGGTAGCCTGGACCGAGGTTAATTTATTGCAAGCGCAAGTGACAGAAACTGATTTACTCTGAAACTGTGGTAGGAAACTTAGAAATGCTTTGAAACAAGTATGTTATTTTGGATTAAGGATGGTCAGATGTGAAATGCATATAATGAAATGTGTAAGAAAATGTCGGGACCTTTTTTTGTGTCAAGCGTTTTGGTAATCAATTTGCTCAAGAGAAATGCATAGGAGTCTGTGCAGCCCTAGCATTGCAACCAATACGCCAAAATACTTCAGAGAACATGATCAACATGGACATCATAATTTGGCACTTGTGTTACTACAAACTAGTCTATACTTTGGAGTCATAGCTCACCTGTTTGCAAAAAATATCACTGCACATTGTGAGTATGATTTGTAGGACATTCATAGTGCTCTCTCTAACCCATTTTGTGCGCACTTTTTTTAATTTGGCCATTTGTGTGACCCTATGTCACTACTTTTACTGTTTCATAGTGATTATGACCTATTACAAACCACCCAAACAAGAAAGTCATGCATAGATACCTTGCAATCATATCAGTAAATGTCACCTTTAAAACTTCAGAGTCCATTCAAACCACTGCCCAGTACAGCTGACGTATTTTATTTGCGATTTTATTATTTTTTGTTTCTTTTTGATGAAACTTGGCATGTAGGCACATTTTTACGAAAATTTAAGTAGGGGCTCACAGACTTTCATGCCCACATCCCTTTAACATCATGGCTCTGTGGGTGTCCAACACTGGCACCTTTCCTTCAGCCACAATTTTTTTTCCCCGAGTTTCTGTCGTTTTCTTTGTACAGCTGTTGTCTTCCCTTTGTTAACCCTATTGTTTTTGCCTAGCTTGGAATACTGGGCAGTCTTATGGCAGTGTTGCATTAGGGAGGGTGGAGTGTTCAAATGGCTGATGTGATACGTCTGGTCACTGTAGTGAGATGCAGGGGTCTCAGTTTTCTTAATTCACTGACTTTAGTGGTTTTTTTTTTTTTTTCTTTTTCTTTTTTGGTGTTGTGGGGGGAGGGGAGGGGGTCATTTTCACTGAATCCACTAAAACCTGCTGTCTAGATACGTGAGCAAAGGTATCAATATCATAGAAGAACAGCATCGCAAGAAATTGCAAAGATTCTAGACATTCATTTTCACAGTTCTCTGCTGCCAATAGAATATGTCTGAAGATGATGTAGATGTATACCCTGAATACATAACTGTGCTATGGCTATGGCAAAATGTTCTGTAATAACCACAGACAACGTCACCCCTGTTTACCATTGTCATATTGTATATATCCATTTGGTATGATTTTGAGATTCTTCCAAGATGTGCGTCGGTTAGGCTGGATTGTTAGACTGCATGATCTAGTGATTTGCCCCGAAAGTTTCCAGTCTCTCCTAGAAGTACATGAAATGTGAGCCAATCTCCCTTTCTTTCTTGCGCTTCAAAGTCTGCATTTCTTGAGAAAACCTATAATTTTTCTAAAAAATTTACAAATGCCCGCCTCATATTTATGACAAGAGGGCAATGTCGCCTCCAACTCAGATGACCTGGACAAAAAACACGGCTGCTGGGTACCATAGCTATGTCAAGTTAATTACTTTTTCAGGTTCAAAGTCTCTCTGTTGATGTAAATTCATGGTACTATATAGAAAAGTCACATATTAGCAATATGGGTACACCTAGGTAAACTAAATTTTGATTAAAAGTGTTTAGGGCAAGGTTACACCTTACAGGTACACCATGGAATATCCTAGGATTATAGCAAATGGACATATGACACAAGTAAACTGGAGCAATTCAAGCAGAGAAAAGAGTTGTTAAAAAACTGAACTCGAACATGCTTATTATGAAAATACTGAATAGTAAACTAGCAAAGTTACGAAACTTTCTAAGAATCCTGGCATTTTCTTATATATGCTTAATACAACATGTGTGAATGTTAATCTAAGAAGACAAACCTATTATGAAGCATTTCTAGATCCCTCCAAGGTTTGGATTAAACCGTAGCCTCTTTCACATAGTACCTTTTGCAACCAGCCTCCATACCTGACTTATTCAACTCAAAGGTTTGTTATTCATTATTAACAAAATCGCAGCATGATTCTTTGCAACACCTTATCTATCACGGAGCTATGAAACAGATGGTGGCAAGGACCCATATTTTTCCTTCCCATGAATAACCTGGAATGTGCTTTGTATGCAGTGATGTAATACGTACTGTGAATTTCATATTAAGCATGTTCAAGTGTACGTTAATTCTGAGCCCAGAGTTACCATATCATTTGTGGACAAGTTGGTAGAATATCGCCGCCCGGGATTAAAACTCTTGTAAGTCAAATACTGACTTGAAGAACTTAATGATAGTATTATTTCCGGGCCGTGATATAGTGTAAATCTGATTTTAGGCCTGCCCACTAGGGCAAGATCATGTCAGTGGCCATGGACCTATTTGTCACGTGATTTGTTTGACTCATGAACATCTGGAAACCCCCTCTTTGAACTCTTAATATTAGCGATACTTTGATAGATTTGTGAATGCTTGTTAAACAGAGGCAAACTACAATTATTTCCTCTTTCTTGTTCAGCCATATCTGGTGTGGACATTTCAATATTTCTTTTGTTCTTGTCTCTTGTACATTGAATGTAAATAAGTTGCATACAGACTGTAAATCGATAAATAAAAGGTTTGAACATTAGGATATCCTGGTCAATTACTTTGGTAAATAGTCATTTCACTGCAAAGTTGAATATTGCTTCATTTAAACAGTGTTTGATGTGTAGTGAACACACCACTGAAGAACGCATTTTCAAAGCCCAGCAATATTTCAGTGTTGTGCCTGCAATAAAATAGGGAAGAAGATGAATCTCACAGCACAGATCCATTTGAACATGTTTATTATGAAACACATGGGGGTACTCCAACAAGTTGCATATTAAACATTTTACAATTGACTGATCTTACCCACCTATCATTCTGGAGCTTTACAAGCGATATGGCTCTCTCCTGGAGAAAAACCATGGTGTGCAACTTGCCATCATAAGTTTGCTGGAGTTTTTATGCAACATGTTGAATGGTGCTTTTTTTCTCTCCATTAAGATTGACTAGTGTTATTTGCAAAATCACCAGTTGTTCGACATAAATTTCGCACAAGTCTTTTAGATGCCTTCATGCTTGTTCCTAAGGAGACTTTTCCAGAGGTTATGTCTTTGATGCAGAATTATGAACAAATAGCAGCAAACTTTGATGTAAAATGAAGTAACGTAGTGTTCGGACAGAAAATGAAAAAAATGACCCCGTAGGATTATGTATAAAGGTACAATATGAGACATAAGTGAAATCTGGTATCAAGCAACTGGCAATTGTCTTAAGATCATCACCCTTACATAAGGAAAACGCACCATTCAGCACTTTGGTTTGCAACTGAATAACATTTTTTCCAAAATTCAGGAAGTACATTTGAATTGAGATATGAGTTAGTTGTGTATTGAAAGATACACCTCTTTCTTAAATCATTTCAAACAAAATTAAAATGGAAACAGTTTAATAAACACTAAGAATGATCAAGTGGCCATAAGTTGCAGTCTTCATTAACTAATGAAAAATACTTTGTGTAAATCAACAATCATCCAAAAACAAAATTTTCCTTTATCATTCACAAGCTTACTGATACACAAAACAAGAATGCAGGTTTTCAAATAACATTTATTATTAAGAAATTCTTGAAAAGAAATATACCACATAAAATCTATTTCTCTACATTACGCCAATGATCATACTATACTGTCGACTTGGCGATCCAGCATTCAGAACGAAAGTCATCCTTGTTTTCACATAACAGCTTTTGCAGTGGGTACAGTCTCATCTCAGTCTTGTGAGCTCTATGCCCTTTACTTGCACTCTTCATCTGGGATTGCTTCCAAGCCCTGCAACGACACATGGACCAAACAGTATTATGACTGTAATAATAATAATATATGTGGAGGGATCGGAAAACAGGGCACAAATGCAACTTCAGGGACAGGGAGTGTTTGATATCATTGAAAGGGAATTCATTGCGGAATATGGAAACTTTAAATTTTCAAAATATCTTTAAAAATGACTGAGTAATGGTAATTTTAATACTTTGAATAAGCTTTGAAGGTGGCACTGCACTTAAAATGTTTCAGGATCGCTTCATAAAATTAAGTTTAAAAAAAAAAAAATAATAAAATGTATTTATCATTTGAATTCATGTATAAGACTTCATCCACTTATTTGAAAATAGACAAACACTGCCAATGTGCAAAAATCTGAAATTGCATGAAATTTCATCTACAGCCCAAAATTTGCCTATTTCTCCACTATGCTGTTTGTGACTTCCATCCGGTTTTTCCATGCCATCACACTATGACTGAGGCAAACTCTAACTCTGCCCTAACAACAGGGTTAACAATAATAATGAACATTCGTCTGGCTCCATTTCTTTTCCTCCTTCTCTACCCTCCTCTTTCTTTCTTCCCTTCTTGTTATATCCATATATATGAGTTTTCTCTCCTCTGGCACAGGATTTCCACTGTGCCTATGCCTAATGCCACCACTAGGTACAACACAAACTAGTACATGACATAATTATGTAAGCCTACAAGCCCTACTCAGTAGTGTTTCCCTTCAACTTTGTTTAGCATCACGCATTTGCTTTATGGTCAACTGTGCTTAACTACAACTTCTTTGGAAGCACGAAAACAGTTGCAATTACAAGGACTTGCGATTATCCTGTGATGTTTACATTAGATAAATACAGCACTTTGTCATATGTGGGGAATGTGGCAAGTAAGGGGAACTTAGGTTAATGTGACTAGGAATAGTATTAAGTGAGGTTGACTGTAGTGTATTTGGTTTTCTTTTTTATTTTATTATTCTTTGTTCACTGATGTTTGCTGAAGAAGGCATTCCTGCTGGATTGCTCAACATGCTGTATTGTTTCTTTATATATCTTAACATCTGTCTGTTCTTTGTAGTACATATAGCAGTCTACAGCTTATTAATATGTCAGTGAACTTCTCCTGTGATGTATTTCGGAGCAGGTGTAATTTTCAGTCTTCCCTCTTAACAGTGAACTTATTTCCATACTGTAGAAAAAAGCATCGTAAATGATAACACTCCCTAATGCAATGCTCCCACTTGGAAACAGGTGTTTTCAGAATCTGAATGACACAAAACACGGTTTGCCAATCTGTGTGAAACATCAACAAATGCTATTTTGTTCTCTTGTTCCCTATGACACACCCCATGAGCTCACAGATAAAAGGCACTGTTGATACTGAATAATCATAGACATATTACCCCTGTGGGGGGGTAAGGGGAGAGAGTATGGTATAGTAGTATAGTTACACTATTGAAAACTGCAAAGTATTATGTTTCCAGGTTAGCAACATATCCCCTTCATGTTAGCGATATAATAACAATCTCACTTTGATAGCACAATAATATCCCACTATGATAGCACACAAGGAAGTGATCAACTCATACATTTTTCACTTTGGGGTTTCCAGCAGGCTGACGCAACATGAACTTGTTCTGGTGATGCATAATGACAGTCTACAACATCAGAGCTACTTATCTAGCTATCTACTGATCAGTCCTTCATTGCTGTAGCATTATAACTTTCAATGCAATCACTGAATGCTCTATTTACTTAAAAGAGAGGGGTAACTGAGTCAGACAACACCTTCCTGCTCTAACATTAGCGATAATTTCTATTCTTCAGAGCCTCTGAATGTGCAATCTGTTGCTTTAAACTATAAAATGCTAAAAAGATGTTAACTGGCTGTCTCAGAACATATTGGCTGATACATCCTCATTCACTTTGAATAAAACAACATGGCTGTAAGCCAACAAAAGCACTCATTAGAATTTCAAAGTGAGAAATAATTACTTCAATTATCACCTGAGCCAAGTCATGTTCAACTAGGCTTCTGAGCTTCCACATGAAATGCAATGGAAATTCCCAAGAAACTATTACATTCACAAGAAAATTGTTTAGGATAAATCTCTTTACATTTGGAAATGAAAAACTTCTATACTTAAGCATCAATAGCCACACTTGCTTACCATGCTTACAGCTATCTCATCTGTTTTGGATGCATTAACTGTAAACTGGGAATCTGATCAATAAACTTTGGTGCATTCATGGCAAAAAAACTGACCCAATTTTGTTATCACTCGGATGGCTTGCATTTGCGATATTTGTAAATTACACCATGTTTCGAGATATTGGCATGCAAGGATTCCACCAACATATTGGTAGAAGGATTCAGAGAGAACTAAATATTTTATAACTGTCCCATTCACAGAATGAGGACTTCTAAAATATAAATGTTATATATAAATAAATGTATAAATGGACCTATGTGACGCTGTTCCTGAATCCTTCATTCAATATAGGTTGTAGAGCAGAGAAGTGTTTCAGAATGAATAAATTACATTCTCAGGTTTAGTCAGATACTAATTATCAGGAAAATACACTTTCTAATCTACTTTTCATTTGTTTTGTGATACTGAAAGCTTGCCTCAGTCAGCATTTTATTACCTTCAAGGACTTTCATTCTGCAGTGAACAATTTTAGGCCAGGCTTGTGTTTGATACACAGATATCTCTGTCGCTTTGTTGTTAAAGTCGGAATGTAAATATGCTTTTTGGCCGTGACAATTCCTCTTGCAGTTGGACTTGATGACTTTCCCACTCCAGCTGTGCTGGTACCAGATTTGCTAACCAATGGATTTCTTCTTCAAGGGATATTTATAATTAAAATGAGATTCCATTCTTTTGTGGTTGACAGCATAAGCATATATATAGAAATCAAGCACATAGGTTTATAGCCAGTCACATACCCCACTGATAGAATTCACCAAATATGCATAACATCATGACAAAAGGCCTGAACACAGTTTACTAACAGTGAAATGGCATCCAGCCCCTTTTAGTATTAATTGTGTGTATATTTAGCATCATCGGTACTGGTCAGGAAAATATTAGAGATGTATATAAGCACATACGGCTGGAACTGGCAGCTCCAGGCGAATATATGATGCAGCATTTCCTCTACAGTATGGAGGGATTTTTCTTGTTCTGTGAGAGAGTGGAAGATGCTGGAGGCTTGGCAAGTCTATGGTACTAACCTGACAGCAATTCATTAAGAGAACATGCACATGAATCAATCCTGCATTAAAATGTTGACTAATGACTGCAGCACCATGTGATCTAGATGGGATGTTGCACAATTATGGAATTTTGTACATTAAATTAAAATATACCACAGCTGCAGCTTTCAATTGGCTTCACAGTGACTGAGAGGATATTAAGCAAATAATTAACCCTCATGATGCTGTGATAGAATTTATTCTACTGTCCACTCACTACATTTGAATGTGGCAGTAGTATATTACGCAGCTCCTTGTTGGGTGCTGGCCACGGCGATAGAATTTTGCAGCCCAGTGCCAGCTGGCTGGCCAGCAGACAACACATGCAACAGTCATTACCCATAGCAATGGTCACACAGCTGACAGGAAGTTGGACCTGAGGCGTCTCATGTTCCAAGACTGAAAAAAATTGCTGGTTCAATTTCCTCCTCAGGCAGCGAAAAAAATGTCAAGAGAAGGACATTTGGGAGTCGTGACCTAAGTGAGACCCAGTCCTCTGTGATTGTCAGGTTGTCACAGGGCCGAAATATTTGCTACAAGAGGATATTTTCCTCTCGAGATCTTCTGCTGCCTCACTCTCCAAGTGCAAAAGTTCCCTATCTACATTGAAATCAACAAAATTACCAAAACTGCCAGGAAAACAGTTTTGTAGAACTAATTAAGGAGTGTTTTTCTGTCTGAAACTCAGTATTAGTTTGAAATATACTAACAGATGTATTTCTTTAATAATCTATTTAGAACAAATTAAGCCTTGAATCTGAACTCAGAAGGATTTCCAAATGTGCCTCACAGTCAATGGTGTCCAAGTGGATATCAAACCAGGGAAAGTAATTCCACAGGAGACTCACACCCTTAACCAGAGTTATGCTTAAAATTACAATCCAAAACCTACCCCTAACCCTAACCTTATCCCTAACCCTAATGTCTGTCGAGACAGAAGCAAATGTTGTGAGTCTCATTCAGAATTCCTCCCCTGAACTCCTTCAACAGTTTCATGAGATGTGAGCCAACATTCAATCAAACAACATTGTTAATGAAAGCTCGTATACTTACTCCAGATTTTATATTCCCCTATACTTTCCAGAGCAATCCATTTCAGTGTCAGCACACTGATTCCAGCAGTGCTGCTAAGGTTGGAAACACTCCTGAAAATATTTACATGTCAACCCACTTGGGCACCATTTGCAGTTTGCCAGTACCTCATTTATTTTCTCAAATCTCCTTTTGTTTAGCTAAATTTTCATCTCTTGGAAGCAGAAGTATAGCAAAATCCAGCAAATAAGGAAGATGGACACAACTGCCAAAAATTTCTGAGCAGAGGGGCTATTGTGTTGTCATGGGGCAGCAGTCAGTTGTTGGCTGCTTCCGTCTTACAACTTCCTGCAACAGCCTCAATACCCAACTGTGAGAATCATTACTGACTGTCTGACTGGAAACAGCTCTATGCAACCATTTCCTCCTTCCATGGAACATGAACATAAACTGCTTCTAAATTCTCTAGAGCTGACCTGTGGCTAAAAGGATTCCATCAATTCTATGACACCTTATAAAACAAACCTGTGGTATGTATTCGCTGCCTGTGATGCGATGATCTCTCAGATAAACTTGATAATCAGTGAAGAAAGGGGTAGCTCGCCAATCTCGACATCGACTCTGAAACAGTAGAAGGTGTAAAATTTCAAGTTCTTGTGGAAAAGAATTACAATCATGACCCTTATAACAAGACTGAACTGGGAGCTTATGACTAAATACAAGTGTGTTTATTTAAACCTATGATGTCCTGGTGGCATCTAATAACCAAGCGGTCATGCACAGCTGAGTGACTGTTGGGTGGATAGTCCTTGAAGTTTAATAAACCCCTTTAATAATTTCCTTCAATACAGATGCTGTAATTAATATATAATGTACTTCTGATACCAAAATACCATTCTGTTTGTTTTTCTTTCTTGTCGTAGGCTAATTAAAACGTCTTTGTGCCTAGGCGAAAAGGCTATTTTAATGGAAGACTGTAAATCAAGCCATATGATACACAAGACTGTCCAGCCCAACTTCATGAACTATAAAATTTATATTTTCTGAAGCTATACAAACAAGCTAAAAAAAATTAAATAAAACACAAACAAAAAAAATACAGAAATCTGTTTGAGAACTGAGAAAAATACAACAGCTTAAAGCAATAACATCATGCTGTCCCTAATCTTTAGGGATATTCTCATAAAAAACCGGTACTGTCTCATTTGCTTTGGGAGCCTAGCGTAAATATATACTACACACTGCTACCAGCTCCCATGCCACAGCCATACATCCATTGAATAAGAAGGATGTTAAACTTGTCAGTGAAGTCAACAAAAGACAAAAACTCCACAACAGCATGGTCAGGAGGCTGTTCTCTGCAGACATGTAATTATTACTCAGCATCGAGGTACCCATACCCAAAGACTGTACAGGTCTACTACAGCCACAGCACTTAGCCTAGTACCCATCAATAAGTGATAGCCTAATGCCTGCAGCTACATGCTTTTATGGCGTTCCACTAGTGTTTCCGAAGACTGTCTCTTGCATACTTTTAGTCTACAATTTGAAATGCAAGAAACGTGGCGAGGTTGCATGCACGAGAACATGTGATTAAAGAAAATAAAATAATCAGTGATGTGTTCTCATCAGCCAGGTTATTCCTGTCTGTAACATTTCCTTTTTTGTCTTCACAGAACTCACTGTAACAAAATCTGATTAGGCTATTAAATATCATGTTTATATTGCCATGCACATTGGTACCAAAGGGTTCTTTAAAGTCAGTAAAAGCTGGTCAATAGAGATAGATTCATGAGGTTTGGTGCCATCAAAGTACAGTTCCTCTTTTGAAATGGGCTTCCCAAAAAAAATATGCTGACATCCATGAGATCACACCCCTCTGTGAGTGACTCAATATTGCTGGACTATGCCAAACCAAAAGCTGAAGTGACAATCATTCACCGCCACTCAAGCTCTAAGTAAGTCTAAGCTACACACACAGGGACAATCAAACAAGAATGAAGACAGAGAAGGCATCCATGCTAATAAACTTCACAGCAATATCCCAGGACTCTCCCACCTAGTGCTTGGTTTGGGTTTGAGGACAGGGGAGGTAATGTGTGCTTCATCTTTCCTAACTGTCCCATCTGTCCAAACTAGATCTAGACTAGAGTCAATGTTCCCCTTTGTGTCCACTTAAGCACATTTGATCCAGTGACAGACATCCCTGAACCTTAGTACAGACCTGATTGGGCAGAAAGGAAAGGGAGGGCACCTTCCATTAAGTTCTGCTTTAATTTGGTTGATCTAAAAACTGTGTGTTCCACAGCCAAACAACTGATTAGTTTTCTTTTGAAGCTTTGCGTCCACATGCATGTTTTGCGTCCACTGTGCACATGCTTTGGCACCACTTAATTTTACCATTTTGTCTGTGGTCATGTGAACTAAAACTTTGCCTCCACTACTTATTTTATCCCTTACCTCACCCTTGCAGTGACTATCATCTTCATAATACTTGAAACAAGGGGTACCACTACGATACCACACTGCTTAGTATATAAGAAATAGCAACAAAATAAAAAAAAAAACAATGTAAAACAAATCAAACAAAAGGCAATGTACAGGAATCATTGAAACTATTTTAATGAACACCCATCACTAACCTTTTATTCTAGCAGTCACCAACAGCACAAATAGAACGTTTAAACACTTCTCTTCATTCTCTCCCAAACTCATCAACTGAAACCTTTCATCCCGAGTACGTTTAACATGAAACCACCTCCCACACTCATGATCTTTTGTCACCATCCCTCCCCTTGCACCCATAACACACATCATCATCAATCTCCTCTTTCTTCCTATTTCAGACCTTCTTATTGTGGTTCACAAGTAGATCCACAGTTATGTGCTTTTTAAATTTTTTAAAAGATTTTTTTTCAGTCATTTAACACCATTAACAAGGTGGATGCAAATGGGGACCAGGGTGAAAACCTGCGCATGATTTGCGTCTACCCTGCAACTAGGGGTACCAATAGACAGACCAAGCTTCTGGCACGATTATTATGTACAGAGTCACTTATTTTCATGACAGGATGGCTATTTTTAGTTATAAACATGTTCAGTGACCATACATAGCTTACATTATCTTCCGCTTCCAATACTGCTTGGCTAAGGCATGAAATGGGTGGTCTTGATGTCTCTGGGCTATCGACAAAAAATGGATATTCTACAAAAGAGAATTTACGTATGCACATAAATTCTACGTCTTTGTTCAAAAGATGTTAATGAACACAAATCCAGTGCCCATTTGTTTATGGATATGGCTTACACTTACAGCAATATTTTGGCCTTCTCTAACGACAGCATCAATTCCATGACTTTTCTATAAGTATAGATTATAAATGAACAGTATCATCACTACTGCGGTGCTGTCCTTAGAGATTGCCCATATCTTTAGATTTCGGATAGAATGGACACAAATGGGTGGGTGAACGGCACTATCTGAATGCAAAGAGGTATATTGAATTCATTGATGGCAACTGAAAGAATTTCCTCAGTTAGACTAGACTAGTCTAGATCTAGTCTAGAACTAGATTTAGTAGACCACTGCACGAATGGCCAAATACATGAATAGTTAGTCTACTCGTGACACTCTTCGACCGTTCATGCATTGGTCTCACTGAATTGTTCCCTTGGGCCCTTGGTCTCTACTTAGAGAAATCTTGACTTGTCTCAACTCCACTGAGTTGTCAACTGAGAAATGACAAGGTATCAATGTCATTATCAATCTATTCTAGACCTAATCTAGACATTTCGATCTAGATAGACTAGTCTAGATCTATGACAACTTACTTTCCCATTGTGTCCTAGTTTGTTTAAACCCCAATATATTCCATGGGGTGCTAAAAGACAAGTGAAAACAATGCCCGCAGAGGGCAGAATCTCCCACCACATCTTCT
>JAWQUT010000112.1:1544373-1581024 GCA_033807755.1 Ellobium chinense
TTTGATAAAAACTGGCAACTGAGTTCTTGACGTCGTTCGCGGCACGTCAAAAAAAAAAATGGGGGGAGTAGGATGGGAATGCAGTCTGCGTAGAGGATAATCAAATTTTTCTCTCAGATTACTGACCTCTTTTTTAAAATGGTTTTTCTATTGACGTTTCCTTCGAATGCAATACACTGTGCGTATGGGACTGGAGAATCTGCAAGATGAGTACCGGGTCACAGATTAGTAATGCAAAAAACTTAAGTAGTGTTGACAAGATTGTACGCCAACGCTTGTAAATGGTACGCAAGTGTAATACATGTAAAACGATGAAGGTATTTGAACATTTTAGAAAGCACTTAGCATTAGTAAAATTGTATTAGATGGAAACTATATAATGAATGTATAATGGCTATTATGAACTGGTAATCTCAGATTCATAGATTACATGGACGCTACGCCCCTGCCTGTTATCGAGGTTCTACCGCATAATATCAAAGACTGTAATTCATAACAGCACCACAGGACAGCAACTGGTACGCTTCAGTTACATGGAAATAATTCTCTGTAAAAATGTTCTGTTACACTGGAGTTAGGCCAGCTTAAGTTAGACCTCTGTCTATATTAACTTGTGCTTCCCCTTGTCAGAGGCTTGACTTCCTCTTACAAATTAAAGTTTTGCGATACTGACACTCCTCCCAGTTTTGTGACTTTAATGCTTAAGTAATTGTGTTTTTAGCCACCTCTAGGTGCTCAACTGAGTTTTAATAAAGTCAGCTAGTCTAAGTCTCCAAACTTCATAACTAACCTCAGTATTTGCAGTAGCTAAGAGATCAAATACTTTGATCTGGTTCTCTAGTCTGAGAGCCATGTATATCTTTTCTCTTGGTAATGTGCACACATTTAGGCCGAATGTCCAGTCTTGTTACTTTATGATCTTTGATAATATTTTTGAAACACCCTACCCTTGACGTATGCCTAGGCTGAACACGACCAAATAATAATATAAGACTATTCCTAATCTTTCTCATGATTCTACAACGAGGGCAGGCATTAATGTTTAAGTGTTCATTTTATACTCTCAGATTTGAGCCAGTGAAGTTCTTGAAACTTGTTACCTGAGAATCAAGTAGTTCCACTGTGCTAGCTTCATGGGAGAAAAGAAACATTATTGTCTTGCGATAAGACAATAATTGCAATCAAATTCCTGTAATCGCGCTCAGCGACTTCCATTATTATTCAACATTTAAAAATGAAACCCAGTTCCCAGTAGCCTACTTGGCGTATCACCTGATCACAACAAATATGAAGGCAACCAGAGAAAGGTACGCATTGTCATCACATCTCATATAATGTTTCAGATGGAACAAAAAATTTGATTGATCGCATGAAGATTATCGTATACTGCTTTACTAGCCTCCTTTTCACTTGATTTGTCCAAATGATGGCATAGTATCCCTTGTATTTTCTTGTCCAGACTGACGACGTCATCCGACTTCCTAAGCGCAGTAGAGCAATGTTGTCAGATAACTGAACTTGGACTGATCCCAATCTAATTTCTGAATGTCAGCACTGACTTTATTGCAAGTGACATCACTAGTGCTTCTACTCTAATAAGATTCTGCAGATCATGTTAAGTAGGCCCAATATAAATGCAGAAGACTTTGCATCATTTGTATGGTTGAATTTAATCTTCACAGTAAAATGATTACAACCAGAATTAACCAATGTGACGCTACGGTAGAACTAGTTCTCATCTTCACTTCACTTTGCTGGGTGCAACGGTGGAATAAATTCGCATGTCAGCGCCAACCGTGTAAGGCGGCTGTCCAAGTCTGCAGCCCGGTGTCAGTTGATCGACCTGGAGATAACATGCGGAATGGTAGTATCTATGACAATGGCCATGCAGCCAGTGGGAGACTGGACCCGAGGGGCCTTGCTCTGCTAGAATTACTGGTTTGCAAGGAATGTCTAGGGGCTGCATGCACTCTATGACGTTATCATCACATCCAAGATCGTAGAGAGGGTGATTTTTTTTTTTAGGTAATCTAGCACTTAAATCCAGCCAGCTGTTTGAAACCGCCGATGGCCAACTTGGATTGAGATTTCGCATAAAACAAGACATTTACTACGAACTGCCCTGGTACTGGATATACACAGGTATTGTAAATGTCATAATCTTTCTGCATACATTAGAGCCTAAGGAACAACTAATAAATGAATGCATACTTGGGATCATTCTTTAATAGGTGTTCATTGTTCCAGTTACGATAGAAGCACTGTCACTTGAAATACCATACAATTTCAGAGAAGTATAAATACTCTTTCCATAGAAAATCAGTCAGTTTTTATCTAAAGGCCGCTGGAGGGAAAAAAAAAGAATAGTTATTTGGGAGCCAAGGGCTTTTGAAAAAAGAGCCAACATTCTGGTATTTGGCTTAGAAGAGCCAAGTCTGGCAGCCTTGAGAAAAATCCGTGAATTCTCACGGAAAGTGTCTTGCCGCTCTTGCGCAAAATTAAAAAAAAAAGTTGCCTACAGCGGGTAATGTAGTTTCACCTCAGATTACTTGCTACCTTTTTTTAAAGTTTCTCTTGTTCGAAGGTCGGCAAGGGAGATGCGTATATATTCTATTGGTGCACTCGAGGGAAGCGAGCAGAATGCAAAATAAATTACTGTATATTACTGCAACACGACTGTAAAATCCTAAACCATCCTTAACCTGCGGCATAGTGTAGTACTAATAGCTCTAGTGCCACGTACTGAGATTCATATTGTCTGACACTTTTCATCATTTACGGCGTTGCATGTTAATCCTCTACTGCCCGGCCCTATTTACAATGGCACAAAAAGTCCAAGCTCCACTTTTTGGATCACTTCTGGATCCACTATGCTGGAACAAGCATCTAAATTATGATGATGATAATAATAATAATAATAATGCGGTTTATAAGTCTCATATCCAGACTAATGCCCGCTCATGCGACTTCACATTATTATGGTGGGATGATGATCTTGGTTTGCTTTTTCTTTGTTCCACGAAATGTATCAGATCTGATACGCTGGGTACTAGAGGGTTAACAACGACCATGCCATGTATTCAATGTCTCTTACAGCCTATCATGTACTGATCAGGCATTTAAATGACTTGTATACCTGTTCGCCACCACAGAAGCTCATTAAAAGCCATTAAGGTGATAATGTAGCTGAATAATTTAGCGAACGTATTGGCGTTTTTAGTGGCCAGGACGGGGTTCAGTAGTGCCCTTTTTACTATCGCGGGTGTTGAGCTTAGGAAAACTTTATCTCACAATGTTTTTCACCACAAGTTTTCACTATGTATCTGAGACAAGTTAGTATCCATAATAACAGCAGTTATACATCAACTGAGCACCAATTCAGAAAAAAGGCGGTAAACCTTCTTTCTTTTTTTTTTTCTTTTATAATTGTTGACTTAGAATTGGTAATGTTGCTAAATAGTTGCTAATATTTTATGTGCAAAAGTATTACGTCTGTTCATTGTACGTGAATTTGTATTTTGTTTATTCATTTTATATATGAGTATAAAAATTATGTGTGTGTGTGTGTGTTGGGGAGGGGGGGATCAAAAGTTGTACAAACATAGATCTTTAGGAGAGGGGGGTGGAAGGAGGGGACTGTACGTGAGGACTCTGACTGCACATTAAGTTAAGTATGTTAAGTATCTTTGATTATATAGGCTCAAAACCGAAATTGCATGAAGGAACCCTCGATGAATGTTATGCGGAATACGACTTTCAACTTTTAGAGGGAGTACAGTAATTAACAAAAAGTTGGTGCTCAGCCGTCTGGTCCCTGGTGCTCAGTTGCCATGCTCATTTGTCAGAGTCCCACCCNATTCCTGGATCCGCCTCTGCCAAGTTCAATTCGGTCCACAATCTATTTTTGTATAGCGGCGACGACCTAAGAGAACTCGAGCAGTTTTATGCATAACTTATACAAAGAGCCTCCATGAATACATTTTAAAAAACCCCATCTAAAATGGATAAAAGCATAACTGATATATATAGATCTGATAAGCGATAACAGTCTTCTAAAGCCAGTGTTGGACAGACCTTGCTAACTGAGTTGGGAAACACGCGTCAAGGAGCGGACAGGTAAGTTAAACGTACTCTCACAGCCGTTAGTGTACATGGCTTCATCAGGAACATTACTTTGTATGTTTTCTAGTCGGGCGATGTCGCAATTCGTCCTTTTGAATTTTAAAATCCTCTCTAAATATACATTGAACGTCCACCGATTCCCTTTCTTTCCTCCACCTTAAAGTTTATATTATTTGAAGCAAATCTTAACTGCCTCTAAAATTTTGCACCTCTCCCCTTCCCAAATGAAAATGATAACATTTGTGCAGGAGGAGCAAGACGCGGTGATTGCTGTATTTTGAAAATGATAACATTTGTGTAGGAGGGGCTTAGATGTGGTTATATTGTCTTTTGAAAATGATAACTTTTGTGTAGGAGGGGCTTAGATGTGGTTATATCGTCTTTTGAAAATGATAACATTTGTGTAGGAGGGGCTTAGATGTGGTTATATTGTTGAAAATGATAACATTTGTGTAGGAGGGGCTTAGATGTGATTATATTGTCTTTTGAAAATGATAACATTTGTGTAGGAGGGGCTTAGATGTGGTTATATTGTCTTTTGAAAATGATAACACTTGTGTAGGAGGGGCTTAGATGTGGTTATATTGTCTTTTGAAAATGATAACATTTGTGTAGGAGGGGCTTAGATGTGGTTATATTATCTTTTGAAAATGATAACTTTTGTGCAGGAGGAGTTTAGACGTGGTGTACATGATATCACTGTCGCTTTAATGGGACTAGAAGGACAGAATCTGTACGGGATGGCACTAAATATGGTGAATGCTGTCTTTAAAATAATTTAAGAAAAAAAATGTTACGATTTGGGCAGGAAAAGTCCGACACATACGCCTTTTCAGAGGGAACAAACTTGTGGGAATTACACTAAATATGGTGATTGGTATCTTTTCAGAGGCAAAATTTTGTGTGATATGGGTGAAAATGTTAGGCTGTTCTCTTTCTATAAAGACAAAAGGTATGTGGAGTAATATTACATCAAAACTTGGCAACTGCTGTCTTGCTCAGATGACACTGTGTGGGGTGTAAGTAGACGTGGCAACTGCTGTCTGCTTTGTGGCAAAGGCTTGTTGCTGTTTCACATCTGGCCATTTTGTTATTCTCATAACAATGGAGAGTTATGGTTGAATAAAAGAATTAAGTGTGGACCCTGAAAAGGAGAGTGGTATTGATTGAGAAATTTCGCTGTGATACATTGTCAATAACTGCCATTCGTTGTGATAGGCTGGTAGTTGAATGAGACAAGTAAAGTAAGTAATTCTTACACGTATAGGCTAAAAGCCTGATTTATTTCCCCCTGGTAAAATTATGTGCTCATTAAATGTCTACTGTGATCATAATTTTGGCCTGAACTTGGCAGTTCCGGAAAATGGATTCCAACCAAAAAGTCAAGTTGAAGCATGTCTCCCCAAGTCTGTGCGCTGAAAAATGTTAGTGCTGTGTAAAACAAAAATTGTTCTCTGGCGTAAGACCAGGTTGACTCTCAAGGAATTGTCTCTGTTTTTACTCAAACTTGCAAAAAATGGTAAGGCAGCATAAAATATTTTTCTACCTATTGTATTATAGATTTTGTAAAACGCATTGCCTTCATTCTTTTGGTGTCACAGGCATTGAGAAAATATTACAGACCTCATGCCTTGTTAGTTTTATGTAACGTAAAATAACGTAGATGCCTGAATGAAGAAGTAAAAGAGATAATTACTGCATAATAAATGTGGGTTTTTTTTGTTTTTGTTTAAATTTAATTTTCGAGGGGATCTAATTTTCGTGGAAAGTTGTAATTGGCTTTTCGCAAGGACCTACTTTTCGTAATTCCGCATGATGGATTTCTCATGTTGGTTTGAGGGCATAATATTTTTTGTTGAAATTGATTCTCTTCCGTTCGTTGGAAGACATTGGTCAGAAGCTCTTACCATGTCTGTCCTTACAATAACAATCGAAAAACTCGCACCTGAATATGAACATATGTAAATGAGGATTCACCACCCTTCCAGTCATGGCACTCATGAGTGATCAGCTGTCTTATTGAAGGCATAATTCTAGAATAAGACGAAGCGACATTTCAGGAATGCCAATAAACATACTGACGAATTTCTTACGTCCTTTGGTAGAAAACATATCATATTCAATAATGTCCAAATATCGATTGGTTTTGACTAGAAATACTGTAACACCATTTCCGTTTCCCACGAAGTTACTGCCTCCAATACTCTTTTACTAGTAATAAGCCTTTTGAAAATTTGTGAACGGAACCTATTATTTCCCGGCAAGTAATATTCGCGAGTAAAGCTCAGCTCATGAAATTCGCGTAAATTATATCCCAGCGAAAAAAGAACTCTTATATAGTAAGTTACATATGTTATTATTTCCGGTTGTTGCTTTTCTTCTTGTTTTTATCGTTGTTTTGTGTGTGTGTGAACATGAAATAATTATCTAAATACATCAGTGTATTTGAAGCGGACGGGAGGTGGATGTTATCTGAAATCACCCTTTGAAATCGATTTCATCCCTCTCCTTGGTAATAATTTGAACACTATTTTCGATTACCATGGGTGAGAGAAGGGGATTAAGGTTCATCGGGGGTTATCTGAAATCGCCCACACCAAGACACCTCACCTACTTGCCTGTGATATAAATGTATTCTTTTAGTGTTTCTAGTATTTCTTACCGCTGTGTTATTGGCTGTAAATACGTTGCCATAAGTCAGATTTCAGGCACTTATTAGAAGGGCAAATCACTCATTTTGTACAACCTAATTGATCCGCTAATTATTATATAAAATCCCCCCCCNNNCCCCCCCCATTTTGGGACCCTGCCAGCAAGTGTAAGGGTGTAGAAATCTGTAAAATGACCTGTGATCTAATTAAACTATCCAGTTAGTTTCAGTTACAATTTGAGCCTTCTAGTTAAAAAAAAAAAGTGTGTAGGCCTATACATTAGCATGCGGTCAAAACAAGCCTAATGAAAAATTGGGGACCAAATAAGAATTCGAGGTGATCATTTTTGAACGAGATTTGAGAAAAATTATTGGTGTTTACACCTTTTTTGCTTCCCCTTAAAAACCGGGGGAAAAAAGTACTTTAACCTCCATGGAAAAAATTTCCCGAAATCACAGTGGTATTTATTGTAAAAGAGCACTAAAAATGTTAATAGGACCGAAAGAACAAAAAAAAAAAAATCATAGATGCCAGTAACCTTAAATGTAAAGAACAGTAACTCTCGAACCACGCTCTGGGCGATTAGGCCCCCTGGTTACAGACCTGCAATGGGATTGACTTCTTTTTTTCGTCTATGGGTTATATTAACATTTTGAGCTGCCCTCTGAACCCAAAGTGTTAGCTTTCACCCAGACCCATACCAGATTGAAGCACATTATGTGGTCCAAATTGTAAGATGGACCCAACCCGAGAAAGCCCATTGAAATTTTGAGCTTGGTTACTATTTGTAAACAGAGCCTACCCTTTTCACTGGCCAACGCCAAACCAACCTGTTCCGCCTGCGCACACCCTTAACCTGATAGTTCCAGCGTAGGGCTAAATAAAGTAAAATGGACACAGTTTCCCATTTAATCAAAATTTGTCCCCTGGAGCTTTATCACTGGAAGCAGGACTTGACAAAAGAGGGAAAAAGGGAGATGAAATATTACCCAATAGTGACTGTGCAATTACAGGCCTGTAACCTTCTGACCGTTTTCTGCTACTTGGCTTTGCCACTCTGAGAACCAGTTTTGAACATACTATTAACTGAAGAAGCTTATGTTTGCTTCTGATTATTCTCTGGGATATCATGCAAAAATGTCTAGCACTTTCAAGGTGATGCTAATTAAACTGATATATCAGGAACGTCTTGACATTTACAAAGATTAAGAACAAAATACTCTTTGCGCAAGTTAGGTTATTGGCTCGCTCTAAAAAGATCACCGTAAATAATTATAGTTGTCAGGTTAGTGGCTTGAGTCGGGTCGACACAGCAGGGGTTACACTAGCCCGACCAAGCACGTAGCGTCCTGGGTAGATGTCTAACCCCCCTTTCCCTTTCATAAAAATAGCGTCACTTCTAGAATGGTGCATGAGTCCAACCAATGACCGCGCTGAAGCCAAGGCTATAAAAATTGCATGCACACCCTTGTATGATTATTATAGGAATAATGATTATTATATTGGATGAATATAGAATTATTATTATCGGATTATTATGGGATGGTTATTGGATTATTGGATTAGAAGAGTCTCCTGTACTCACTCCATTATAAGTTTGTGAAATAGACTATCTTGCACAGTAATAAACTTGTGTATATCTTATTTGACGAATAATGTCGTGACTCTGTGTTTTACACCCTAAACATACATTGGAAGGGAATTGTCCCCTCACCCCATCCTACAATACCGAAATGAAATAACATCACAACTATTAGTGGAGCTGCAACACCACACCGTCGTCAGCCGATGGCCGCATTCATTGCTCTTTACGCATATTAAATTCAAAGAACTAATTTGCACTTCTCTGCCAGATGTGGGTCGCCATATTTTGCATGATAGGGCTAAACATTTCTGAGAACCCTAGAAGTGAATTTTGTGGCATGGAAGTATGAAATAGATAAGTAAGTGATATTTAAAATGGACAAAAACTGAAAAGTGTGACGTGTATCTAAACATCTGGGGGGCCACGTAGCAGATTCAAAGGAATTAATTCAGGAAAATGACGCATTGCTGTTTTATTTTGTTCTTATCTCCGTGAAATACAGGGTTAAAGTCTGACAGAATGATGATGTTCAAGATCATCGCAACTTTTTTCTTCATTTTGGCCACTGACATGGCGAGATCCGACTTTGCAGGTAAAACATGCGATGCGAAGTGCAAGGACGCATTACGGCAGAAACTGGAGTGCTTGCGAAAGAACGGTAAGAAAATTTAAATGACTTCATTATCGAAATTCAGAAACTGAGAAAACACGTTGTCATCAATTACCACTGCATTATTCTAGACTGTCTTGAAGAGACGAGATGGCTCTTGGACACCAAAGTTGATATATCTTAAAATATCCTTGAAATTTTGTGGATGCTTTTTTAAATGACTGTAATAAGCGAGTTGAGAGAGCGAGAGAGAGAGAGAGAGAGAGAGAGAGAGAGAGAGAGAGAGAGAGAGAAACTCATCGGGATTCAAACCTGAATATTAAATCAAAATCTGATACTTCACCAGATGAAGACTTTTGTGTTTTGAGAATAATCTCTTACACTATGCTGAATATATCGCTTTATAAAACGGGTACTTGTCTGTAGGCAGTGGAAGACACTGTCTTAATGCTACTGATCAGTGATTTTCAAAGCGCTATGATATATTTTCTATGACTTTATCCTGAGCTATCCAACGATGTCTTTAGGTCTATTGAATTTTTCGCTAACTTTTTACCAGTCCTCATAATGACATATATTTTAAAAACAAACAAACAAACAGACAAACAAACAAACAAGCAAAAAAAACCCTCTTGTTATCGTCCTTGCAACTTTATTTCTCAACCAATAATGCTCAAAGTTTCTCTGCCCGAGTCATAAATTCGCTCTACACAGTCCATTTGTAGTCAGGAGTGAAATAACCTGTTCCCCAATATACAGAAAATCGACTTTCCCATGTTTGATTTTGAATAGCCTGCTCACTGTTTTATTATTGCGGGGCGCCAACGCTGACAGGCCAGATGCGTGACAACACTATGTATAGTTAGCAGAATGGAGTTACCAGGTTGGCTTTATGAGGCCATTTTCCTCAGATTTGTTTTTGTGTGTGTGTGTGTGTGTGTGTGTGTGTGTGTGTGTGTGTGTGTGTGTGTGTTTTGAAATGTGGTCTGACCTCATGAATTGCATTGGCATTCAACATGTCTTTGTCTCACTGTAAAGGAAAATTGAAACAATAGGACTTTGATTGGCAGGGAAAAGCATTAAAATAAAAAGACTGTAGGTATCTTATGGGTCAAACCAGTAGAATGCATAAATATCTAAGGTATAAATTTTCATGCAACCAACGAGGTATCTGGCAAAAAAAAGAACTATTACATTATGGGAGCCCAGTCTAAATTTAGTCAGAGACATTCATTAATATTTTTCTTGAATTTCAGATAAGTATATATTTGTATAGTCTTCTGTCACTGAGTTCTTCTACATCATTATGCCACTTTTGTAAAAGCTTAACCATTAGACGTTGCTGGATCTTTAAAACGAATAGATTCTCATCCCCCACTCACTGATTTCTCATACATATTCAAATCCGTTAGTACAATTTTTTTTTTCACTCATGACGCCCGATTCACGGTGGTTCCATTTACTGTAGGAGGAAATAGTGTTTTTTTAAGTAGGTGCACCAGGTTATTGGGCTGGTTTTTTGTTTTTTCAGAATTTTCAACCAATATCCTTGTTTATTTCTCAGTGCAGAGAAAACTCGCTATATAATATGTGGGCATCGGGTGTAGTTCTTCGTACGCCTAGACATGATTTTAAGGAACTTAGATGGACTTTCTCTATGGGCCAAGCTTCACATAACCCCCACATTTCGCATGCACAAGACAGAAATGCTGAAACGAGAGACTGGAATAGTTTCAATTGCAGTAAGGATGGTAGGCCTGGGTTTTTATGTAAACAACTTTTAAAGTTAAACAGTGCTTTTTCCTCTTGGCTGGCTATGCTCTCGATTTTTTTTTTTAAATTTACCAGAACTGCCACTAGCAAGCTTAAATAATTAAAAGTTCGCACAAATTCTGGGCTATTGCTAAAACATAAAACTGATGACCAAAGATATAACCACTCAACAAACAATGAAATACATATTCGAGAACACTATATTTATCTTCCACTTGGACAAGAAGACAATGAGAAATTTAATCGTAAAAGAAAGAAAAAAAACGAGCAAGCTATGGAATGGCTTTTTAAAAGAGTAAGTACGAGATTGATATAGATCTAGCGCCACATTTTCTAATGGCGTTCAGTGCAAGAAAAGAGTCTAAGCTAAAACTAATCCACCTCATGATTCTGCACAGTATTTCTCCTACTAGCATATCATTATTATTCTTAATATTATTATTACTATTATTATTATTATTATTATTATTATTATTATTACACAAAATAGGCATCAAAGAATGCTGTAAATGTGAAATACGTAAAAAGCCAGATTTTATAGAGCACGTCTTCATATACCGCACACAACTTTGAGAAGCTTCTGGCTGCATGTGTCTTACTACTATAATAGTTAGGTTACTGGCTCTCTCTAAAAAGATCAAAGTAAATGTAGTAGTCTGGTTAGTGGCATGAGTCGGGTGGTAACAGCAGGGGTTATACCAGCACGACCAAGCATAGATCGTCTTAGGTAGACGTCCAACCCCCTTTCCCTTTTACAGAAATGACGTCACTCCCGTGGAATGCTGCATGAGTCCAGCCAATGACTGGCGCTGCAGTCAATTATTTAAAAATTGCACGCACATCCTTATTGGGGGATTCTTTTGTACTCAGTTCATTGTCAGGGCCGTCTTAAGTATTTCGGGGGCCCTGGGCACTCAGGCCCCACGGGGCCCCTTACCTTCTTGATACAAAGTAAAAGGTTAAGTCTATAGGCCTCTCTTCCTCAACATAATGTTCTAATGCAAATTTGTCCCTCTCTCTTTCTCTCTCTCTCTCTAGGGGGCCTCTCAAGGCCAGGGGGCTCATAGAGCCCGGGGCCCCCCAGAGCCCGGAGCCCTGGGCTACTGCCCATAGTGCCCTGCGGGTAAGACGGCCCTGTTCATTGTATGTGACTCAGACTCTCTTGTAATAAACTTATGCTTACCTTATTTGACGAGTGATGTCGTACCTCTGTGATCTATACTCTAACTTAACACATACGACAGTATGTCGTCACATACGACAACATCAAACTGGAGAAACAACACAACACTATATATCAGCCTTTCAGGAATGTCAAAATAAATAATATTACAAACACACAGCAATGCTTGGAATCACAAAAGAAATGCCGAATGCAACAAATCAAGAAACTGGTAAATCATACCATATTAATGGCCGAGGTGTAAAATTAATTATGTTTTGCAGAATTTTAAAAATCAGAAATACTCTTAAGAAACGTGCATTAGTTCAATAACGATGACGTTAATTAAAATACACCCTAAGCTTACAAGGAATGAGATTTTTGTAAAAAAAAAAACAACTCAGCGTCGAATAAAAAATAAATTGTATGCAGCTTACACTCAGAATGATTGAAAGCATAAACGAGGAAGTATAATTATTTTAATATGGCAGTACAATGAATTTTGTTTCAGAATAATATAAAAATTTTTTCGGGGGTGAGGGGGATAGGGTTTGTATTTAGTCAGGATCTCATGTATTCTATACTATATTTATCTTTTTAAACGTTTAACATACATTATCTCTGTTTGAACAGCATTCATTCATTCATTCATTCATTCATTCATTCATTCATTCATTCATTCATTCATTCGTTCGTTCGTTTGTTCGTTAATTCATTCATTTATTCGTACGTTCGTGTGTGCGTTCGTTCGTTTATTTATTTATTTATTTATTTATTTATTTATTTATTTATTTATTTATTTATTTATGACTGCACATACTATTGTGCCAAATAAGCAGCAGGGGCTTGCTTTCATGCACCTTTAGCTACTATACTGACTGGGACACATGGTAAAGCTATCACACATTACCTTTATAATAAAGTCTCATGAAAAGAAATAAGCTATTTTCATGAGGCACAATTGTCCGTCCACCACGACTCCAATTTCAATATTAACTCCAATGCTCTTCTCTGTGTTCATCTTTTAGTTTTAGCTCTGAGGGGCCGATATCGGCCCTGTGGGGTAAATCCAAATTCGGAGAAGGGTCGACTATTTTTTTCTGTTCTACTCTACTCTACTCTGATCCGATCTATTCTATTCTATTCTATTCTATTCTATTCTATTCTATTCTATTCTACTTTTATGGGTCCGAATAAAGTGTTTGACATCTTACTTTCTCTTGCTTTGGAAGTGAAGAAGTTTTATGTTTACATATACATGACAGATATCAACACAGTGTTTATTGTTAATACGAAAATAAATGTGAATACGTATAGATGAGGTTATATGGGTGTGTCCCCGTAATTACTGGAGGATCTCAATTAATTGGTATAATACAGTAGCTTGGAAATTATTGCTGAGAGTTATGAGACGCGTTTAGAAGGAGAACTCCCTTCAGATAAGTACTGTACACGTTTGGGACTAGGATCAATTGAATCATTTTCATATAGTAGCTTGAAAAAGTTCAATCAAACACCAGATGTCACTGTACGAATATTAAGTGTTTTGTCGTTTCAAAGGCTGACCACTTTTGTCTTTTTTTTTCTTTTCTTATGCAGCATGCGGTCCAGATTATGAGATCTATGGGGTTCGAGAATGTATTAAGTGCCACGATGTCTTCAGCAAATGTTACTATCCCTGCACAGTAGGCGTACAGGACTGTTTACATAGATGTGATACCAACGATATCGAAGACAACTGTCTTAAGTATTGCATACTGAGGATTTCAATGGATATGACAGGATGAATCATTTCGATGGAGACAAGTCGTGCGTCGGGAATATCAGGTTTCTGACGACCCTTTCTTAAAATATTCACTGACCTAGACTGCACCCAAATATCTTGACTACCAAAACTCAGAACATTAAACTGGCGAATACACCAAAACGATTCATGAGTCCTGATATTTTCCTTTTATAAGCTTTTTGATGTTTATGATGTCTTGCAAGCAGTGTCATTCCGAAAATGTTCGGTTATTACGAATCATTTCTAAATCTCTTAGCATCATCGGCCTACTTTCTCATATTAAACCATAGTTTTTCACAAGCAATAAATCAGTTCTGCGCAGGCAACACCCACCTCTGAATTTCACTCAGCTCAAGCCCACGCAAAACATTTGTCAGTCCACAAATTTTCGCTAACTACGAATCATTTCTAAATCTCTTAGAACCCTAGTAGTCCGGGACAGATGAAATGAATTGGGGCGCCACCCACAAATTGAAGGATTCTAAAGTTTTTTTGCATTTTCTGACAGAGCAATATCTCTCGTAACTGGACACAAAAGTTTACCACGCTCGGAAGGGTGGAACTAGCTTTTTTAGTGGACAGTGGTCAGTTAGGGTCAGAACCCAATATTTCCACTTAATTGCTCAAAACAAAGGAAATAAAATCAGAAATAACATGAAATGAGTATGTTTCAAATTATTCAATTTTAATACGATAAATCTGATTTTGTAGCCGAGAATTTAAAAGAGAAATAGAGCAAAAAACGAAATTTAGGGCGGTTTTTCTCAGTTTTACGACTGAATGTTTAAAATGCAATTAAAAAGTTCCATATCAGAAGGCATAACGTTCCAAATTACCAATTTTTTTTTTAACAATATCGATGCATGAGGTGTAGGGCTACACAGCAGTGTTTGACACAAGAGCGTCGGGTCTGCAACTGTTAAGTGGACATTGGTCAACATAAGATGGATCTCTATTTTCTTTTCTTCGTTTGGAGCCCAGAAATGTAAAATTATCAGGCCCGCAAACTGCACAGTAACAAGCAGGTTTTCATGTAATATGATAATGAAGTATCTTCCAAACAATGGCGCAAGAAATCGCCCTGATCAATATAGTCGAACTGGACTGTCTAGTGGACAGTAGTCGCCAGGGGTCAGTGACCATCAATTAACACATTTAGCTCAAAAGAAGACTTATGAAATTTAAAGCAACAGAAGCATGTTTCTGTTAAAATATTACATTCAGATATGACTGAATTAGCCTTTTCTCCTCAAGTGCCAAACAGTGAAATAGGGAAGGATACACAATTTTAAATGTCATTTCCCCTGTATTACACGGAAAAGACAATGAACAACAGTTTAAGCAATCATGATGTGATTCCCACAACACCATTCGTCTAAGAAAAATTACAAATTAATGCGTAAACAAAGATTGTGACAGCTGCAACTACCCGCCTACAATTAAAGAATGGACAATGGTCAAAATAGAAACAGGTACATAGCAACCATGCTTTGGTATGCGCTCAAGAAGTTTCAGGAATAACAGACACCAAGAAAGCAGATTTGGTTTCTTTGTGCAGAATGGGACTGATTCCAGCTGCATACCATAATTTTTTTCAGCAACTTCCCACAGTGGTAGCCCCGCAGGAAGAAACAACACAGAACACATAACTCATTTACCTCTGATTTTCATTATCATCTGTTTGTTGATTCCATAGAATTTATCAAACTGAAAATGTTTGCAACAGCAATGTTGCTTCAGGTTCTTGCAAACTACAATTTACCTCTAGTGGATATCCTTCTTTGGTTTAATTTTGTTGACTTAATTTTAGAAGATTTGAGAGAGGTCAATGGCTATCTTTTAAACATGTGCATCCATCAAAAGATGGGTTGTTAATCAATATCTCTTTTACCCCTGATATTGATTGTCAGCTGTCTATGACTTCCATACATTTTATCAAGCTGAACATGTTTTTTGTTCACAGCCTGGTTGCATTAGGTTCTTGCAAAATGCATTTTACCTCTTGTGGGTATCCTTCTTTGATTTAATTTCGTTGATTTAATTGTAGAAGATTTGAGAGAAGACAATCACTATCTTTCAAACTTGTGCATCCATCATTTGGTTTGTTTTCATTTCGTAAATGGGGGGCACTTATTGCTCATGTGTAGACATGATGAGAGATACGATTCTTTGGCCTATTTTACACAGTTTGATAATTATCTCATGTCAGTGCAGTGAGTGCACATTATCAGAACATAATGAATAAGAAATTCAACTTCATTTGGCCCAAGTAACCATCTTCCATTGATGCGTTTGCCATATATTTTTTTTTCGATAATGCTGGGTGCCTATAAAATATACTTTGTGTAATTCCTTTTATAGAGTTATCGCCATAGTGAATATTTGGATTATATATTGTTCATGCCATAGGTGGCATACACTTTGTAGCCATTGCATTAATCAGTTTACTTCACGAAGTAACTTTGATTTATTTTCTCCAAACTGTACTTTCAAAACGAGATGGGATGAAAGTTGTTTACAAGTTTTATTTCAGATGTAATGATTATTGGTCGCTCCATACAACAACGACAATAAAACGTTGTTTTAATCACCTTGAAGCCTTATTTTTGTTCAGCGCCACATTCCTGTATGTTTCAGTTTGCGTTACCTTTTCACGTTAATTTTTCAACAAAATAAGGGCAACAATCCTGTATGTAGATCATACCGGAAAGTAGCACTAAAATATTTCAAACCACAATCCTATAAGTCGCATTTAGGCCACTTTTGCCAAAACTATTATCTTTATGTTAAAAATCTGTTCATCATGCATTATCATATAGTCTATATTTACCTACTTCCATACCGAATATTGGCACTTTCTGACCAAAAATGTGTAAATGGTGAAGTTTTTTGCTTCTCCTGTAAAATTTTGAAAAAGTGAGTTGCCGGAGTGTTGAATCACAGCGACGTTGTGAAACTCAGGGCGATCAAGATAGGTCTGAGGCATTTGTTATATTCTTTATTTTGAAAGTTCGAAAACATTTCAACGCCTTTGAAAGCTGAAAGAAGACCATTATATTCTATAGTATACTGAACCCGGGAGAACATGATCCCGTGGTTTTGTGACAAGACGGTGCACTATACTTGTGTGGAAAACAGCTGGCCAAAAAGTCTATACGACGGGAGGGCATTCGCACCAAATGTTTCAAGTCAAAGCGCGTTATCAGTCTTCCGTTAAGGCCTCACACACGTTAGCATTAGTTGCTTAGATTTAAACTCGAAGTATTAATTCAAAGCAATGTAACCGGGATATTAGTCATTACAGTCGATCTGGAACGATCTTTCAGGGAAGTTTACCTCCTCATCAGTAGACCGAAGTCCAGCGTCGACTTCCATATTTTTTGTTTATGAAATCCGCGCTTCGGGGATCTATTTTGGGTTGTGTCCCCTTGATAGCACCGCTGCTTCCGTAAGTATGGAAACATTTGCAGGCCATTTTATTTGAAAATAAATTGGTCATCTAAATGGTCAATTTTGACCTCTTTCCACCCGTCCGATTTTGGTAAACTTTTGTGTTGTAGGTCACACAATGTTGTTCTTCAGTCCTAAGAAAAAAAATCGTAGAAGCCTCCAATTTGTGGGTCCAGACGTATGTGTCCCGGACTATAGGCCTACTTTTTCAGATTAAACAGTAGCTTCTCACTGGCAATAAATCAGTTCTGTGCAGGCAACACCCACCTCTGACATTCACTCAGGCAAGACCATTTGTTATTAAATTTTACCCAATCGTAATGTGATCCTTTGCAACACCTTATGTACCTTGCGGTATTGTCCCATTGCATCGCCAACCTGGGCTGCATTTGTGTGGTCCTCGCAATTTGTCGAAATGGAAAGTCACTTCTCTCCCTCGGCAAATGGTATATCAGGTTACAGACCTGTAAGAGGATTGGACCCTTTTTTCCTCTATGGGCTATATTAACATTTTGAGCTGCCCTCTGAACCCAAAGTTTTAGCTTTCACCGAGACCCATACCAGATTGAAGCTCATTATGTGGCCCAAATTTTAAGACTTACCCAACCCTAGCAAGCCCATTGAAATTTTGAGCTTGGTTACTATTTGTAAACAGACCCTACATATTTCACTGGTCAATGCCAAACCCCTCCTCTTTCGCCTGAGCACACCCTTGACCTGACATTTCCAGCCCAGGGCTAAATAGTGCCTGGTAAAATAAAGTAAAATGGACACAGATTCCCATGATATCAAAATTTCCCCCCTGGAGCCCTTATTACTGGAAGCAGGGCATGCCAAAAGAGGGAAAAGGGGAGGTGAAATATACCCCCTAAGTTGTAGGACCACAAAGTGAAAGTACAATTACAGGCCCGTAACCATCAGTCTCTAGGCTGCGACTAATGCGAAGCAGACAGAAAATAATGTACTGACTTGCGAGTGGTGTTTGCTAGACTTAGCGTCATTCATTAGCATACGTACCACAGCTGATTTTTGCCACATCCTCCTCCGATACCAGGTCGTTTATAAGACGTTTCACTAAAAAAAGTTTGAAATCGTAAATGGTTGTTGCCATTTTGCGGAGCTTTCTCTTCCGGTGATCCAAAAGACCTCTGGTAGATGATTAACCCTTCTTTACTGAGATTGGCACGCACCAACCAAAAACGTATACCTGATACCTCCTATGTTAAGGACGACTCACAGAATACAAGAATGGCCCCTCTCGCGACAGCGGAGGGACCAAATAAACGCAGCCCAGCTTTTAATGTGAAGGCAGCTTTGCTACAAATAAAACTTTTCTCATACTCTCAAACCTGTGGCCGAATGCAAAATCATTACGTTAGTTTACGCACGGCGGTAACCACTGGAAACTCCCAAGACATTAATTAGTGCTAGTCACTGTAGTTAACGAAGTGCATTGTTTTAACGTATAGATTATGTACATGGCTGATCACCCGTACCCGTTCATCTGACAAGACGTCCGGGCTTCATGGACGATCTTTCATATTTAATGCATAGTGGGAGGCCATCTCAAATTCTCATATGCATGACACTGTAAAACAAAGGAAAAGCAATAAGCGTTCGCCACTTGGGGAGTCTAAATCATTGTATGATTAAAAAAAAAAAATTCTGAGCACTGTAAACTATTTGTCTATTTATTGTGCAAGCGGCCATTCCAAGCATTCGATATTCCTTTGAAATGCAGAGGACAATACTTTCTTTCATTTCGACAAAAAGGAAGAAAGGATGGAAAAAAGGAAGGAAGGAAGGAAAGTAGGAATGAAAGAAAGAAGGCAGAAACACACAAACACACACACACACACACACACACACACACACACACACACACACACACACACAAACCATACAAACATATTATTATACTTACACACATACATACACACACACTGCGTAATGAGACCATCTAGCGAAGGGACGGCCTCATGAGATTTTGTGAACGCAAGTTCAGGGTTGTTAAAAGCACTTCTAAAATGTAATTAAATACAAGTAGATTACTTTTGGAAAAAAAGGTAATTAAATACAAGGTGATTACTTTTGAAACAAAAGTAATTACAAGTAGACTATTTTTAAAGTTTTTTGTTACTTTTAATTACTTTCCAATTACTTTATGATTTAGAATTTTTGGTTGGTTTCGAGAAAAGAGAACCGGAGAGCCAGATAGATAGGCTATTTATCAATGATTGTTGCAATTTTCATTGACTTAGATCTAGTATCTTTGCATTGGGGGGGGGTGGGGGGGGGGTCCATAGGCNCCATAGGCCATCTATCTGATCAAGAAGGGGATAATCAACGGATATGAAGCTCGACATACTGACAACAAAGCATCTCTACAATATAATTCAAAACTTGCAAAAGTTTCGGGGAAAATATTTCGACGCTTTTCCATAACACTGATTTACATAACAAGTCCTGTTGAAAGGAATATCATGAGTTGACCACTGTTTTTAAAAATAGAATAGTTCAAAGGGCTTTTTGTCCTCATTTTACAAAAGACAACTGCAAAACAAATTTAAAGTATTACAGAAACACTTACTTCATGTTGGTTGCCCTTCATTTACAACTATCAGTTACTGCTGTCGCAGATTCACGAATGGCCGTTGAAACACTTGTGATCTCCCAAGACCTGGCCAACATCCCACTGGGGTATCACCACAAACACAATAGAAGGGAGAAAAGTTTTGACAAATACAGACTGATGTATATTCAAAAGGATTGTCAAAGCGGAATTTTGCAGTGGCAAGATCTGCATGCAGCACTAACATGATTTCTAAAACGAGAACAAAATGCAAACAAGGGAAAAATCCTATCGTCAATTAATCCAGAAAGCTCAATGTGAAAAAATTCTGTGACATCTAGTGATCTTGGACGGAGCCTGGATAATTTTTTAAATCATGACCCAGCAACAAAGGTTTTAAGGATGCAACTGATGCCTCCAACCTCTTTTACCTTAAGCCATACCAGAAGCTGTTAGTAACATCTGTTGAGTAAAGTCATGCGAAACATACAAGGAAGCTGTGAACATGTGTAAATTTAGTACTCTTAGGGCTATAAATGTTGGTGTGCTGTCCCGTCCTATCGTATTTTTTCCCATGTACCACAGTTGTGGTCTAGGCTTATCCCAATAAACTTCTTTAATTTGTTACAACATTAGACTGAAGCTTTTTTTGAATATATCATACTGGAATTCTTCTTTGTGGAGTGGGAGGGAGAGGGCAATCAATGAACTCCCATCCCTATTTTAGCCTTTTGAAATGAGTAGCTCTCGTTGGCCAGTGAGTGGGAAAGAGAATAAGGGGGAGTGGGATATCCAATGTTACTGAGAGCATTTATTCCTTTTCTCTCTCTCTCTCTCACTCTCTCTCTCTCTCTCTCTCTCTCTCTCTCTCTCTCTCTCTCTCTCTCTCTCTCTCTCTCTTTCTCTCTTTCTTTCTGCACCCCAAGTTAAACATCTCATTGAGATTGGGGTCAGGTACCCCCATCTCACTCTCGTCCTGCTCCAAAATGCCATTGCATATACCACAGACACAGTTAGACAATCAACCCACATATACCAACCTGAAAACATCAATTGTGAACAAAATGAAGAAGAAATTTAATGCATAATAATATGTTAATAACATTCCCCATCAATATACAAACAACATCATGTCTAGAGCAATAAGCTCAAGACCTAGGCCTGCTCAACCATGTAATAAAGGAAGATAATCAAGTTCTTAGCTACATCATCTATTATTAATGAATTAATAAATTACTTATCTAAGTCTTCTTGATAGAGCTTATCCTTAGCATGTACACACGGAACTGTTAGTATACATCTCTCTGAACTATCAGTGGTCTGTAATTCACTCTACAAAAAATATCATGAAAGTATTATATCAACTGTACTGAACTTCAGAATGTAACAAAGGAACATTTAATTTTATAATATATCTCTCTTAATTAACAATAGTGTACAATTTGCTGCATAAAAAAGTAGTCATTGAAATTTCATATCATCCGGATAAATCTGTATTAGGTACCATAAAAAAAATTAACACTTACAATATCATGCGACTATCTTTCTTAACTCTCATCTTCTATAATTTACTGCATAAAATATCACCAAAATTTCATATCTAATGGAATAATTACCATCTCATGATACAGTATAGCAATATATTACATGATTTTGATAAGTATACAGTGGTGACTCATTCTGTGACTGCAGGCCTATTCTTTTTCTCCGTCTGCAGCGTTGACTAGTATTGCCAGGAGACCGCTATTGACCAGGCCTACATTCAACTAAACATATAAACCTTCAACTTCAACTCAGTATACAAGTGTCAAATGTCAATCTGATGTATTCCTAATACTCTCTGGGCAGTTAGGGAGGAAGCGCACCTCGGAAAAATCTTCCTTGGACAATATCTAGAAGACTGACTCTTCCATAACCTCTTTCTAATCGTGATCTGGCTCTGAAGTTTAAGTTAAGTACACTCCGAATCGGTATAATCCTGGAATAGCACCGATTTAATCGATACCATTTATATTTGGTATCGGCGGTGCTATTCCAGGAGTATATAGGCATGAGACTAAAAGAAGCTCATTTCAATATCGATACCGAATCGCAGTTCAATATCGATACCGAATCGGTGCTATTCCAGGATTATGCCTCTGAATCTTGGGATTATATAAAATAAACATAGAATATTTGTAAACCAAAATAAAAAAAACACAATAGCAAATGACAGTCACATTGAATTGGCTCATAATAGCATGAGCAGAGTTTACAGTCAAGTATATAGGCCTAAATTACAATTTTGTTGTTGTCCAGACACATTCCCGTGCCCATACCAGGTTAAGAGAGACAACCGACATTTTAAAAATTAATAATAATACTCAGGGTTATAGGTCTCTATCCATGTTAATTCCCGCTCGGGCTACTTCACAGTATTATTAGCCCAGCAGACCAGATCACTCTACAGCTTTCTCAACCGCTAGGTAAACATACAGTGCCGTTGCCAGTTATAGGCACAGATCATTTGCATTCGATGACTTTTACTGCCAGTTGCCACATACCCATTTTATGGACGGGTGGATTAGGAAACTGTGAATGAAATTCTTTTCCGAGACACTTGCGGTACGACCATGGTCGAGAATCGAACCCTCCGCCTTTAGACTTTGAGTTCAGAGCCGTAGCTATTCAATCACATCGTGAATTGTGACTATTATTATAATAAAGTGCCTTTTTCAAAAGGGGCTTCAATATGTAATAGGGCTTCAAAAAGTAAACTATTTTCAACAATTAAAAGTCTAAATAGGTAGGCCTACAAGCCTGTAAATCACGTCCCCATAATATATACTAGTGGATCAAGTTATTATTCTTGTTGTTATTTAGGAGAATTTTTTTTTTTTTTTGGGGGGGGGGGGTGTCCCCAGCAAAGGTCATCAAGAGACAAGATCGCCAGGACATCTGCCTTTGAGAAGGTAACAGTGACAGAGCATGCGCGAAGAGATGAGATGTTACGAGACCTTTGGACGCACTAGAAAGCAGATCATTTCTGTCATCGTGAAGCAGCGTGGCCTAATGGTTACGGCGTTGGACTCAGGATCTAAAGGTCCTGAGTTCGACCCCGGCCACGGTCATGTTGTAAGTGCCTTGGGAAAGCATTTCATTCACGTTTTCCTCAGTCCACCCGTCTGTAAAATGGGTACCTGGCTATAGGCAGTGGAAGATATTGTCAGAATGCTAGTGATCAGCGCTTATAAATGGCAGCGGCACTGTATGCTCCCCAGGGAGTCGAGAAAGTCCTAGAGTGATCAGGCCTGCTGGGGTAATAATAGTGTGAAGTCGCATGAGCGGGCATTAGCCTGGATATGAGACTAAAAACCGCATTATTATTATTATTATTATTATCGATCTTTCCGAACTTTGTATGACAATGCAGTGTCCCGAAGATATTTTTGCAAACCCTGAAACCAAGTCATTCCCTGAGACACTGCTTTTGATTTGATGAAGCGGAATATTGGATGATAATAATACTGTACTTTTCATTGAATAACTCCGAATTGCAGGGACAGAAAAAAAAAAAGGTGCCGCTTCTTATGTTGGCAAAATCAAAGAACACAGTAACAGTGAATTCTTATCAGACATAGGCTACTTTTCTAAATTGTGCTTTGGTTTCAAATGTCATTGATATACTATGTAGGTAAGAAAAGACTTTATAAGACTGTGGTAAATATCACCACGCTGTGTTTGTATTTCTGTCAACTTATTTCAGTTAAATTAGCTTGAAACCACCCCCCCCTCCCCCACACACACACACCCACACATACACACATACGAACACAGATACACGAACACACACACACACACACACACACACACACACACACACACACACACACACACACGCACGCACACACACACTTATACACACAAACAAATATTTGTCAGTACGGTTTATTTCTGGTGAAAGGCTAGTACTGGTGCCACATTTCCTTAAAATAATATGTAACATCTGAAAAATAAAATTATCAGACTGAGCTCACATTCCTCCCCTTTCAATATAATGGAGACGCCTTGCCACCCGGTTACATAAATATTTTGTATTGTCTCTTTTCTAATCTTACCCTTAACCCTAAATGAAGTTCTAGGGGGGAGTGTCCTATGATATGGCACATGCATGAAGTCAAGACAGTAAGATGTTATCGGTGATAGTAGCCGGCAGCCTGAAGATAATATGTAACCGGTTGGAAAGACATAGTCTATAATATTTCTTCTTTATTAAGGGCGCAGAATATTAGCTCAGTCCTGATAATTTTTCAGATGATGTTGCACATTATCTAAGGAAGTGTGTCACCAGTGATTTTAACAAATTAGTTTTGAGAAGCTAGGCCGAAAAAAACCTACACTAGAAACTTTCATGCCCCGACCGGAAATCGAACCCAGGGTCTCTCAGCCTGCAAGCCTGAACGTGCTATCACAAACCACAGGGACGCTAACTTGACGGCAATTTAATCCTTAACCTACTGCCTGAATATGTTCTCTAACTATTACGAGTGAGCCTAGGGTTCACCCGTGACCCTGACACACTTCCCGACCGCTCACACCTGCTTAAGGTTAAGATCTAGGTTTAGGCTATACATGACTTCAGGAGCAGTATCATGGGACTCTTCAAAGGACCCATGTTAATGGTTACTGGCAAGAATCCAATCCCGAAAGTCCGCCAAATTTCATAGACAAAGTCAAGCAGCTGACACACCCCGAAATTTACGCAAACGCATCAAACACACCCCGAAGTGTTAAAAACGTAGTACTGTTGAGAATTTCCAATCACAGACTAACATTAGAATACGAAAGCGTTCGTGTTATGATAGAGTATGAAGGCAGAATGCACATCATTTGTATTGGAGACGAAACAAACAGATTAGGGCCTAGGGAGAAGGGGGATGGAAAGTATGAGAAAAGGTTATCAAAGTATGTAATTTTTAAAGCTGGACCATCTGATTGTTATCATCGGAAGGCAGACCCTGTCTACCAATGGCAGATGGATTTGCTTTCATATTTCAAATATTAGACATTTTTATATAGAGGATCTGTAATGCAGGGTTGCAAAAAAAACCCTACTTTTTTTAGTAGTTAATTAACTACAAATTACTTGATCACAAAAGTAATTTCACTACTCTAAAACTACTTTCTATAATTTGGTATTCTCTACTTTACCACTACTTTAAAAAAAATACTCACTACTTTTTTCACTACTTTTATCAGCTTGTATAATATATGATTATGAAAAAAACATGAATGATTCATACAGGTTATTAAAACAATGTCACTGTTTTACAGAATAACATTTATTCATTAAAGAGATAGAAAGGGAAAATGAATAATAAACATCAACAGTTTTTGTATTTCAGAACGACTCAAACTTGCCGACAGGGCGATTGAAAGAGGTCGGCTGGGCGTGCTCAAAATAAAAAAAAAAATGAAACACGGTGGGCCCCTCCAAAAAAAGATGGACGAATACTCTACTTTTTTTCTACTTTCACTACCGCTACAACTACTTTTTTATCGCTGGTATTCGCTACGCTAAAAACTACCAATTTTTGTCAAAATGTACTCACTACTTTTTCGCTACATATTCGCTACACAACCCTGCTGTAAGGAGTGTTTGTTTTATATTAGATTTATGGTAATAAGTTATACATCTATCGTATTCGCGAGCCTCTTTAGACCACAGAAACACTATGATATTTCAAGTACTTTTTAATTCAAATGTTTAACTGAACTGAAACTTGAACGTGAAATCTAGTAAAGAGGTTCCAAGGCTTCTAATCAAAGTATTCGTGAGCAGGTCAAAGATCAAATTTATGTAACGTGTGACATACCAAAAAATCATTACACACTTTTATGTCACCTGAAATATGCCCTGTTTATATGATAAATAGGTGTCTGTAGTTGCTGGAACTTCAGTGAGGTCATTTTTAATTTTTGCCACAAAACACTGCTATTCGAGGAAGGGGAGTAACTCTAGATGCAAGGGCAAACCCCACTCACCCCAGCTCGTTTTATTGTGTCATATTATTACACACCCATGCGGTAACAGAACGATGCACTTTCTTCGCCAGATTGTCTTGGTATGCACCATAGATAATTTTCAGAGTAAAAAAGTACTGGAAAACAAAATTATTGTTGATGTGCGTGCCCACGTCTGAGACCGTTGACCACGACCAGGTAAGGAAACAGTAAACACATTTATCTTAGCCAGTTGTACATAAAGATACTAAAAATGGTACACTACAGACACTAGTGACGGAATTTAAACTCATGACAACAATTAATAACAATACAAATATACAACAGTATCGACAAATCCTATGAAAACAAGATATAAACAATAATTGGATAATGTGGAACAGACACACCACAGAGTTAATTATATAGTCATTTTATCAAAAAGTAGATTGATTATTTTAAGGTTTCCAGTCGATAAGTAGTCAATCAATCAGTCAATCTACCGACCAACCAATCAATCAGTGAAACATTTAATCAATCATTTACTCAATCAACCAACCATACAAATGACATCCAAACCCCAAACCACCATTCAATCAGACAGTCGATCAAAAAATCAATCGCTCAATCAAACACTCAGTCATTTGACCTACCAATTAATCAGTCGATCGTCCAACCCGACCAATCGATCAATCAAATGACCAGTTAGCCAAAGAACAAATAACTCAATCAATCTGCCAAACAACCAACGACCCAATCAATCAATCAATAAATTAATCAATCATGGCGCCACTAAATCCAATATTCAATCAGTCACCCCAATCAACTAATAATTCAATAAACTCAAACAACCAACTAATCGATCGATCAATCAGAAATCAATCAATCAATCACTCAATCAATCAATCAGTCAACCAACCAACCAACCAACCAACCAACCAACCAACCAACCAACCAACCAACCAACCAACCGTTCATTTAGACAATCAGTTGGCAAATCAGTCTATCAATCAACCAATCAATCAATCATTCGGGTAACAGCCGACTCACTGACAAGGATAAGTAGGTCCGCAGTCTGACAGAAAAGAGTGACTGTGCATTGTTGGCAATGTAATAATGCAATGGTCTGTAATGTTGTGGAAATAAGGGGTGAAAAGGGAGGAGGGGATTGGAGGGTGGAAGTGGAGATGGTGGGGTGGGGGTGGGTGGACGATGAGGAGAAGAAATTAAGAAACTCTCTCGAGGTGGAAGGCAATTACATTCTCCCCATTCTCTTCCTCCGCACCTCCCACCCAGAAAAAAAACAACCAACCCCTCCTGTCTTGCTCTACTCCACCCCATCCCCTAATCTAGCAATACACACCCTTCTCTAAAACATTAAAACAGAGAAGCACACACGTGCGAAGAAAATGAACTCGTATATTTGAGAAGGGCTAGAGAAAAATAAAGAGTTGATTATAAACTAGTGCACGAAGGCCTGTATCTCATATCAACCATACAACCGTAAATTCTCGAGGTTAGCTAAGTTATTCCAAGATTTTGTTTAGTGTCTCAGTTTCTTTAACCCCAGCTTGAGTTTCACACAAAGTGCAGCGGGGACACTGCAGCGGTTTAGGATTTAAATATAGTAACGCGACACATCTCACCCCCCCCCCCTCNNCCTCCCCCCCTCAATAGATCGCTTATGTACATTTTTTTTCTTGACGTAGGGACGTATGAAACGCCGCATCCGCATTGACACGTCTCTATCAGTATATCATTTTGATTCCACGGTGTTTTGAAAGTGATTATCTGTTGTTAGGCCAGGTTTGGTGGTGAACAGAACTGGTTTGAGTATGGAATAGAATGAAATAATGGATGGATGGATGGATGGATGGATGGATGGATGGATGGATGGATGGATGTAAAGACGGATATAAGCTTATCTGCAGACAGAGAACCATACGGATGGAGAAATAGATGGACGGATGAATAAACCTAGTTTCAAGCCAGGAAAAGTGAGCAGGTAGATTGAACAGAGACTAAAACCGGTTTTTTGGTTTTTTTTTAATTGGGAGGAGGGGAGGGGGGTTGGGGGAGTAATAGTACCAAATCACTCGAGAGTCTAAGGATTGGACCATATTTTTTTGTGCCCCAAAATAAAAGAGCAATTAAACTTTTTGATAACGACAGTCTTCAAGGGTCATCACTCTGAAGTCGTAATTCAGAAATTTGCTCACCATCTTGGTCGACAGTGGTAGACGGCTACGACATGACTTGAAGATGTTTAGGGCCTATTTGAGGCTTACAGGTACTATGTGTGTTCACCTCTAATAACAGTAATTTCAACATTTAGTGCAGATGCATAGGCAGTGTCATTGGGAAGACTCTGGAATGTACTAGTCTAGACTATGTTGGGAATGTAAGATCGAATCTGACCTTGAAACATTCGGGAAGGGTACCGTAAGAACGACAGTCTGGAAACCTGTTCCACGAGCCTATGAATCTCTCACCGGAGTAGTTTCCATGCATGTTAAATCGATGGTGGGATGGTGCTCCTGACTAGAAACTGAAGAGAGTTTTGTTTATGAAATTCTTAAAGAGCCATTTTTTTTTTGGTTCGGGGTCAACTGGTGAGGGTATAATCATGGAATAGACTAGAGTCAAGGCGCCAGCTCTCGCACACTAAGGCCAAGTAAGGGAAGGTCACTCTTGTAACTTACACTATTTGCATTAATCCCCGATTCTTTTGGACCCACGTTGAGAGTTATCTTTTCCTGTGCGAGACATGGCGTGGCGTAGCTATTGTGTTGTTCACTTTCACACACCACCCTCTCTCACACACCCACCTCATGATCCCCAGCTCTCGCACAATCAAACTGGTGATGCCAGAAGTCGCACAGCCTGTGCTCCAACACTCGCACAGTCTTAAAAAGCACTGTACATGACACTGATTTGCGACTGAATCCATAGTTTTAATACAAATTAGCCCACTTCAGAGCTGTGAGAGTTATTTTTTTTTATCACTACATAATAATGTGATCGTCATCCCAAACATACCCTCGCACAACTAACTTAGATAGATCTATGTCGCACAGCACCAGCAGTCACACACTGTTGAGCTCAGTAACAAAGGTCAGAAACTACTTTATTAATGTTGATTATCATTACAGCATCATTTACAACTTTCACAAACATATGTCATTTTCTCAATCTCATCCATGATTTTCCCTTGCAAACTTGCATCCTTCAGACAACCAATATGGAACCACCTCCCACAATCGCAGCCAATCCATTCACAAAATTTACTATCATTCTCACCAGCACAAACAGAACATACATTGTCATCTATTAAATTTTCTATGTCCTCAATATCAAGATCACTGTTGTCGTCAACACATTTAGAGGATGTCATACTGTCATTGTCACCTGTATCATCATTGTCAACTTGTTTCTTTGACTTTCTGATTTTTTTTTTGCCTTCAGTAACTTTTGCTTTTCTTTTTCTGCCTTCTTTTCTTCTCGCACCTTCTTTTTCCTTTCTTGTTCTTGTCTTTTCTTCTCTTCTTCTGTTCTTTTCTTCTTCTCTTCCCATTCTTTCTTCTCTCTTTATCTTCTTCCATCTTCCTCTTCTTTGCGTCCATGTCTGACACATACTGTCTGAAAACTTCACTACTTATCATTTTGGGGGGCTGTAATGTTTGTCTTTTTTTCTGTGTCCAGCGTGATGGGAGGGGTAAAATGTCGAATGTCCGTCCTTCTGCTACACATCCAGAGTTGTCTGTCTGTGGGGGTCTTATCAGTCTTGAATACAACAAGCAAAAAAGTCGTTCTTCAGGGTCATCTGTCTCAATACCTAAAGTGTGAAGGGTCTTGTATCGTACAAGTCCATCAAATCCGGCTTTAGCTGTCAAGTCAAGCAGTCTGTCCAGAGCCTCTTTAGTTGATGTATTGTCCATCAAGGGAGAGGGAGATGAAGCAGCAGTGGTCATAATAGATGTTGAAGTTGAGGTGATATGAGATGATGACGATGAGGATGATACAGCGGTAATGATCAGTGTAAAGGTGACATCAGATAATGATGAGGAGGAAGCAATGGTGACACACGATGGCAGTGGTGATAATGAAAGTAGGGGCAGGGCAGAGGGATAGGTTGTGGGAGATGGTGGATTGATGAGGAGATCTTCATGCACATTTGTCATGGTCTCATCTGCTGCCATAGTCAGTCAGAGTCTCATTCTCAGTTGTCCCTGGAACCAGTCCTGTTATTTCTGATGGTTTCATTGTGTTCATGCTTGGGACTGTCACTGTCACACTGTCTGTCTTTGTTTCAGTAGTTGCAGTCACATATAATCTGGATGGTTCTAACTTTGTCAGGTCAACATGGTCAGGGTTCTAGGGATACAGCCCAGCAGCTCTGAATCCAGAGATCACAGTATCTTTATGAATCCCACGTTCCTAAGCCTTTTTAAGTACAGCCGAAAATTCCCTTTTCCCCACAATATCACAGTTTTCTTCCTGATATTTTAAAACTTCCTTCCTCCAAACCTGCTTCAAAAGCTTAAAAGCTGTCAAATCCAAAGGTTGAACTATATGGCTAGAATGGCTGGGAAGTTGATACAAAATGATGCCGTGATCTCTGCAGAGCTCACTGACAGTCAAGGTCAAGTGTGTCTTGTGTCCGTCAGCAAACAGTAACACGGGTTTGGGGAGGTGCTCAATGGCAGGGATGAAGGCAGTCTTAAGCCAGGCAGTGAAGATATCCCCATCAATCCATCCGTTGTTAGACTTGGCAAAGTGCACCTTCGGGAAGCCTTCTAACGGGTCATAGGAAAATCTTTGACCAGGGAAGATTATCAAGGGTCTGTGAATGTCTCCGGAGGCACTCCCACAGACCAGGACAGTGATTTGATGTGGGTGTCCGTTGATACTTGGTACACCTGTCTGTCACCCTTATTGGCCAGGACCTTGGAGAAACCGCCGCTACCAAGCTGAAAGCCAGTCTCGTCACAGTTAAAGATTCTTGATGGGTGGTCCAAAACATCTCCTCCAGTAGCTTGGATCTCATGAAGTGCTGTCTCAAACTACCCCCTCAACTTGCTCTCAGTGACGGCAGCTCGCTGGGCCCCCAGGGCTTGTGGGGTCCTAAGGATAACATCCTTGTGGCGTCGCAAGAAAAGGGACACTCACTTTTTCCCGGGCAGGTTGTCCTTAAACACAGTTACGGCTTTCCGCTGATTCAAAATACTTTGAACAGCTTGCTGGACATGGATCATGGTATGGCCAAAACCCTTCCTGGCACATTCCTTGATCCAATTGACAAGCCGTTCTTCCTCACTCGCCGTGATGACTGTCCTCTGAACATAAAGATGAGCGTAACAAAAACAGAAGTCCATAACATAGCTGTGGAGATATACACTCAAAATGATGAATTAATATATATATATATATTTAATTAATAATAATATACCTCGTGAAAGGGATTCTTGAATTAATGCTTACCTCGTGAAAGGGCTTCCTTCCCTTTAGACAGTCTTTCAAAGTTGAAGGAGGCACATCATGAAGTCGTGCTGCTTCTCGGAGGCCCTTTCTCTCATCAAGTACAGCCTGGCATGCAGCCTGCATGGCTTCCTCGGAATAATTCAGGTTCTTGGGGCGAGCCTTGATTGAAGAAGTTGCCATCTAGAAGTGAAAAAATTGCCATTTAGTTTTGTTGCACACAATTTGAAATGAAAAAATCTCCCTCTCTCTCAAGGTTGCCATCACCTGACAAGGGTTATGTCATTTATTAAAAGTAAAGGGAGAATTCAACAAAAGAATAAAGCCAATAAACTCAGTTTACTTTATATGAGCAAGAGCTGTGCGACTAGTGGTATGAGTTTTGTATGAGCCATGAAGTGGTACCTGTGTCAGGAGTATATATATACTACCGGCACAGGACCGATCTTGATAAATGTGTTCTTTACGCCTTTGTAAAAACAGTGATTCTCAGGCGGTCGGTGCTGTTCCAGGAGTATATACAAGCATGAGACTAAATGAAATGCATACCCCATCTCCTGGTGTCTGAAAAGAGAAATGGGTTTCCTTTTGGGGATAAATAAAGAAAAAAGGGGCATGGATATTTTGGGGGGGACAAATGTTTAGGCGAAAAATGCGAGAAATCGGCGGTTCCGTCCCAGGAGTATATTATTGGCATGAGACTAAATAAAATGTAGAAGCTAACAAATGAACACATAACTCACCATTACTGGAAGTCAGGATCCTCAGGAAGGTTAGATATCCTTTTGTGATAGTTTTTCGTGGGCAAGGGAACAAATCCAGGGGAGGAGATACCTTTTGTGGTGTTTTTCGTGCTTTCTTCGTCGCGAGGCACAAGTTGGAAGGTTGTGTCCGTTTGTTCGGCGGCGATCTGATTGGAGGTGAGGGAGGTGGGTTTATGGCTTGTTGCAAAGCTTGGCCCTGGCACAGAGGTCGGCGTGGAAGATGATGGAGGAAGGGGGCTGGACTTTTTCCTCTTAGCTGGAGTCGAAGTTGTGGGGCCTGCCACGGGTGCTAGTGCGTGAAGAGGGGAAGTCGTAGACCTAGGCTAGGCCTTGCGGGGCTTTCACTGACAGGCGTTGTACTATCATTGAGTGACAGTGCATGGGGCGGGGAGAATCGTGCGGTGCTTACAATGAATGACAGTGCGGAGAGCGGGGAGAGCCATGATCGCTAAGAGAGTTGCTACCGCAAGAGAGGTGCACTGGTTGAGGTTTGGTGGGCCTCTGGTATCGAAGAAGGGGAAAAAATAACTTTGTGCGCAGTTCAATATCGATACCGAATCGCAGTTCAATATCAATACCGAATCGGTACTATTCCATGATTATGCCCTGGTGAGAGTAAGAGGACCCTAGAGTAAAGGCTGGTGTGCGTCCACCTTAAAACATATGAAGAGCCATAGAATACTTAGCTTCACACCAATTTCAAAGCACTAGACTAAGGACTGGGATGTTCAGCAAAACTGGACGCATCACCCACTCTATGTTTTGAGAGGAATCTTGAAGTATAAGATCACAATAGTCTATAGACTAGACTAGTCTAGTAGTTTTTATTTATGCATTCATCTTGGGTCTGGTCACTGCCACCAACTTCAGTTGTTTGCCACCACTTGGGATAGTGATTGCCACTAAGGCTGGTGAGTGCCACCATGACCAGATGGTTAGTGCCACCACCCTACCCCAACCCCTACCCTGAGCTTTAGACTTTAGAGGTGTACTGATGACATTTTTGTTTGATTACTAGATCTACAACATAGATTTTGATCTAGATTAACATCTGTCTCTAGATCTAGTCACACTTTATCTAGATCTTAGTTCAGTATGATGGAGAATATCCATATATAGAACCCAAACACAGGAAGGGAGTTTTGGAGTTCCTTAACTCAGCCTGGTAGGTAAAGATTTAAAGGATGGGTATAGGAATGGTTTAGGATGAGGGTTCAGGTTAAAAGTAGACAACCTGCAATGAATGAGAACACAAAGAAAGCTCTAAATATGTTCTTGGTCATGAAGAGTCCATATCGATGATTTTATAAAGCAATGCACAAAGTAATAAATATATAATACTGTAAAACTTTATTTCCATTATAAATGTACAATTGATAAAACTCACCCACTACTCAGTTGTACACTTTATTCAACTCCCAAAAATGTCACCCTCCTGTATCGCCTCTGGAGAAATGCCCGTTGACTAAGAGGAGTCACCAAGGGATTGCCACTACACTGGCCCTCCCATGCTCTTTCATTCAGAAAGGTGTTGCCACGGCCTTACACTGGCCCTCATACATGGTTTTGCCACAACCTCTAAATTGGCCCACCCATAATCAGCCCGAAGGCTGAGAACACAATTCCATGAATTACTGGGAACACAGATTTGAACCACAACCCAAAAGACACATGGTCCAAAGATACTAACCTACTCACACCATACAATTGAGTGGTTCAGTTCCCCCAACTAATTGCGCATGATCTTTATGTATGGGACCCAAGATGGTTGATATCTGGTGCATTAGTGTGTCATCAGTGAGGAGTAGATATGCGGTTCATGAGCACATGGTGACTTTGTCACAACTGTGTATCGCAATAGGTGTTAGACATTTTTTAACACAATTTTTGGCAGTGCTTCCTTTTAGCATTCCCTAATGACATCATCCAGTCTTGTTTTTATATTTGTTGAAAGTTAATTACCTATGGTGCATATACAACACTGCCCATCCCCTAAGTACATTCATCCTTAAAAGATTATGCTGAACAAATTAAACCATACATCCTGCAGTCAAAACAGTACATAGTTAATAAGATTACAAGTATATTTCACCATCACAAAAGAATGATTAATTAAAGCCCTGTCACAAACAGTGGCTAATAAGTGCATTCAGTTCACCGTTAGCATTAATCTAATATTAATTTCCATACAGCACACCCATACTACATTTGTGTACAAATTATAATTGGCTACCAAACTGAGGGGGAAAGCAATATTAGCGAGATACTTCAGACCAAACCACTGTGCTCTCCAGCGCTTGGCTCCAGCTTTATCCTTCAGGAGAGTTTCTAGGACAATCCCACCCCTCTGGAAGTAAATGAGGTGGATTTGTCTCAAGTTTCCTTCAGCATAAACTGTTGAAACTGTTTGGCCTCAAAAGAATCATGGATGGCCATGACCTCCAGCACAGTACCTGGCTGACTAAGTAATGTGTCTTTTGTGGTTTCAAAATGGGTGCCCTCCACATTCAATTTAACTCTGACTAATTCTTTTCTCCAGCTCCTCTTGATTACCCTATTGATCTGTCATGATCAAGTTTGCTTCATCCCTTTCGTGGTGACTGCCTCTAGCTAGACTGGTTATAGGTGTCTTTCCATCCAGGAGGGTGCTTTGGGGCTGGTTGTAGATGGCCAGAGATAGAATATGTCGACATCAGTTGATCTAAGCAGGACTCTCAAGAGATTGTGAAGTTACACATTTCACATTTCAGTTATGTTTGACTTGTTTAGGGAGTAAAGTTATGGTGGGTTCTCTCTTGATCTTCTACCATGATGGGCCTCAGTGGTCTTCTTCACTTCACTCTATATCACATCTTCCCCGTCTTCCCAGGTACATCTCTTAGTACTATGCTCTTCCCATCACCACATTCACAATCAGAGTGCCTCCCATGTCCCCATAACAACACCTTCTCACACCTCATGCACAGTGGTAATATGTTGGAATGTAGACGCAGAACATGTAATCAAATGGAGGCTTTACTGTTGGTTTTCACATGACAGTGTTCGCAATACCCCATTCTCCATCTGAGGATAAAGATGGTAATACATTTGTTATGAGGTAAATTTATTTCTTATTTCTTTGTTTGTCAGTCCTTTCCTTTCGCCTCTCATGATCCAGGTAGTTTCCAGCTTGCTTATGAGCTTTTTGTACAGTTTGAAGTTATTGTGATGCACAACTTTTGTGACTGATTTTCTGCCAAACTTAGACTGAGCAGGCATTCACTCAATATCATAATCCTATATGGGCCTTTTCATTGATTGCTGTTTTAGATTGAGCCTTTTTATGCAAGAGATATCTGTTATCCAGACCAAAATTACCTTCTTGGTGATAAATTTTGATTTGCATCTACACATATGGTTAGTACTGGCCCAGTAGTTCCATTTGTCCTTTCCAGTACACCATTTGACCGTGGATGCTCAGTGGTGGTACATTTTTTTCAATACTTACACATTCCTTTCATTAACACAATTTCAAATCTTATACCTTGGTTTGTATCATGTGGCTTAAGGGGCATTCCAAACCTGCATGTCTTACTTGCATAGTTTTTATTTGGTCTGTCTAGTGAAATAATCAATTTGTCATTTATTTCAAAAGACTTTGATTTTGTCTCCCTGTCTTCGGCAGTGGTCCCATAATACCCATGGCAGCCCTCTCCATTGGGTCATGTCACAAACTACCCCTATCCCGGATGCACCAGGTGAGATAGAAAGGACAATCTGAAAGACAGAATGATAACTGTAATGCCTAACTGAAAGAACACACACCACTCATGGACAGATAGAGATCACGGATGAAAGTGGATGAAATTGATGAATAGAGAGAATTAGAAATAGAGAGAGAGGAAGTCAAAGATAGTGAGAGAGAGAAGGTGTACAATAGACCTCATAGTAGTCATAGGCCCCCATACAGCCAAGGAATATCTGAGGTCACACTGACCAGCAGACACACTCACTCACATTTATACACAGATGGATATGAGAAGTAGCACAGTGATGACAAGAAGAAGAACGTGTACATACAAGGAAGAGAGGACGAGCAGACATTGCACAGATACCAGCTCTCACTTCCTTGCTCATCAGCATTCACACCTAATAACCATTAGCCAGTTATATTACAAAGAAATAATTGTAATTACAAGTAACACCCCCCCCCCCCACCCCCCAACTCCGTAATGGTGTTGCCTAGGGCTGGCTACCTCTAGAATAAGTTCCCTGTCCACATGCACACACAATGTACAACATGAAACAAGCACAAAGACACACAAAGATGAGAGAAAGTAATAAAAGCTGCTCGTAAAGTTACAAAACATAGGCAGTATATTATGTAGCAGGATCACCCTAACAAAAATAGCTAATCAGGTAACCATGGCGCTCGAAACAACAAATCAAATTAACAGACAACCATGTTCAGCTGGGGTCATGTACTGACCCCTACAAACTTCATCCCCAACAACGTTGACATGGACTGTGATGCCATTTGTAGGTATGGTGCTGCCCAGCCCTACACTGGCCCTCACACTCTCAGTCAGCAAACTCCTGCCAGGCCCTGCACTGGCCCTCACTCTTAGTTGGCAAATGCTGCCAGCCCTACATTGGGGCCCCACTATCTCAGTTGACAAGCTGTTCTTCCACCCTACACTGGCTGTCTCACTCTCAGTTGGCAAGCTGCTGCCCCCT
>JAWQUT010000112.1:1593792-1613432 GCA_033807755.1 Ellobium chinense
CTCTCTCTCTCTCTCTCTCTCTCTCTCTCTTTCCTCTCTCTCTCTCTCTCTCCCTTACCTTTTTCTCTCATTCCTTGTACATCCTGTCACAAACAGATCTAGTTCAAACTTTTGACTTTAGAATAGTAAGAGGCATTGGTGTTCGTCCAATGAATTTTTATAAGGAGGGACAAAATTTAAAGGTGAATCATATGATCATGTGGTCTGGAAAAAACATTGCATGAAACATGGGTGAAATTTGGTGTCAGAATAGTGCTATCACAAATAACAATTATTCTAACATCATCACTCTTAATTGAAAGAAATGCATTGTTGAGCATTTTGGTGTGCAATCTTACATAGAAACTCTGATGCATGTAAGGTAGTGAATTGCTTACCGTGTTTTCTGCATTACAACCTCTGGGAAATGACCTTGTCTCTGCCCTTATTTCGAGGCTTGGCTGTGATGATCCATCCACAGGGGAGACAGGTGGCATGGTGGGTAGAGAGGTGGACTGATACACTCGGAGCCTGAGACTGGAGACAACAGTGCCACCTCTACCAGCTGCAGCCGCCACACCTCAGGTCTGAGGAGAGAGATGCCAGTTATCAACTCATGGTTACCCATAAGGGTGTTAACCCTACCAGATCTTCCTCACTTCAACTTGTGAGGGTCTTTGGAACAACAGGTAACTGGGCCACGCCAGAAACAGTCTTCTGGTGGTCATGCTGTTCTCTTGCGGCCTTTGTGTTGTAAGAGGGCAGCTTTGGGTTTGTTCTCAGTACAGTGCTAGAGACATGCTTCTGGTGAAAGATGGTAGACCAGTGGCTGACTGAGTTCACTTCTCAGCCATACATGGCCTCTGGCACTTGATCTCAGATATTTTATGTGTAGAGGTATGCTGAAATAATCAGTCAGTTTTCATCTTTACAAGCTACGTCTGTGACTTTAGTGCCTTATATTCATTTATTTGGGTTGTCACTATTCTGGGTCATTAGGAAAAGACAAAGGCCATTGTGTGATATTTTGAGAAAATATCAGACTAATGTCTGTTCAAAATAATCATTATAAAGATAAAATTAAGTGAACCTTCAGTTTTCATAATATTGCAGGCAGAATTTCACAGCCGCTAGGTTTGCATGCAGTGTAGAATATGATTTGTCAAATGGGAACAAAATGCAAACAAGGGTAATGTCCTATTGTCATTTAATTCATAAAGGACAATGTGATAACTTTCTTGACCATCTGATGACTTTGGACGGGGTCTGGATTTATCTTATGACCCAGCAACAAAGTTTTAATCAAGTAATCAATGGCTCCAGCCATGTCTACCCCAGTCACACCAGAAATCATCCCATCTGCTGGTTGGGTCGTGACGTCTGTTTTCTGAGAAGCCACAGACACCGTAATGACAAATTATCTGTCATATGGCTAACCAGTTGATGGAGATTATAAATATAATCTCATGGGAAACATCAGACAGTTGTGACCAGAAAGACAGATAATATGAGGCAGTCTGAAAAATATCCTCCTTAGAAGGGCAGTGTGCCGTCACACAGACTGCAGATCAACCTTCATACCTTTGAATACGGAGCATTGAAGTCGTAGCCCATTTCCACCCTTTTCAGCTTATTTGGCTCCGTCAGACTAGTTTTCAAAATTTGGAAAAGCGTATCATGCAACAGCATTTTGAAGAGATAATAATATCATTGCAGAAGCAGAGCAATGACTGAGCTCAAAAATGGGGGTGTCATGTTTTCAAGAACTTCTGAAGTTCAAACTGAGGTGGTAGAAATATATTGCTACTGGAAATGGCGACACAGAGGAAAAATAAATTGTATGCAAAGCTTAAACATCAGAACTGAATTCTTTCATTATCGATCCAAAGACCTCTGGATCCACCCTGTACCTTCTGAATTGATCAAGCAATAATCCAGCTGCACCTATACATAATGACAGTGCACAATATAACCAATCATCCTTACTCTGTGCTGCAGTACTTTATTCTAGCAGCTAGGGTTTGAGAAAAGTTGTCCACTGGATTAGCCTCTGATTATTTGATGTTTCTAAACAATTAGTGCACACTTTCTTAATCAGACAGGCAAAAATCCAACTGCATCTCTGAAGACAGTGCACAATATAAACAAACATCCTAACTCTGTGCTGCTGGACTTTGTTCTAGCAACTGGGGTATGAGAAAAGTTGTGCACTGGAATGTACAGAATTTATTTTCACAGTATTAAAGTTGTGAGCATCTTATTATTAATACTGTATGCCTTGTGACTGGTGTATAATTTTTGTGAGCCATTCATGAATTTTTGAATCATTTACATCTTCATGTATGGCCATGACGTCAGTTGTAAGGGACGCAACCGGGCTTAATCTTTATAAAGTAATGCTGCTTGTAACACAGTGAATCAGCCTTGCCAAATATGCTACTGCTGTCTTCTCACAATTGTTATTGCAATCTTACAGCATTAAAGCTGGAGTTAGGACATGGTTTAATATATAGTATTGAACTCTTCTGTTTTGACCAGTGCTCATATATGTCATTACTGTGGTTAGAAGTCATCTGAGATCAAGTGCTGGCTGCCATGACACAATGCTGAGCTGTGATTGTTTTTCTCAGTTGCTAGTCTAATGCTTTTATTAGGAGCTTGTTTTCAGCGCTGGACTGAGTTCAAACCTAGAGACCACTGGGGAGAATGTTTCCGGCCTGGTCCAGCCTGTTGTGTCCAGAGTCCTCGCACGGTGGAGTGGGGATGTTCTAGCAGGATGACACCCATAAGGGTAGCATGGGCTTGATGGGCTGGCCATTCTCTCGCTCTTACTGAGGTATGGGGTTTATGCTGGGCAGGTGGACTGCATTCTGGGTCAGGGGCTTCAGGTGTGTCGGTATTGCTTCCATTCCTGCCGGTCCGTCTGTCAGACTCACTGTCTGTCCGTCTGATAGTCTGAGTAGGTTTTTTCCCATCCATCCCATCCCAGTCCTTTAATCAGATTCTCCCAAACCACAAATCCTCTTCAGACTTTTTTAAGTCATCTTTATTATTTTTTTCAGTTCTATCTTTGTCCTTCACTTTTTTGCTGCCGCAGCTGGTTGTCCTTCCTTTCCCACTTTCTCCTTGTCTTCGTCTGTCTCAGATCTTTTATTCTTCAATTCCTCTCATTTATAATTTTCTCTTTCTCTCTACATGAGAAGGGCTTCATGACAAAACACTGTCCACCAAAGTGAATTTTTAGCTCATTCTCATTCTGCTCATTTTAGTTAGCAGTAGGAGTATTTTGTATACATATGCATATCATCACTCCTTACAGTGACATTTGTCCTGCAGTATTTTAGAATCAAGTTTCAGCTTTCATAAAAAGTATGTTTTGTATCTGGTATCTTTTGCCTTGATGCCCAGATGGTGTATAATTTGTTCTGCCATGATTCTCTTTATATTATCCTTCCCTCTTCCTTCTCCTTTAGCTCTTTGATTTACTCATTCATTACATGGATTTTCTCCTCCCCCTTTCTCTTTCTTCTACCTCCCAGCCTATGTCTCCAGCTCTTTTATTCGATTATTCTACGCTTCCCCCTAAATCCACCTACTTTTCCTCTTGCTATTCATGTGTGGTATCTCTCTGTTCTTTTACATCCTTTCTATCTTATGCTTCTGTCCCACCACTCATGCCCCCAAAGAAAACCACCAAAAACTTCACTGATGTTTTGCTCTCTGTGCTTTCTCCTTCTTTTCTTCCTCATTATTCATATTTTGCTTTTACTCCTTTCTCATTAATCTTACTCCATCTTTCTCCTTGCTATTTAATGTAGTTCCTTTTTCCTTCTGCATGGAAATCATACTTCCATCTTTTTCCTTAGTCATCATTGTTACTTCATCTTTCTCCTTCCTTTTAAATTTTACATCCTCATCTCTCTTTCCACTTCTTGGATTTACATTGTTTCCTCTAGTTTTTCGTCATTCTACTTCTCCCATCTCTCCCTTTTTCTCTTTCTTATTTCATATTGCCACTTTTTGCTTCTTTATTCATCTTCCCTGTATCTTTCCTGCCTTTATTTTTTCTTCTTTTTTCCTCGTTACTCTTACTTTTTGTCCCTGTCTCCCTGTCATAAGAAAGAAATAGAAAGGGGGNGGGGGGGGGGGGGGGGGAGGAGGAGGAAGGGCTGTATGCGGTGCAAACCAAAGAAGACATTTATTTTGCCACTTAAATGCAATAACCTTGTAACTTGAGTTTTGAAATTTTTAGGGAAGCGTAAATAAAAAAAATTATGTCTGAACACACTGCCATACTAGCATAAGGTACAAAGAGCGCCAAAATAATGTCTTCTTGTGATTTAATTACAAAGTTTTTAGGACGTGCTACAAATGTCAAATATGGAGCCACATCAAAAAAAAGCGTCAAAAGTGAAGTGGCCTAAATCACAATGGGTATGTTTTTGGAAATGTCTCAGACAAACATCACATTTTGGAAAAGAGTAGACAGCTACACTGATATACATGTACAAGAGATCAAACTTGATGCAGACATCAACCACAACTTTGAAAGGCTTGTGGCATTTTACTCAATATACAAGCAAGTAAAACTTCAAGAAATGACAAATGACCTCATTGAAAAAAACAACACGGAGGAATACCGAGAGAAGCTGGAAAGATTGACCATCATAGCATAGCGGCATACCTCAACAGTGTTAACCTAAATGACAACACCAGACCATTCGCTTGCAGCTTCTCCAGTGAGAAAATCTAATGCACCTGTACTATCCAGTGATCAATACCAAGCAGTGTGAAATCAACAGAGACCATCTTGCACATCCTGAATGGCTGTACTAAGTTTCAGAAGCTACAGTATTTCAGGACAGAAGTAACAGACTGGTAAACTCAATTCATGAAATGGTGAAAAGATAGAACAAAAACTGCGGGGCCTTCAGGGACACCTACTTTCACCAAAGATCTATGAAGGATATTAAAAAATAGCTTTATCCATAAACATACTATCAAGAAGTGGTTCGATAAATCATGGATTTCCCCAAAACGGCTTGGTCGATTTCATTCATTTTTGGAATACAGTCTCATACTGCAAAAAACCTAACATTAATGATTTTTTGAAGGCATAATTCTTGTTAAAGAATAAAGATTCCATATTTAAGCTATATACAGTCGAAACCTGATATAACAGGGACTGTGGGACCAGAGCAAAATGCCTGTTATATCAGATCCCTGTTAAATCAGATAACCAAGGGAAATAAGCAAACACGGTTTGTTGTTGTCATCTCTTTTGATCTAGAAGCTTCCTTGCAAAGTGTAAACAATGCTGGACGCCAGTGCATCATGTTAAGTATGGTCATTCCTTTTATTTGTCTTCTGCAAAGGGGACCATGGTAGTTGGCCAGTGTGGTATCTAGTATGCCCTGTGGTAATCAGCCATGGTCCAATAGTGCGCCCAGAAACTTCTGTTTTGATAAACTGTAATAGAGATTCTTTCTAAGAAGTTTAAACGCGGCCATGTTCAGTAATGCAATCCCTTTGATTGTCTTCTGCCACATGAATCCTGGCGACTAGCCTAGATGGCATTTAAAATTTCCTGGTTGGCCAAGGCCAGGAATGCTAGTTGTCATCACTTTTGTATTGATCAAGATGGATGGCTCCATACGGAAACAGTGCACAGCTGGAATAGCGCAAAAACGCCCCATAACAGTGCTGTGCTGCTTAGACAGTGTATATCAAATACAGATCATATCTTACATGCATTCAAGCTCATCTTTTTCGTCAGTACATTGCAATAAAAGTAAATAGATATGGTCCAGACATTGTTTACTTTCGATTGCCTTCACACTAGGCTACCGTTAGTTGGGCTAGCCTCGCTCGGGTGATCGTGTTTTCGTTCACTGGACTGCACTGCATAATGAGTAATGCTAGACCTACATGCGAAAGTACACGAGAGCTGAAATCCACTTTTTTTTTATCACTTGACCGTGTCTCGGTATCCCTGTTATAACCAGTTTGGCTTTCGTGGGGCCCTGTTATGGCCGATATATTTTACTAAAGATAAAGAGGAAAAAAAATGGGGATTTGAAAAATCCCTGTTATAGCCGGATCCCTGTTANGTGAAAGGCTAAGTTGAGGGAGGTATGTTGACAAAATAGGGCTCGTCAATGTTTAGGCCTCCACATACCTGGTGGGCACCAAGATTCCAAATCCAGTAGGATTCCCGCGCCCGGAGGTTTTCCTTAGTGGGATGGTCAACCACCTCCATGACCTGCAGGAGCATGTCATCAACTCCACAGTGGTCACTACGATTGAAATGCTCACCTACTGGTGGTTATTGAATCTGGTTCTAAGAGCAGTAGTAGTTTGTCCGACATAGATTTTGGGACATTTTTTGCAGGAAATTTTGTAAATAACATTTTTAGAGGCACAATTAGCAGACTGTTTGATAAAGGTTTTGAAGTTAGTAAGAGGGCTGGTGATCAAAGAGGTTGAAACCATGAAAGGGCATGTCTTGCAGCGGGAGGAACCGCGTGGCCTATTGGAGGGGGCTGAGGTGAGCGCTGTGGAGCTGGTGTTCCCGGCACTCAGGAGTCCCACTGGCATGGTAGGCTTTGTCTTAATAAGCATATTCCCCAAACTTCTTGGGCGTCTTAAAGCCACTAGACGGGGGTGGGGAAACAAAGCAGACAGTGTCTCCGATTTATCAAGGATGCATTTGTTGTTAAGAGTAAGAGTGTAAAGCTTGGATGCTGGGTACGTTTCTATGGTAGGTGGTTATGAATAGGGTGCGGTCGGACTTGCTAGTATTGTCCTTGTATTTGAGTAATGAACTGCGGTCCATTCGGGCAACAGTAGAAATGATGGAAATAACAAAATTACGGCGATAGCCACTGTCAGTGAGTTTTTTGACAAATTCCTGAATCCTGATATTAAAGAAATCATCGATGGAACAGATCCGCCGAACCCTCAGGGCACCACTATAGACAGTGGAGCGGAAGATCTGTCGTGGATGGCTGGAGGCTGGGCACAAATATCTCTGTGAATCTGTAGGTTTCACATAGAGATCTGTCTCCAGCCTACCGTTGAGTAAGTTGATACTGACATCAAGAAATGAGATGGTGGTGTCATTTATAGAAGAAGTAAACTTAATGGAATGCTGGAGGGAGTTGAGCTGGTTAGTGAACTGAGAGACAGCATGGGAATCCTTACTAATGGCCACAAAATCATCCATGTACCGCCTGAGCCAGTAGGGTTGGTGGGGCAGCGGGCTGACCAGACTGCGCCAGAAATGTGCCATAAAAATGTTCGCGTAGGCTGGAGCAGTGGGAGTACCCATAGCAGTACCCCTAATCTGAAGATAGTTTTCTTGTTGGAACTGGAAGTTATTTAAAGTCAGGACAAGGCGCATGAGTTCACAGATTTCTGCAACTGCTCTGCAAGTATATGAAGTATGGTTGATCAGCGCAATCCGGCCAGCCCTCAGGCCCTCATCGTGAGGAATTGAGTTGTACATATCGACCACATCGATGCCCACCAGGCAAGTAGTAGGAGGTAAAGGATCAGCATTGTTAAGTTCATTAAATTCAGACAATAAATGAACCGTATCCTTGATCCACTGTTCCCCACAAAAATGAGGTACCAGCGGGGTAAGCACGCTGTCAAGCCAATCTGACGCTCTAATCGTGGGGCCCCCTATCTGTGATATTATGCCCCTGTGTGGAGGCAAGGTGCTGCCAGGAGGGACAGGTTTGTGTAGTTTGGGGATTCCATGAAAATAGGGACAGGACACTTCGCCTGTTAGAATGTTAGAAGCTAGTTTAGAATCAATCACTTCCATGTTTTCAAGTTTAGAAATTTGTTGAGCGATAAGATGAAAATGCTCAGCAGTGGGGTCGCTGGTGATTTTTTTGTAAACGAGTGGATTGACAAGGAGTCGGTTCATTTCGGCGTTATAATCAGCAGTGTCCATAATGACTAGTGCGCTACCCTTGTCGGCTGCACGAATAAGCAACACGCTCTTCTCTGGAAAGATTATAATGTTTCTTCTGGCCAACAAGGGAAGGTTTAAGAAAATCTTTTTCCAAATTGTTACAATATAAGTCCAATGCGGGGTGCCGTCCGGCAGGAGGGGTCCATGTGCTCTTAACACACAGCTTGCGGGGTATCTGAACTGAGATAGGTTAGAAGGTGGCTCATTTTCAAAGTATTCTTTCAAACGGCATCGCCGGGTATAAGCCTTGGTGTCCTTTATGAAATTGAACAGATTGAAATTTCTGACCTCCGGGCAGAACCCCTTACCTTTTCACAACAGTTTTATATGGGCATTATTGATCTGAAAAGAAGACAAATTAACAACGTTATTAGCTTGGAGATCTCGGGGTCGTTTCTCCTATTCTCGCAGTTCTTTGGGCAATTACATTATGATGCACTGCATTATTCATGACAAGATACAATGGTCTGTCTAACAATGGTAATATGTAGTCTTCTCCAATCACTGTTAAATATATCACCGTTCATCTCACTATGATAGTCTCTCTCTACTGTCCGTGGATTTGGAATTGAAAACATGTTCGCTGCCATGCATAAATCCAACTTCGCTACTGCCAGCATGTGGAATAATACGCCTCTGATCTTTCCCGCTAGATACTTCTTCTTTTCTCTTTACCATCAATAGACATCCATTCCTTTTCTGCAGTGTGGTGAGCATTTATTCACGTTTCATCCAGATAAACGATATCATATCATTGTTCATGCTTCTCTCAAATCTGTCGAAGCCACTTGCAGCGAGAGAGCAGTTTTTCCATTTTTTATATCATAGAAAGTAAAACAAAGTTCTCTAACGGTTGACCACAAAGTTTGATTAGAAATTACAATATATATCATTATTCTCTTGCATCTTGCCTTAGTTTCCTCAAAACGTTTGCACTGCTTATGGAAAAAGTCAAAGATGACGCAGTGCACAGCATCTTTATCAAAACTGTAATTTTGTTTCCTTAATTTGTTTGTTGAATTCAGGCAGATTGTTATCAGTTTCTTTTATCCATCTGTTAGAAGTGCTCTTCCTTGCAGTTTTGAAGCCGATAGGACGGTCACACTCTGGCTTTTAGAGTAGGAAAGCCGGCGTCTAGTCTTCTCGGATAAGGACGAAAAACTAGGAGGTCCCGTGTGCACGTTGCGCACGTTAAAAATCCCTTGGCAGTTTTAAAATCGTAAAAGAGTAGGCCTAGCGGCCGCTGTCCGGGCAAAATTGATAGGAAAATTCTTCTAAAAAACGTTAACAGTAACCATGAGGGCGTAATATAGCCGTAATCGTGCTGACACGCCGTAAAACACAAACTCAATCAATCAATCAATCACGCCGTGTTTGACTTCAGCAGTGGAAAAGATAGGCTGTAACTTTGTAACAGATCCGGATAGTCGTTGAGAAACCTACGCAACTTATTGCTTGTGGGTTCTATGAGAGCAAGAACTGAGTCAGTTGAAACAGAACTGACGGAGCAATGAATGTGTGAGAAAGATTCAGCTTCAATCAGTCGGCGTCCTCGAATATCAGCTAGCAGGTTGTGTTGACGGAGGAAAGCTGCTCCTAATAGAGGGCGCTTGACATTAGCCGTTATCAGGCGTGCTTTGAAAACACGGTTGCCGAAATGAAGGTATACTACTCGGGAACCATAGGTCGCTATGGAAGATCCGTTGGCTGCTTGTAAGGGTGGTCCTGTAGCACCTGATACTTTATCTTCCCATGATGCTGGTGTCACCGAGACATGGGCACCGTGTCCACCAAGAAGCACCTTTTAGATTTAGCACCCGTGACAAATAACTGTGTTACTTTTGACCCCGATGTTGGTGTCATAGGTATTGTAGTAGAGTAACATGGCGGACCAACCGCAGGGTCTTCTGCTGCTGGCCCGCTCTTCCGTTTCCCTGATGGTTCTTGTTCTTGAAGCTGTTGAAGTGCTTACATGCCTTGGTGCAGCATCTGGCATTTGACCCAAACTTACGATGGAACCAGCAAATGGTATCGATTTCAGGCAGATCCGCATGTGTTGTTACCGGTGGTTGAACTGTAGTGCACTCTCTCAAACTTGGTGTCAGAGGGTTATAAAGGTTATTTGCCTCTTTTGCCAGTGCTCGGTAGTCGGTGTTATTGGAGGAATTAGCTAGTGGAGCCCGGATCGATTCTAGTAACAGCCGTAAAAAAATATGACGGAAGAGAAAGCACGGTCTGTGGTCCCCTAATAGAGCCAGCATTTTGTCCATTACTTCAGAGGGTTTGTTATCACCCAGCTCTTTGATGTCTATTAGAGTGGCTGCCTTCTCCGCATCTGATAACCCGTGTGTATCCGTGAGGAATGATTTGAGGGTGTCATACTTGCAGTTTGGCGGAGGTGAAGAAATAACGGTCAACGATCTCGCTGCCATGGCCGCATCAAGCGCTGCCACTACGTGGTGGTATTTCGTGTCGTCTGTTGTGATCCCACGCAGTACAAACTGGTCTTCAGTTTGTGCGAACCATGCAGAGGGGCAAGTGGTCCAAAACGTAGAAAGTTTTAACGCTACTGTTTCGATAGACATGATGTAAATCAACGAATCGTCGTTGCAAGTGAAATAGGTTTAGATCTAGATGAATAAGATCACGTCGGGGTCACCAAATGTAGTACAAGACAGACGAATGAATTTATGATAAACCAGTATTCCAACAATCCGAACTTGTATCGCATCTACATCTTTCTTTAACTGCCAACAACAACAATCTCGATTGTGACGTAGAGCACAAAATTAACAATAATATAAGACGCAAAAGTTTCGGTTCGAGAATTCACAGAGAACGCCACACTAGGCAGCAGAATCTAAATGTACACAAACTCAATTAACTTGTCAACACGGCTTATAGTGCCGTTCACCACGCGTATTGTTACGTTTACACGAATTGTTCGTTAAAAGAGTAGGCCTAGCGGCCACTGTCCGGGCAAAATTGATAGGAAAATTCTACTAAAGAACGTTAACAGTAACCATGAGGGCGTAATATAGCCGTAATCGTGCTGACACGCCATAAAACACAAACTCACTCACTCACTCCTTTGGCCTCTTGCATCAGTTTCAAATAGTCCCCTGGGATCAGTGAGGACGCATCTATTACACTGGGATTGAAGGGATGTATTCCAGTCTTCCTAAAGGCCGACTGCAGGTTTGATGGTGACAGCGCTTGAAGATATGCTTTACAAGCTACTCTGCACAGGGTTTTCTTATTCAGAGTTATCCCTCCTGCCTTTGTAAATGAATGGGCCAAACTGCTAAATATTTTGGCGAAAGGCCCAAAACAGGCCACATCCATTGGTTGCAGTATATGGCTTGTGTGAGGTGGAAGGACAAACAAAATCACACGGTTTTTAATCCCCCAGTCTATAAGGGCTGGAGACACATGAGATCTGTGGCCATCATAAAATAGAATGATATGTTGATTCCCATCTCCTCTAAATGCGTTGGGCAGGAAATGATGGCTCAGATAATGCTGGAAGATTTCAGAGTTCACCCAATCACTGTCAGACATCGCAAAATCTGTTCCAGGTGAAGCTCCTTCCACTATATCTTGCTCAGACCGCCGTAGGCCCCCTGGGGTGCTCACAGGAGATCTGCCGTCGTAAGGGAAAATGACGAATGGTGTCGGTCTGCCCGCCAGGAAAATTTACAACAGCAACAACGACTGCTGGCACAACAGTAGCAATAACAGTTCCAACAACAATCACAGCAGCACTCACAAAGCAACAGCAAAACTGCAGATCGATAGAAATGCTGAAAAGAACTAAATAAACAAAGGAAGGTACAGACCGGTAAAATCATACATTTATTAACAAGGATTCCGTTAAAGACTATGCAAAGCAAAAAAATCATGAATTTTTTTAACTACTGTAAACAAGATAAATTCCTTAACTCGTTACAGTCGTATAATAAAACCCGTCCCTGTTGTCAAAATTCTTATTGTTTTACAAGTGATGCAATATACTAAAGCATAATGCATATCAGCACTTCCAGGTACAAGTAATTTCTTGCTTATAAAACTATGTAAATGATTATATAGTGAAAAAAAAAAATGAATTTTACGAAGCAGATCTTTTCATTATGTAAAGCAAAAAGAAAAAAAAATTCTTTTTCTGAGATTCATGATAAGTAAAAGGTAAAACGTACACTCCCCCTCCCCCACTTTTTTTTCCCTTTTGATTTTCCAACAAAAATAGTTATTGACATGAGACTCACTGAGCTTTCAAAACATTGTAATCAATGTAATAGATGTATACCCCCATAACGATCCTTACAAGGCATGTCTTCATAGAGTGTCAAAGAAAATGTGTTCATAGAATTTAATAGAAATCTTATCTACAGAATATTTCAGAACCATTTCGATTTATCGTATCCATTGTTTAACACAAGCAGCTGTAGGTGCAAACTTTTGAGCCACTATTTTTATCAATGAAATAACCAGTTTCATGAGTTANAATTTCAATGGGCTTGCTAGGGTTGGGTAAGTCTTAAAATTTAGGCCACATAATGGGCTTTAATCTGGTATGGGTCTGGGTGAAAGCTAAAACTTTGGGTTCAGAGGGCAGCTCAAAATGTTAATATAGCCCATAGAGGAAAAAAGGGTCCAATCCTATTACAGTTACAGGTCTGTAACCTAAATGTGCGCAGGTGGTGTCGATTTACAGTCTACTACTCATGCATCTATTTTCTGCTAGTCACAACTATTTGGGGGTCGACACCAGCACTTTCCACGCTGATCATGCAATAATAAATGCTGAACCGTCTCTCAAAGCTAGCCAGCCATCCGTTCGAATAGTAGAGAAGTCTGAGCCAATACAGTACTTGGTTGAGTACGAACTCTAACTCTAATGCTTTGTTTCTCATTTTTTTTTTTTAGAGTGACCGGAATATTTTTGGTATGTACCGACGTAAACCAAAGAAAAGGAGCCCTTCCCATTGTATCGTGTTTAGGTCTCATTTTCTTATTCTAAAGCCTCGATCCCCACAGTTCTGCGGTCAGCCAGTTATCGGCTTTGAGCAAAATATTGCCAACAGTTCTTCTCGTAACCGGTTTCTTCCAAAGTTGTTGCGAAATGATTATCAATAACTTGCTGAGAATTTAAAGGCTGGGCCTTTAAAAAGACGCATATTAATTATTACTGACAGACTCGAGCCCCAGACAGTGCGCCAAGAAAAGATCGTGTCTGCTGTGTGTTATCCGAAAGTCGGAGAAGAAATACAGTACCATATATCACTCTGCCCAGTACAAATATGGAAACAAGGAATTTTTGTATCATGTATGTCTGTCCCTGCCAGTCCCCTAGCTCTCTTTAATCTTTCGATCTCATCTCTCTGTCACTGTCAGTTTTGTCTCTCAGTTTATTTGTCAGTCCCTCTCAGTCTCTTTGTCCCTCCGCCTACCGAATACCGTCTGTCCTTATTAGCTGCATGTCTCTGTCTGTCAATGTCTCTGCTTGTCTGTACCATTGTGCATGTGAGCTTGCCTGCCTGCCAGCCTGTCTGCCTGCCTGTCGATCTGATCTGTCTGGTCTGCCTATCTGTGCGTGCCCGGTTTTATCTCCTTTTCACCTGTCTCTTTATATTTGTTGCTTTCTCCCCCTGTCTCTGTTGATCGATCCCTTTGTCTTACTTAGCCTGCCTGTCTGTTTATTTGTCTGTGAGCCTATCTGTCTCTCTGCCTACCCTCTATCTTTCTCCATTTATACTGTATCTCTCTCCATCACACTGTCTATCTCTCTTTACAAATGTATTAGTAGGGAGAAACGGATAAACTATCCCTCCAGAAAAATTCGGTCGCAAATTATCGCAAATTTCCGCATTTTTGAGGCATTGTTGCAATTTTGCAAATATCCGCAAATGTAGTCATTTTCTGAAAATTTGGTGCGATATGGTGGTAAATATGTACGAAGTTACGAAACTATTTTGGCAACATTTTTGAAAATTTTGATGCAATTTTTACCACTTTCTGCATGCAAATTTTGCAATTCTTGGTGCAAATTTTGGGGTTTAAAATGCAGTTTTCCGCAGGGATAGGATAAATTGCTACATGACAATTGACACATTTTGAATCAATTCCGCTGAGCCGCAGCGGATATTGTAAGCAAAAACGTCAACCACACTGTAACCTGGTCTGGCAACTACTTATATCGCGACAACCTGCCGAGGCAATCTAGAGTTTACAAACGACCGTCCGTATTTTCCTGTAGTTTACCTCGGTATGGCGATTACATTTCTAAGGCGACGGCTACTCTCCTTTTTCATATCCCAAATAATAATAGGAAAAACGAATAGAAGGCGAGCATCAGTGGGCTAATATGAAACCTTGCGAGAGCTAGATATAGTGTTGTTGTTTTTTTTCCTCTTGGGGGGGAGGGGGGTGGGCAACTGTAGGTTTAAGAATATTTTCTCCCTTGTTTGAATATAAGAATATGATGTCTTTTTGAAAGCGCACCAGCAGCCCGTAACCAGCGATAAAGGTATGCTAGCTTTTTAACCAGAAGGGAAAAGTTTCTTCATACACATAGCTTGACAAAAAATCCAACCGTATAATAAGATCATACGTCTCAGACGAANGGTGCAAATTTTGGGGGTTTAAAATGCAGTTTTCCGCAGGGATAGGATAAATTGCTGCATACACATTCTGGATCAATTCCGCTGAGCCGCAGCGGATATTGTACGCAAAAACGTCAACCTCACTGGAACCTGGTCTGGCAACTACTTAAATCGCGACCACCTGCCGAGGCAATCTAGAGTTTACAAACGACCGTCCGTATTTCCCTATAGTTTACCTCCGTATGGCGATCACATTTCTAAGGCGAAGGCTACTCTCCTTTTTCGTATCCCAAATATAGGAAAAACGAAAAGAAGGCGAGCATCAATGGACTAATATGAAACCTTGCGAGAGCTAGATATAGTGTTGTTGTTTTTTTTCCTCTTGGGGGGGAGGGGGGTGGGCAACTGTAGGTTTAAGAATATTTTCTCCCTTGTTTGAATATAAGAATATGATGTCTTTTTGAAAGCGCACCAGCAGCCCGTAACCAGCGATAAAGGTATGCTAGCTTTTTAACCAGAAGGGAAAAGTTTCTTCATACACATAGCTTGACAAAAAATCCAACCGTATAATAAGATCATACGTCTCAGACGAACGCTTATTTGAGAATCGAACGATGACCACTTTATACAGGTTGTACTGCATTGATTTTCGATGGCACTATAGTCGGTCAACTGGAAGCGATTGAAAGACCAAAGAATGACTGTGAACGAGCCGGTCAATAGCCTCAGTGGCTACAGTCGAAGTGACCTGTGGCCTAGGCGTATATATAATATTACAGAAATCCTCTTTCATGGCGTCAGCACTGTTTTCTCTTTGGTTCAGGACTGGAAAGAACACAAATCCACGTGTATTGTGGCACTTGCAAAGCAAGCACTTTTGAAGAGAGTGAAGTCTCAAAAGAAAGAGAAAAAAAAAACAACCAGTGGTATTCACTCTCTGACATCATATAGCCGCTATGATGATATAGTAGAATTAATTAGTAGCCTGAAGCACACCTAGACCAAAAATGAATTTAATACGGGTGCGGTAATTTTAATATGCTATTTAGACCTAAGCTTACCCTTACGGAAAAAAACAACAAACCAACATCCCACGGTCTTTAATTTTAAAGTAATTTCTAGCTAAAATTAAATGATAATTTGTGTCTTGGATTTCCTTGTTTTTAAGTTGGGTTTTTAAGAAAAAAACAAAGAAACCCTAGCCGCTATCATTGAAATTAATGAAATCACTTACATGGCAACGCCATACAAATGTTCATTCACAAAATCAATCGGAAATAAATTGTCCTTTTGTATTTCATATTCGCTTCCCTTCCGCCCCTTGCCAACGCCCCCCCCCCCTAAAAAAAACCCAACAAAACATGAAAACAACACCAGACGGTGTACTGTACATGTATGTTGGTCATCAGTATGGCATGAAATACAATATCTCGCCCCATTCCACGTTTTCTCTCTGCCTGTGGAATGGAGTATGTCCATTATCATAAACTAATTTGCTCATGCTAAAATCTATAAAATGCAAATTTTAAACTGTGATTTTGTTTCTTTTTCATTTGAAATGGACACCTGCATGTAATTGTAAATAATATTATCACTGGGGTGTCGGATATTATTCTGTTGCATCATCTGGCAGTATAGTATAGCAAATGAAAGAGTATTGAATTTATTTTACAATGCGAGTAAATACAATGAAACTACTAACGCAACAACTTCTTGGACCAAGCTTTTAATTATCAGAAATGTGGTTGTTTTCTTTTTCAGGGTGCTTTTACAACAAAGAACAAAGCAGTTGTGACTGTGAAAATGGGAGTGTGCCAAACAGGAAATCGTGTTAATACTTTGTTCATAAAAATAGTAGAGTACCACTGAAATGTATATATCTTAATTAACAAAAATTAGGGCCTCTTTCTGATATTGTGTTACAGGCCCAGCACTAGCATACTCCGGCCCAGGCTAAAATTATACATATATTCATTACACTAAGTTAAATATGGCACTGCCTGTGTGGAATGTGATTTCGTTTTAGAAAGGGGAGTTGGAAAATAGAGGGAGAGGAGAGAAAGAGAGAGAATGAAATGAGAGGGTGAACGGAAGCTTCATTTTACAATTATTTCACAAATGCTCCCCCGCCTACCCCACGAGTTTAGGCCGCTATATTATTGTACTTTATTCTTTTTATTATTATTCTTAATTATGTACTTCAAGAAATGTACAAATAAACCTACTGATGTTTTCGTGAGATGTAAAAGAATTTAAAGTAAAAACAATGGAGACGCATATTCACGTGGTAGGAAAGACATGCTTTAAAAGGCAATCCACTACTCTTTCCTTGAAGAGTATAGTGCACTTCTGTGGTGCGCACTGCCCTTTTCCAATTCAATACATTTTACATACATGCAAAATTGCGCACCAGAATGCTGAACAGTGTAGTTTTTGTGTTGTGGATGGTGATCTTAGAAAATAGTTTATCTGAAAGTACATTCGTTACTTCACAACCTGATTTTACACGTGTATCAAAGATACGTTAAGACACATTCTTGCAGAGAGGGATTTTTAATGTCATTCTAAAGAAAAAGTTAGGTGGATCTAAAAAAAAAGACCGTCTCTCAAAGTCAAAGTAACAGAACGAGAATGAATCTCACAAAAATATAAAATGCTTCTTTAAGTACGTGCATTACTGCGTCTCAGATACATGTGTAAAATCCGATGGCCAAGCAACGGTTGCAGCTTGAGATAAATTTTTTCTAATATCACTAACACAACAAAGAAAGTGCACTCTTCAGCATTTTGGTGCGCAATTTTGCATCATCATAGTCTAACTGGATTGGAAAAGGGGAGCTCACTTCAGCAACAACTCTAGTCTACAGGGGTAGAGTAGTGGCATTACTAGCAGAAATACAGTATATCGGACAATACAATGAGATCTATCATAATATTCAGGTTAACGAACACAATAATGTATTTCAATACTGGTTCAATGACCTAAAAAGCCAAGTTGACCCGTATGTGTGCGATTGTCCTGTTCGGAGGACTTTAATCCTTTGAGTGTACGCATATTGATCTACCTGGGGTGTAACTGTAATGACCAGTGGCGTAGCATGGCCCTTTCGATTGGGAGGAGGAGTGCCAAATAGGTTTAGTTTCAGAATCTTAATAAGGCACTACTGTGTAGGTTATTAATATATAATAGGACTCAACTAAGCTGTTATTTTATATATCTGCTAATGTATGTCCCCCAGGAAAATTGCGGTCGCAAATTACCGCAAATTTCCACGTTTTTTAGGCCTTGTTGCAATTTTGCAAATTTAGGCATTTCTGCAAATTTGGTGCAATTTTGCTGATTTTGGCTAAACAGTGCACTTTTTCTGCCAGTGTTGCAATACTGCATGAACTGGAACAAAGAAAAAGTTTCCCATTTCTACATTTTTGCAACATTTCAGTAGTGAACAAAGCAACACAGTGGTAAATATAATGAAGTTGTGAAGCTACAGTATTTTTTAAAATTTTGGTGCAATTTTTACCACTCTTTGCATTCAATATTTGTATTTCCTGTTGCAAATTTTTGGGGTTTGAAATGCAATTTTCCACAGGGACAGTAATGTGGAAAGAAAACTGGCCTTGAGTTATTTCGTGGCAAGAAATGGGGGGGAAATCACAAGTTTGTTAAATCACATTACGTCGTAAAATTCCACTGCCATCATCATGAGTCGGAAACAAGGATGTCCGGATTTACAGTTTCATGGACAGTGTTCGCATAGCGTCAGCCAAGACGCATAATTAATGTATAGACTAGTTTACTAAGGCTGTAATGTTTACTTAATGTGAATCTTTTGCAGCAGGTGACACACAGGGCAGCCGTGCATGTAATATTTATTGGTATTTGTCACTTGTATGTTTTTATGTGGACATTAATAATACAAGCCCAAGAAATAGCTATCAACGCGTAGACGGCGAAATAAGAAGCGAAATCGGCTGCAGCAGATGACAACAAAAAATGTTCTTTGGCATGTTATGTACCTGAAGACATTAAAAATTATATAATATGACTTTATATAGACTTCATTTTGCATTCATTATGTGTTTGGTAAACAAAACAATTTCAGTTTCAGTTTCTTGTCCCTTATCATGCCTCACCAACATACTTGTCATTAGCAAATTAAATAGTTATCAGGGGTGGATCCACAAAAAAAAAAAAAATCACTCACTCGCTCACCTNGGGTAGGGAGGCGAGAGATTGCTCCCTACATTGCTGATCTGGTCCTGTAGGAAATTCTCTAGTGATTTCTAGTTTCACTTAATTCTAAGCACCAACACTCCTATCATGAAACTTAACAGAAGTTGGATGGAGGATTCCAGTTGATATGAAATAACGAATACTCGTAGCGATGATGACAAACATGAAGGATTTCTATAGAAATGACTTTTGATATAGGGTATATGTACATGTATTTTTATGATATAAAGTACTACTGTAGATCTAGATCTACTTATTCATATTTACAGGATTAATACAGAAGAATTATGGGAAGGGTAGGTCTATACTGATGTTTTTGAACATAAATCTATGAATTTTTTTGTTTAACCCGCGCGGCGATGATCGGGTCTTATACGACCCGGGGGTATCTTCAAATAGGTGTAATTCTCTTAAAAATCACTTCTCGGATCTGAAATTTCGTGACTTTTCCTAAAAATCATTTTCCTCATTAGCAACCAAAACTCAATCAATTCCACCCGTAAGTTAATGAGTGACCACCACTTTCTGACCACAACCCCCCCATAATGATGATCGGGTCGTATAAGACCCGATCACCATTATAGAGGCAGTGATGATCGGGTCGTATAAGACCCGATGACTTTTAAGAGCAATTGATCTTTGGGGTTCTCTTCTTGTTGCTGCTAAAGTCGTTTAATAGCAAATACCGAAAATTCCATACCTCCGACTATTATGAGCTGTAGGTGAGGGCTTCCATTATTATTTTTACTTCAGGGGTTCTAATATTATTTTGGCTTTTAATACGCACTGTTAATGCACTACTTAACAACATCAGGTTTAACTGCTTGTTGTTCTGGCACAG
>JAWQUT010000112.1:1618840-1638056 GCA_033807755.1 Ellobium chinense
GGGGGGGGGGGGGGGGGGGAGGCTTGGCGCTGGCCATATGGGGAGGAGGGAGCGGGGAAATCGGTGTCCAGTTTTGAACAACAACGATCGCGGCGCAACCCTTTGATGTCCCGTCTTGAACAGCGACGCTGATGTCCCGTCCCAGATTTCAACGATCTCAGTCGCCGCTTCGTTCCCCATTATGTCACCGCTCTTGGAACAAACAGCTGTAACTGTCTGTGGACGTGCCAGGGTATACTGGCATCACTCCACCGGGCATGCATGCAACAGTAATGACTGTATTAATTAACGAGGAGTTAGTAAATAAGGCCATTTCTAAGAAATAAACAAGATTTAAAATAGTATACTTTGCCAACATTCTTAAAAGAATCTCAATTTTAAAATAACATTTTGGCTCTACTATTATTTTTTTTGCCCGAAATCTGCAGATTTTAGTTAGTACACTTAATTAATTGGTAATAATCTCCTGGGAAAGTCTTTGCAAACTGCATCGCGCTGTCCAGAAGCACATTTTTACGAGTGAGCACTTTATGTAATTATAAGCCTTAGTGCCAAAATAGTCGAAGAATAACTCTACGAGCAAACGGGAGAATCCCAAGTCATTACCATTAACAACTTGCAACAACATTGTTGAAAGGCTAAGAAATTGAGGTCTCCTCCGAAAGTCTTTGTAAAGTGCAGCGTGCTGTCCAGAAAGCACATTTTTATGAATGAACACTTCATGTAATGTAAGTCTCAGTGCCAAAATAAGTTGAAGAATAACTCTTCGAGCAAACGAGAGAATTTTAAGTCATTAGTATTATACGATACACAAGTTGCAACAGCATTGTTGACGGGCTAAGAAATTGAGATTTACTTACCTCTTGCAGCGGCATTGAGAAACAGGCAGACCAAAATGACCAAAACAGGACACCAGGCTTCTTCAGCGAGCTCAATTGACACCTACGGACTGCTCACTCTCTCTTCAAACAACCGACCGAGGGCACACTGATCACTGCACAAAACATACAGCTTTATAATATATAATAATGTAGTGTTGATGTCATGTCCGAAAGTATCGATTATAAATTAAAATACCGGGTAATCGATACGTTCAGCAAGTAAAAAGGACAAAGAAAAAAATATAGGAAGAAATTATGTACTCGCACATCGCTAGTATCGTCAGCCTCTGGGTCTGAGAGGTCTCAGGAGAAACAAATCGAGGGGTGTCGAGGTTTTCTCTCTCTGAAAAGTCTGGGTCACACAGGCCTCACGAGGAACAAATCAGGAGTGTCAAGTGTTTCTCTATAGAGAAGTCTGGGTGCCACAGGCCTCATGGGCGCAAAATCGGGTGGGTAAATAAAATCCTATATCTGGAGTCTGGGTCTCACAGGCCTCACGAGTGCAAAATCGGGCATTAAAAATGTGGTCAGTGGTCAGTCACTCGCTTACCATTGAGAAAAAAAAATGATTTGATCACGTCATGTCATAATATTGTAGGAGAATAGTCAAAATTTGGGCAAAAAATATTCTTTTTTTTCTATTTTTTGGGGGGCACAAAAACATTCTCTGGGTCTCACAGACCCACTGGTGCAAAAAAGGGTTTAAGTTATCACATCTTAATGGTATCAAATTTGAAGAAGCAAGTACAAGTGTATTTCAGTTTGATGATCATCGCCTCTTCGAATACTTCCTCAGGCTTGCAACCTGCTTTTCTTTCTCTATTGCTGCTCGCTCTGGTGTGTCCGTCAGTATCGCTTTCCGCATATAAAATATATTTTTTTTCTTCACTCCTGAGTAAGCTTCCTCGGGCCTGCCTGTAGTCTAGACTATGCCTTTTGAAATGGACAAAATGTTTCAGGAGAAAATTTATTGTTCACTGGTTCTAGATTTGGGAGTTCCTGTTTATTGAAAGGGTTCATTGGTTCACGGAGCAAGTTGGTGCAGTGTCCAAAAAGCCCCGCTATTTTTGGCCCAACTTACCCCTGACCATACCTCACATACCAAAATGCTTAGAGCTGTTTTATTTTTAAAATTTTAACTTTTTTTTTTCAACTACTCAATTACTTAGATGATTGGACTCTACGCCTGTAGTCACCTGTTCCTTAACCCCCTGGCAGCTTTTATTCTGGACAGTAAACATGCTATCTGTGATGCAGAAAATTACTATCGGTGCTCACAATTTGATTTTTGCTTGTAGGAAATCATGATTTAACAACAGCAATTATTAAATTAAACATAATAAAAAGACAAAGTATCTAAGAAAGACACTTCAGTGGGACAAAAAAATCTCACTCATCTTGGTTAACACTTTGAAAATCTAGTCTGGCCCTACTTGCCCTGTGTCCCAACTAGTCCCACCCTCCCCAATAGGTATTAAAACAACAAGAACATTAACCTGAGGTACCACCAGAACCTTAGTTAATACTAATGATACTTGATAGAGATCAAAGATATGCCCAGTACTCGATTAATCAATGGTGCACTCTGCAACCTAACTTGTGAGTTGTGTTTAGTGACAAAAGTACGTTGAAGATTTGCATGCAGACTCTAGATGACACACAGACATCACTGAGTTTGTCCATGTGAACATAAAATTGTTCCGCTTAAAATTGTTCTAGGCTAAAAAAAACTCAAGAGCAAATTCATGAAATTCATCTCTTTTTTTTAAACTGAGCTATAGTTCAACAAAGACCAGTTCTCTGATTTAATGTTTGGCATCAGGCACCAAACGCTCGAAAGATGCAACACTCCTAGTTACAGCACATATTAATCATTTAAACATTTTTTTTTTGTTTCTTAAATCATGAAAGTTTACAGTCTTTCTGGCCAGGAAATGTTTCGAAGTGTAGTAAGTACCACAAACGCACGCCTTGAGCCAGTGGAACATTGCCCGGCTCGGGAGTAGAGGGTGTAGACTCTCTCTCTTTTCCCTCCTATTTCTCTGCTCACAGTTCTTCATTTTGAATGCAATAAAAACATTCTTTAAAATCATTACAGTATTTCAGTTTGTTCTTGTGTTTATTTTTAAAAAACATACGTTCTTTGTGAGTTGTTTTGTTTAGATGTTTATTCAGCAAGGTTTTGAACACTATCGGCGTGAAATACGCCGAGGTCTTCGAAATCCATACTTGAGTGCTCTGTTTTCATGCGCAATCGCTTTGCCGTGAAAGGTCTTATAAAAATAGCACATTTACATCATTAGAAAGGACAATATATGGCCTTTATTTTGGTACCAAGTACGCCTGCATCCATGCGACAACGGCGGCATACAACAAGTGAATTTGTGATTCGACGTAGAATTCTTTGAAAAATCAACAGTTCTGTCCAGTTTATCCAGGATTACCATTACCTTACACCACTAAAAAGCTCATTGAATGTAGATTTCGATGGTGTAAGTTTCTTATTGGTGCGTTATTTCACACCGAAGCGAAAGCGCTTGAAGTTGGTAGAGCGAAGGTTCTTACTCCGTGCTGACCGAACAATGGCTGAAGAGAGAGCTTTGCTCCAGACAGCGCTGAACAAGATATGATAAGATAAGATAAGATAACTTTATTGGTCCATATTCTGGAAAATTGCTTTGATTCAGTACCAAACAGTAATGACATTAATGTATAATAATAATAACAACACACACACACACACACACACACACACACACACACACACACACACACACACATTCATTGGAAAACATTAGTCAAAACATAGCTTGCACAATTTGATTCAATGGTCAGATGAAGAGGACCCACTAGCATTTCTCACAGAGTGTGGGACAAGTTAATTTTTATAACGTTCTGTGCTTAGGTGACAGAAGTCGTCCACTCCTTTTAGATCTGATGTAACTGTTGAAACGTGGGTGAGTGGTGTCTCCGAGTATTTTGGTAACTTTAGCCAGACAACGATTGCTACACAACTTTTTAAATGGGTAAAGTAACGTTAAGGATTTTTTTTCTGCTTTCTTTACTACGTTATTGGGTTTCATTGCGTCTTTGGGTGTCAAATTTCCACCCCAGCATGCTATTCCATATGTTAGAAGACTTTCCAGCACAGAATTATAAAAAAAGACGAATGAGATCAAATTGAACATCAAATGAGTATAATTTCCGTATGAAATACATCCGTTGATTAGCTTTCTTGTATATTCTATTGGTGTTATTATGCCACGAGAGTTTGCTGTCGATTGTTACACCAAGATAATAATGTAGTCTATATACTAGTGTATGTATCTACAATTTCAACTTCTTGGTCTTTTATTAAGTTAGCAAGGGGCGCCCTCTTCACTCTTAAGTCAATAATCATTTCTTTTGTTTTGTTGACAAAAGAAAATTGTCATCACATTATACGAACTTTGAAATTTGATCTATATATTTTATTTTGAGTGTCTGATATTAGTTTTTTGACCGCGCTGATAAGGGTAGTCTATTTTTTCACTCTGATTTTACTTTAAAAATACACTAGTCTAGTTTAATCTATCACTCGACTAGACTACGTCTAGATCTAGATCATCTAGACTAGACTAGCAAATTCCTTTCAGGATTTCATGCAAGAAATTGTAATTCATACTCTCTGGATTCGCAAAGCAACACAGATTCTAGTCTAGATTTAGACTCTAGTCAAGAGGGTCTATGATGAACCCCTTTGCGTCCGCTTACATTTTATCCAATGACAGCCATCCCTGAACCTTGGTACAGACCTGATTGGGCAGAAAGGGAAGGGGGAGCACTCTCCCATCAAGTTCTGCTTTAATTTGGTTGATCTAAAAACTCTGTGTTCCACAGCGAAACAATTTATTAGTTTTCCTTTGCACAAGCTTTGCGACCACATGAATGGTTTGCGTCCACTGCGCACATGCTTTGCCACCACTCAATTTTACCATTTTGTCTGTACAACACACAACATCTTAAACTTTATTAAAGACATAGGTCTATACGAAAGGATATAAAATCATAACAAACAACGAACATATAAAATCATAACATACAGCATACAACGAATATATAAAATCATAACTACAACGAACATATTTCTGTACTACAACGTTTTACCTAAAACATGGTCTCTGCACATTTTAGGAGTGTGACCCTGCAACAGTGACGCCCGTTGCAGTTTTGAAGCCGATAGGACGGTCACACTCCGGCTTTTAGAGTAGGAAAGCCGGCGTCTAGTCTTCTCGGATAAGGACGAAAAACTAGGAGGTCCCGTGTGNCCCGCATCGTACTCGAATAGGGGCATTTTGCATCATACGGCGAGGGTTAAAATCGTAAAAGAGTAGGCCTAGCGGCCGCTGTCCGGGCAAAATTGATAGGAAAATTCTACCAAAAAACGTTCACAGTAACCATGAGGGCGTAATATAGCCGTAATCGTGCTGACACGCCGTAAAACACAAACTCAATCAATCAATCATGAGCTAAAACTTTGCCTCCACCTCTTGTTTTATCCCTTACCTCACCCTTGCAGTGACTTTCATCTTTATAATAATTGAAACATGGGGTACCACTACCATAACAAGTGGTACTACTACTATACCACTTTGCCCCAGTATTCAGTATTAAGAAATGGCAACAATTTTTTTTTTAAACATGTAAAACAAATCAAACAAAAGGCAATGGAAAGGAATCATTTTAATAAACAAACGTTACAAACCTTTCATTCTAGCAGTCACCAACAGCACAAAAAGAACATTTAAACACTTCTCTTTCAATCTCTGCCAAACTCATCAGCTGAAATATTTCATCCCCAGCACATTTGACATGAAACCACCTCCCACACTCACAGCCCACCCATGTCTTGTCACTATCCCTTCCCTTGCACCGATAACATACAGCAACATCAATGTCCTCTTTCTTCCTTTCATTCTTTCCATGCATCTGAACCTCTATCACCACCTCCTCACATACCATCTCAGTTTCCATGACATCTATTTCCTCATCTTCCCTCATCATGTCATCACTCCCACTCTCAGATGCATGATGGAGGTCTAGGTCACTTGCACTATCAATATCATCATGCAAGCTGAGAGTAGATGAACATGGTGTGGAAGATGAAGAAATAGAGTCTTCTGCCTTCCTTTTGTGTGTTGTTTTTTTTTTTCTCCTTCTGTCTCTTTTTCTCTTCCTTTTCCTGTTTTTTTTCTTTTCCTCTTTCTCTTGCTTTTTCTTTTCCTACTCCTCCTTACTTTTTCTGCCTCTCCTGCTTCTTTCTCTCCATGTCCTGCTTCTTTCTTTCCATGTCCTGCTGTCTTTGTATTTTCTTTGTTTCTTTTAACATTTTCCTCTCCTCCTTCTCCGCTCTTTCTCTCCTCTTCTTCTCCTCCTGATCCTCGCTAAACTGTCTGAATTCCTGAGAGGAAACTATCTTTGGTGGTTGTAAATTTATTCTTTGGATCTTGCCCCATCCTTGTAGCAATGGTAAGTTATCAAACTAAGGACAAGGATGGAGCAGGAGATGAATCAGACAGAACTCTGTAGTATAGATAGTAATATGATGCAAAGTTGGGATCGGAGTCTGTCCTTTCTTTCTCCAGGCATCCTCTAAATCTGTTAACCTTATCCATCCCTAGGGAAATGGATAGGTCAATAAGCCTATCCAGATAGTCTTTCCTGGATTCCATGGGAGGAAGGGATGTAGAAGAGGATGCCTTTGCGTTTGAGGAACAAAGGCCAGACCCCTCTGAAGCCACTGCCATATGAGTCGAGGAAGTGTCAGGGGAGAGGGTCTGGAGGGGATCAGTCATGGGAGGAGTGTCTGCGGAGAGGATCTGGAGGGGATCAGTCATGGCAGGAGTGTCTGTGGAGGGGGTCTGGAGGGGATCAGTCAGAGATGCTGTAGAAAGGGTCTGGGTGGCTGAAGCAAGCCCAGGCTGTTCAGAGGGCTGCGGGGTGGGACGGGAATAAAAAAAGGGCAGAGGTACGACACTTTTTATAATTCACAGAATCAGGGCACCAGGGGTAGAGGCCAGTAATTCTGAAAGCAGCCTTTAACTTTAAGACATCACTTTTGATGCCCTCATCCCAGGCTTGCTTCAGCACTCTGCCAAACTGTTGTTTGCCAACAGTCTGGTGAGCTATCTCTTGAAAAAATTGTACCTGTTTCCTCCACTCCAACTGAAGTTTTAGATTTTTCAGGGGCATCTGGTCAAGTGGCTGCTGTACATGGGAGGCATGGGGGGGGGGGGGGNGGGGGGGGTGAAGGCATACATAATGATATTGTTATTAACACATAACTGATGAATTTTAAGTGCCAGATGGGTCTTGTGTCCATCCGCCAGCAGTAGCACAGGTTTGGGCAGGTGTGCTACGCTGGGGATGAACACAGACTCCATCCACTTTTCAAATACTTGTATTTGTGTGTCAATCCACCCACTGGGGGAACGGGCAAAGTGAGCGTCCTAAAACCCCTCCACAGGGTTATAACTGAAACGAACTCCCGGGAAGATGAGGGGCTTGAGGAGCGTTCCATCTGCGGCAACACAAACAAGGACAGTCACTTGGTGTTTCGTGTCACTGACTGGTAATCTGGAAATCAGAGAGAGGGTATAATTCATAACCAATACCTTCAGTCATCAGATATGATAGTGTAGTGGTGAAAGTGTTTTTGTGGTGTTGGTTGCGAAGATCAGAGAAGTTCAGAGATTGCAGATGTTTTCAAGCTATCAAAAAATAGTCTAATGATTTTATCTGATTCACAAATTGTTACTTTCTAACCCATCCAGTACCGTAACGGGTTACGGGACGTGTGCTTGTGAATGAACTCAGGAAATACAACCTGCAGTATATCAAAGATGCCAAGCATCATGTTTCTTACCTGATAGACAAATCTATCCTCTTTGGGGGCGATGATGGTCCCGGTTCGGACACACAGAGGAAATCCCGTTTCATCGGCATTGAAGATTCGGCTTGGATCTTCAAGGACAGTCGGATCAACCGCCTTGATTTCTTCCTCTGCGCGTCGGAACCAGGATCGAAGTTTTTCCCCCGACACCGCAGCTCTCTCCGCTCCCAGGCTTGGGGTTTCTTTTGTGATAGTTCTGGAAAACAGTGGAACAAGTGCCATAATTTGATAGACAGTAAATCTAACCATCGTAATCATCATTAATTTTCTAATTGTCTATTTCCAATTTTTTTTTCCCAGCAAGAAAATGAGCATGCACACTTCTTTCTCTCCCCTCTCTCTCACAAACATTTTGCATTAATGCAGTATAAATTGCTTACTGCTTACCATCTTCATGCCGGGATAAAAAATTATCCAGCCACCTCCTTCCTGGCGTCCCATCTTTAAATATCACCTCTGTTCCTGTGCTCTGCACCACCTGTTCTACAGCTTCTACCACTTGAGCCCCGCTAAGGCCAAAACCCTTCCTGGCACATTCCACAATCCAGTCTACCACTGGTGAAAAAAGTGAAGATATTGTTAAGTACAAGCCTACCCTGGCTGCGATGAAGACAATGATGTGGCTGAAGATGGTGACTGTGATGGTAGTGAGAGTGATACTTGAGAGAATGAAGATAAGCATGTTTAATTTTAAGTGTTAGCTTAACCACTAAGCTTTCTCTCATCTTGACTGCTGATGGCAGTCCTCTCTTTGTAATGGACAGGGCGTCTGCCCCGCAGCTTGTCACCGAGAGTCCCATAAGGGATTCCGAACGCCTTGGCCACACTGCAGATGCTTTGCCCCCCCCCNCCACCCCTCTACAGCCATCAAGGCCTCACTAATGATTTCAGGGCTATAGTGCTGGCGCTTTCTTGAAGCCATCTGTGGACATAGACTAGTCTAGTCTAGATGAGTGTCAGTAGGTGCGTCAGACTGACTTTTTTTTTTGTGTCTGGTTTTAATTTTGGATTTTCAATTTTTAATAATGTGTGCAAAGAGAAATAAGAATATTAAAGAAAAGTTATAGTTGTCCCCTATAACTCTTAAAAGGCACTATTTCAGGCCTTCTTATTGTGGCTCACGAGTAGATCTAAATTATGTGTTTTGTTTTTGTTTTTAAAGTTTTTCTAGTCATTTAACAGGGTGGACGCAAATGGGGATCAGGGTGAAAATTTGCACATGATTTGCGTCCAACCCGCAACTATGGGTACCAATAGGCAGAGCATGCTTCTTGCACGATTACTATGTACAGAGTCACTTCTTTTCATGACATGATGGCTATTTTTAGTTATAAACGTTTATGTGACCATACATACCTTACAGTAGGCCTGGGCAATGACTCGGTTTGGGATTAACCGGATAAATGAGTGCACCCATTCCTAAAAATCCGGTTAACCGGTTAATTGATCCGCTTTTTCAAATGACCCGAAACCCACTGACTGAATTGTTTTGATTATCCGGTGTTACCCGGAAAAATAACCTGTAAACTCATGTCAGCAGAGGTAAGCGTAAAATGATTATATCATCGCTACAGCATTAATGAATATAAATCTCTTTGCCGTAGTGTTGATAATTGTGCTCTTTTGAAACATGGACATTGAAATGCGCTTAACTTTCGTTATTTTTACGGCCGTTACCAGAGGTTGCGATGTTTTTTCAAAGGGGAGGATTTTACAAAATTTACACCGGGTATAGCCGGTTCAAACCAACAGCCTAGGTTAGACAACTCAGTCACGCGACCAGCAGCGAGGCGACGAATAGCGAGGCGACTAGCGAGTGCATAATGCCTCAGCCTTACCCTGATATACAGCGCTCCTAAACGTTAGACTAGCTGTTTTTCTGTTGGTTTTTTTTATCTTAATTCTTGTTTGTTTGTTTTTTGTTGAAACAATTTTTATTGTGCAGATAACAAGATTAAACATGAAAAACAATACTGTAATTATGAAAAAAAAAAACACCAAAAAAACAACTGATTAAGGTTCCTGGGAAGAGATTTTCAGGGATGTGTCCCTACCCGCCCCCACATCGTCAGTGGGCTTAGGGTGATACACAACCGATGGCTGTCTCAAACAAGCCTCTTATTAAGAAAGAGGACCTTGTCTATCGTTTCCTCTTTCAGACAACTTCTCCTTGCAGAGACCAGCTCACCGCTCTTGGAGAAAAGTTGCTCACTCGGCACGGAAGTGGCTGGAATGTGAAGATATTGCCGAGCGAGGAGGCTGAGTTTGGGAAAAACAGGCTGATTTTCCTTCCACCAACAAAGGGGATCCTCTTTACGTCTCAGTGGGCTCATTTCTCCATACCTCCTCAGCTCAACATACGGGCCTGTTTTGGCAGTGGGGATATTTTTCCCCATTCTGTCCACTCTCTGGTCAAAACTGTCCCATAAGGACTGCTTGGCTGGCGGCTCCTCTAACTCCTCACTGCAGCCTGCCTCATTCTCAGAGCTTTCTGGTTGTTCTACTTGAAACAGAGAACGCATCATATTTGCAAGCCGATCTTCCACATTTTTGGACGAGCTGGCATCCGTAAATGGGAGGCGTTTGAACCTTGGGTCCAAAAACGTGGCTGCTCCCAAAGTGAAGTTGTCCTCTAGGCCAGTGAAGCGCTTCCTGAGCTGGGCCTGAAGCTGGTCCCTCAGCACTGAAGGTGGCTCAGTCATCAGTTTCTCCTGTATGAGGCGCACAATTGGAAGCATCTTCGCCAAGGACGTGTTCTTCTCAGTGGACAGTTCCTCTGTGGCAAGTTCAAAGGGAAGGAGAACTTGAATTGCTTGACCGATTTCGTCAATGGCATCGTCAGAAATGATCATATCAGATTTCTTCAGAGTACAGTGCCGCTGTGACTGCCTCGTGTTCTTCGACGTATCTCCTGAGCATTTTCAGGGTCGAGTTCCATCTTGTTTCTACATCCTGTATAAGTTTCTTCTCTCCTCTCCCGATATTTGCTTGACATGCTCGTAGTTTGTCAGCAGCCTTGACGCTGTGGTGGAAAAAGGAAACAATTGCCTTCACTCTGACGACTAATTCCATCAGATGAACACTGTTCTGCAAGGAGTCCCTGACGATCAAATTCAGAGAGTGGGCAACGCATTGCACATGATGCAACTTTAGATGATCTTTGACCACAGACACCATGACAGAAGCATTGTCAGTGACCACAGACGATACTTTGCCATGTATCTCCCAATCTTCAAATATCTCTCAGAGTGCTGTGGCAATATTCTCTGCCGTGCGATTCACAGCCAAACGCAGGGTGGTGAGCACAGCTGTCTGCAATTCCCATGAAGGCAAAGGTGCCAAGAAATGGGCTGTTACCGTCATATAAGATTTTGTTTGGCGCGATGTCCATAAATCAGTTGTGATGGCAATGTGGTCAGCCTTCTCCATTTGACTCTTGAGGATTTCTCTCTCCTTGTCATATTTCTCTGGAAGACAAACTCGGGTGAGATGTCGCCTACTAGGCAGTTCGTATCGAGGATCCAGGCCTTTAACAAAATCTTGGAATCCACAATCTTCAACGACAGAAAATGGCTGCAGGTCCCTCACTATCATGTTCAATAGCAGGCACTCTAGCTTCTTTCTCTGGGAAGATTCCTGGTTATACTTTGTGGTACGTGACATGGCACTGGGTAGTGTCAGCTGCTTTTTGCTCACAGTTGGCACGTTGATCTGTTCTTCTCCACTTGTCGCGACATCATTCACGGTCGTCAGTTCCGTGTCACTGGGAGGATGTTTCGTCTTGATATGCCTCAGAATATTAGATGTTGATCCCCCCGTATAAGCAAAGGTGTGCGAGCAGATGGAGCATGTTACCACGTTAGGTGAGGATCTGGTCATTACACTCCAAATATCTGAGGCATTTTTCCTGGTGGGCGCCTTTTATTTGTATGATATGCCAACAGTAAATAGGAAAATCACAGTAAGGCAGATGAAGACAAGAGAAGAAAGAATGAACTATAACTCTCAACAGACAGCAAACATGTGCCAGAAGTAATTATCTCGGTCCACCTGACGCTTGCAGTGGTGGGTGTATCAGTAGCAAAGGGCCTACAATATGTATGTCGCTAAATATCAGATATAATACAGTGGAAAAGGCTGATTTCACTTTAATCAACAGAAAGGCAACGTCTGATTCAGCAGTATGACAAGAAATGCAATGTAATTCTAAATAATATAATAATCAACTTGGCAATGACAGGTTCAGCTGATAAAACGGTGGCAAGGGCACCCAAAAGTAAAGAACAGTGCAAAATGAACTACAGTATTTAGATAAAAAGGGAAACTCAAAACAAACACAGATGAAGAATCGTAGAACAGAATAAAGCAGCAATAATGTTAAATATCAATGATTCAACCTGTTAACAAGACAATGAGCAAAATTAGTCAGAAAGAATGAGTACAGAAACAGTGTGGCATAGGCAAGAGCGCAGATCAGAAAGGAAGATTCCCGCGCCCCCACTGTTTTCTTTTTTTCAGCCTGCTTACAGTGGCGGCAGTAGTCTTTGGGCAAGGTGGGGAAAGCTCACCCAAGTGATGAAACGGCAGATCAAGATGGAATTATATACTTTCTATGCCAAAGAGCCCAAATATGCATTATTCAGTTGTGATTCCTGTACCTTCGTTAACTTCGGTCTGTAATATCAACTTTTCATGTTGTGCGGCATGCCCACCCAGCGGTTGAAAGCAGGGGCCGCTTTTGCCTGTTGCGTGGTTGTTGTGTCTAGATACGTAGGCCTAGGCCTACACTAGCCTAGTCTAGTTCTAGGACTAGAACAGTGAAGAACAGAAGTCCCACGAAGTGACTTTATGAAAGCATTAGGTTGCTTCCCCTGCGATTAGGCTAAGCCTCTACCCCGTCTCTTTCTCCACCCTTCTAAAATAGGTCTGCGTTAGCGATCATTGTCTCCCCTTGTGATTCACTACAAAACCAACTCTTTGATTTGGATCACTGACTTGCTTTTTGGTTCACGTAAATGGTTCGCGATCCGAATTTGTAACCGATTCACTTTAAACGGGTTAATTCTGCTCTTTTCCCGGTACTTATTTTGTAGGATTTTCCCATATATGGAATAGAATTATATAAAATAAGTACCGAAAAAGGACAAGAATGGTAGAATACACCCGTTTTTCAGGTGACTCGTTTACAATCCGGGTCGCGAGCCGAAAAATCGGATGTGGGTGTTTGACTCGAATCCGGATATTCGGATTTTTTATCCGAATTGTGCCCAGGCCTACCTTACAGACACTTCCGCTTCCTGTAATTCATGGCGTAAGCACGAAATGGATTGGATCGACATGTTTGGGGTGTCAACAAAAATGGCTATTTCACGAAAGAGATTTCACGTATACGCATAAATTGCTACGTCGTTGTTCAAAAGATGTTAACGAAAGCAAATCGAGTGCCCATTGTTTATGGGTATACGGATGGCGGCGATATTTTTAGATTCACGGCCTAGTTTAGTCTTTGAGCCCAGATGCGAAATGCTAGCAAACTGCTCTAGTCTTGTCACGGTCACGAAATGCGAACACACATAGGCCTTCACGAACACAATTTTCTAAAAAAAAAAAAGTATCCTTCGGTTGACCTCGTTTATCTCCGGTCTGGAAAGACCTACAGTGATAGAAACCGAAAGTGGCCAATGGACGCACATTTATTGGCTGAACTTATGGTGGGACAGCAACGTTCAGCCAATGAAGTCATTGTTTATAAAATTATGGGCAGTGGCTAATACCTGTCCAAGGTTTGCCAAATTTTTAAAAACTTGTCCAAGAATTGTGAATACTTGTCCAACCATGGTGAACACTATTATATTGTACTACCATGTGTATTGCTTTGTTGTCTTTTTTAAAGTGGATTTTTTTATAATACAAGGTTTCATTTGTATTTGGATGAAGAATGATGCCAAAGTTGAAGATGAAGGTGATGACAGTTAAGATGACCGTGCTAATGGTGGTAATGATGATGATTGTGGCAGTAGAGTTAATAAGGCAAATCTCACACATGTCACCTAAAGGCTCCCCACTGCTCCCTCTCTCCAACACCCTGCACATGTGTCACTAGGTGCAGGCTGTTCTTCTATTTCCATATCATCATCTTCTGCAAGTTCTGCTTCCATAGTTTTTTGAAGTTTTATGTCATCATCAGTGTCACTGTTGCATTTGTCTCCCTTCGTTGCTTTCAATAATTTCTCCAGTTGTTTCTTTCTCTGTACCGCTTCTTTCTTCTGTTTCTTTCAGAGGCGTAGCGCGGGGGTCGAAACTAGGTAGGCAAATCTGCACATTAGCCACGCAAATCATCGCACTGTTGCCTTTTGGTCATACTACATTTCCATTAGGTAAAAGTGCGGAAGACAAATGAGGTATTATACGATTAATATTTGCTGCACCATCTATACCAAGAGCGCATGATAACATCAGTTAAGTATCGTGACAACAACCACAACAAAGACAACAACTCAACCATAAAAGCACTGTAATAATTGTATTCACTTTATGTTTACTCAGTGTATATAAAACTAACACGTCTTTTATGTGAGTAAAAAAGTATTATGGCGGTGTCGTTGAAGGAATACTTGTAATAATCTGCTTTACATCCATCGCTAAGAAAATCGTATTTCATGTTCATGTCTAGTTCATGGTTGAGCTTCTCTAGTCTATTTTATTTTTCTTCATGAGATTCTAAAAGAGAGCTTGCAGGCAACATTGGCTGCTTTCGAAAAAAACATTCACGTTTGTTAGGAGGTCCTCTGACTTCATCTTGCCAATATACACGGTCTCAAATTATCTAGGGTCTAGCTCTAGACTAAGATCTAGTCTAGACCTGTCACGTATCCTAAACGTACCGACCAAGGTTGTCATTTTTTTACGAGCCGAAGCCAAATCGCATATATGCAAACGCGTCAAAAATGAGCCAAACCATGTCCGGAATGGGCCTACTGGAGTCAGGATTTTACTTAAAAGAAATTTTCTCCAAATAGCTTGGGTATTGGATATACGTCATTACGTGGGTATCATAGTTATCATAAATATTTCTACATACACCAGAGCGACATCATAGGAGCTGAGTGTCAAATGGGATCATTTTTATTATCCGTGTTCATCGGGTAATTATGACAGAAGCCTGATCATATGAGATACCATTTTGAGAGAAGTAGAAGTATTTTTTATTTGGAAAATTAGTCAATTTTAACCTGATTGTTGGAGCCAAAGATAGCCAAAGAGCAAATCAGTTATTTGAGACCCGAGCTTTTTAAAAAGAGAAATTATCTGGTTAATGGTAATTGGCTCCAAAAGAGCCAAGTCTGGCAACCCTGGCACCAGGATGATGCAAGCTTTTGCTAGCTAACACACACGACTTCATTCAACTTCGGCCAATGGGAAAAGAGAGAGTCAGTCGTCTGACCTCGTCCGTCTTCCGTAGGCATTTTGATTTTTGCCTATAGGCATGGAAATTTTAACACTACTCGGGGATGCCTTTGGGGCTCAGTCTGGGTTCGAGTGATGATTTTTTGCGTATAATACAGTAGAAGAGGAGCTGCCCACGAGTTACCCTGTGTAGTCAAATTTCCGAAGTGACTACTGGGCTAGCCAAGCTGAACTGCGTTTGGGGCTCAGTCAGGGTGCAGTCTCCTTTCTTTTGAGACGGTACTGGACTAGAACGGTAGTAGAGGCGCGGCTTTAGGGGTTGTCTTTTATAGTCAAAAATGTGAAATGACTTGCACAGCGCTCTTTTATTTAGTTCAGTCTTCTAAGCTGAGAATTCTTAAGGCTGATTGCTGGCCTTTCTTATTTCAATTATTTTCTGCTATCTGTGTTTTCCTTTTTACCATCTTGTGAGACCTTCCTTTTTGAAGTGGTAGTCAATGACTATTTGACTACCATTACGCTACGCCCCTGGTTTCTTTAGTAATTTCAGTTCTTGTTTCCACATCTTTCTCTCCTCCATGGCTTGTGCCATCTTCATCTTTTGCTGTTCCTTTTCGTCTCTCTTCTTTCATCTTTTTCCTTCAATCATGATTTTCCTTTCGCGTTTCTGTCTTTCAGCTTCGACTTTTTTGCAATCTGTTCCTTTAATGCTGATCTAAACTGTTCACCGCGGATCAAATCCGGAATGGTTAGTGTCGTTTTTCTTTCCCTTTTCATTTTCTGGAAAAGTCTGGCATTTTAAGAATGTCCTCTGCTGTCAGAGCTATCTTGTCGGGTGTATTGTCCTGAAATGCTGTAACAAATGTTTGCAGCGCAGCACCGGAAGCTTTAAAGTCTTTGTCAAATGATGTTGTAGTTGGCTCAGAATTTAGTTTGGCTGTGAACTGTTTTACTTTGTTTCTGGCTAGTTTATCAAGAATGAAAGTAGAGAAGTCTGCCACGGCCTTGATTTGCTGTGACGACATTTCACGCACAACAGTAGAAAAAAAAAAAAAAACGCCATCAGAGCTTTGATGCATGTCTACGGAGGAAGAAGTGAATTGTGGTTCCTCACTGGTGCCAGTCGAGGTGCTTGGGAGTGAAGGAAGTACGTCTGCAGAGTTTGCTGATGGTTCAGTGGCATCACATTATGTGGAGGAAGAAGGTGGTGGTTCATCACTGCTATCAGTCGAGGTGCTTGGGAGTGGAAGAAGTACGTCTGCCCAGCTTGCTGTTTCAGTGGCATCACATTGTGTGGAGGAAGAATGGAGTATTGTCCTTATCTGTAGAGTAGCCTTGCTGTCAAGCAGCTTCTTGGCAGCATTCCTTAGGTCATCATAGCTCCTCCCAAACCCTCGATTGTCAATAGTAATCAGCCATTGCACAACTTTATGCTCTTTATCAGTAGGGCTGGGGGATTGAACTTAACTGGACGTCTGCCATTCATTTTATCCGCCAGTGTGCCAGGTAGAATGCCAATCATCTTTGAAACTCTTCTTGATGTGTGAGTTTTGTTCTTCACACTTTCAGTGGCCTTGTCAACAAGTTCAGGATCTAGACGAATTCTTTTTACTTCAGGCTCTGTGGGTTTCTTTTGTTTGTTGGAGCCATTTGGAGATATTCTACGTTAATCTGACTGCTGATGTAAAGGCTACAGTCTAGTTAAAGTATTTGAATGTGGGATTATGCTTTTAAATTGTAGTCTGAAAAGAGAAACAAAATTAATTTTCATTGCAAAATTTGGTGCATTAAATAATTTAGCCGCTTTATAAATTTGGTTTCTTGAAAATCCAAGCTGGCAATTTATTCAAAGCAGGATTAACCGTAGCTGAAGCCAAATTTAAATTTTAGACCCAGGCTGTCAATTTAATCCCTTAACATTGCCTTACAATCCCCACCCTTGCCCCTTTTAGGGAAAATAGGAGGATGTCCTCAAACTTAGAATGTTTTGGTTTTTTTTGCGAACACCCCCATCCAAATGCCAAAATCGTGTTCACATTGTTAAACATTAGTTAGACGATAGCTAAATCTTATATGGCCACTATTTAAACATTGAAACCTAGAAATAGCCAAATTTCTGAACCGGAAAGTTACTTCTTCCCGAGGAAGTGAAGTAGCTAAAATGGATACCTCCTGTCGTTGGTTATAGCTTCAGTCGGACATCTTGTAAGATGGTGGGCACCACGTGTTTCCGGAAAGTACCAGATAACTGTGTAGCATGCCAGGTTGTCAATTTCTTTGTAAACAAAAGGAGAGTGTGTGCCGGTATGAAATAGTGTGAAGGTGTTCGCAGCTCGTGACATTGGCAAACGATGAAACTACTTTATATGATGCATTACAGTACGATCACAAATAAATGAACTAGGTTTTTCCTTTAATATCTCCTCCCCCAGTGAACAGATCGTTTTGATAGTGTACATGGCCTGGTAAACCATTTTGTTTTAATAGGAGATGTTTTTTGCTCCTCTTTTCTCTGTTTATGGAAAAAAGTTTCTGAATAATCAGTCAAAACATTGCAACTATCGCTTGGTCAAACATTTCATTTTCTAGACAGAAACGTGACGTCAAAGGAAGACTTCAAAGTCAGACATCCCTGTGTTGCACGATGGTTATTTATATCTTCACTCCTGATAAAGAGGTATATAATATACCAAATGCTTAATGAAAATAAACTAAATTGTTTAGAAGCTCAAAGCAAACACTTCTATATATCACCGACGAATCATTTCCCACCTTTTCACTAAAACTAAAGTGTAGCGGATGATGCCAATCTTATATTATCCGCAGTGTAACGATAATTTGTGAGTACATTTTTGTATTTCACATTTATTGCATCAATCATATTGAAAGACGTGATCTGACCGGTCGTTTTTTTGTCAATTTGTTTTGTTTTATTCCTTTGCTATATTCGAACGTGTTGGTGGCTTTATAATACGAGGTAATGAGTAAATTAAAGACCTCGATGATTTTTAAAAAATGAATACTGGAAAAAGGGTTCGGTGCCGATTCATCTTCAGGAAGACCGATTCCGACGCAATGCTTTTTGTCTTTTTTAATTGGTTTAAAAATAACCACACAGGAATAGATATTTACTGTAACGATTTTGTAACAAAATTTAAATTTCCTGTCTTATACACCTATTGATGGATCATCTTATCCGAGTCTGATAAGTCAAATGGGTTTATGAAAGAAAAGGGGTTAATTGTTTGTAATAATGATAGTGAATGGTAATAATACCTGAAAGTTAATTCGTAATGCACTTTCTGACTCGGAAGGTTGTTATAGTCAGTGGGCATAACATTGATGAGGTAACAACTGACCAAATCTTTCTCAAATTTCGCGCTTTTGTCATCAAATGCACAGTAGACAGCTGGCTGTCCCAGTGATACAACAGTCCAAACCCATTTTGGTTTTACTACTATGTATTGTCAGCTGCTTTCACTCAAGTCCAAACTTTCATTGGCTGTTTCCAGAGACCAGTATCGAGATAAGGAGATAAGTGTCTGAACTAAAATATAATTTACTTTTTAAAAACCCATGACATGTATAGATTTTGCAGATTTTTAGCTGTCTCTTCGTTTGACCTACCTTCCGTGAAAACCCAGCTGGTTATTTCCAGAGAACAAAGGTTTACTAATTGGCAGGCCCTGTCCAACCCCTGACCCCAACCTTTTTTTTTTAAAAAAAATATTGACTTAGCATTCGTAATTGGTGGCTAATATTGTACGTGCAAATGTAATATGTACGTGCAAGTGTATAATATTTATCCATTGTGTGTGTGTGTGTGTGTGTGTGTGTGTGTGTGTGTGTGTTTGTGACAGCTACAATTTCTGGACAATCGCATGAATACACACTCACAAAATCCGGACCACCTACAAAATCTGGACGTCCGGATTTTGTTCTGATGCCAGAAATGGGTTTCCCGCCCAAAAATATGCCTAAAATAGATTTTTCTTGG
>JAWQUT010000112.1:1640925-1675899 GCA_033807755.1 Ellobium chinense
GGGGGGGGGGGGGGGGGAGGGGAGAAGGGCCATGTATCTATGAAAATGAAATGAGATTTTTTTATCCCTTTGTATTAGACCTATATGAGCACTGATGGAAAGTCAGGTTATTCAGATTCAATAATTAATTGTTCTTGACATCACCCTCGTCTTCGTCATCGTCATTATTGGAATTTAATATGGTTCCGCCCCAGCTTCTACACAATACATTTTAAAAAATATATAATGATTTTTTTTTAAAAAATAAACCATGTTTTGTGCACAAAACACTCCGTCAGGACCGACATCAGCTTCGTTAGCATCATCAACACCAACAGCACCGGTACGCCCCGTTGTGGAGGCAGAGGTTTACGAGGACGGAAAAGGTTTCGATTATTGCTTCCAATACAATAAATTATTAACCATGCAATATTTGGGTCAGTTCTTGTTTCCCATGCTTTTCCCTGTTATTTCCTGTTAGCCTAACTTGTGGCGCTCCTTGCCCCATTCCCCCTATCCTGTCTCTGTCCTCTCTGTCTTTCTCTCTCCCTCTCTCTTCAGCTCAGAAACTGTGTCTCCACCTGCCTTACTCCCTCGTTTCGGTACTGAACACAAGCATGAATAGTGGGCGACGTTTGTATAGATTTTCTTTGACGTCATTTCGAGTATGAATTGACGTCATTTTGAGTATGAAGGGGCCGTCCTTTGACAGTGGGCTCCGCTCATTGGCTGTATTACCCACATCATACTCAAAATGACGTTAATTCATACTCGAGGTAAACCTAACAAGCACAGCCCAGCTTGATCCCTATGACTAACATCATAAGACTGTGGACCTGCTACTACAAGCACCTCATTTAAGTCAGGCACCTTCACATCGCTGCCAGCAACATTCCACGGATTTTGTCAGTTTCATGTCATTGTTATGTATTGGAAGATTCCTTGATTTCATGTATAATCAGTTCCAGTAGTGTTGCCCAAACTAAGTATGTTTCACAAATAGTAGACCTATGCTAATATTGTGGAATAGGGTAAATCATTACTGGTGTGAAAAAAAATGGATGTAGTGCTCTACTTTATGCACAGCTACTTTTTGCACAGCAGCGAAAATATAGTGCACTACAATGATTTGTTGAAAATGTATGCACTATAGTCTGGAATCAGATAATGAAAAATGTAGCGCGCTATAAAATAAAAGTAGTGAACGCAAGCTTGCAAAAAAATTGGCACCGTGTGGTGGCCATCAAGAATTTTTTAAATGTCAGAAAAATCAAACTTAATCCGAATTATTTAAAGCCAAGGGCTAAAAAATTGGCATGAGGGATGATTTAGACGAAGGNAGGATTTTCCCATATATGGAATAGAATTATATAAAATAAGTACCGGAAAAGGACAAGAATGGTAGAATACACCCGTTTTTCAGGTGACTCGTTTACAATCCGGGTCGCGAGCCGAAAAATCGGATGTGGGTGTTTGACTCGAATCCGGATATTCGGATTTTTTATCCGAATTGTGCCCAGGCCTACCTTACAGACACTTCCGCTTCCTGTAATTCATGGCGTAAGCACGAAATGGGTTGGATCGACATGTTTGGGGTGTCAACAAAAATGGCTATTTCACGAAAGAGATTTCACGTATACGCATAAATTGCTACGTCGTTGTTCAAAAGATGTTAACGAAAGCAAATCGAGTGCCCATTGTTTATGGGTATACGGATGGCGGCGATATTTTTAGATTCACGGCCTAGTTTAGTCTTTGAGCCCAGATGCGAAATGCTAGCAAACTGCTCTAGTCTTGTCACGGTCACGAAATGCGAACACACATAGGCCTTCACGAACACAATTTTCTAAAAAAAAAAAAGTATCCTTCGGTTGACCTCGTTTATCTCCGGTCTGGAAAGACCTACAGTGATAGAAACCGAAAGTGGCCAATGGACGCACATTTATTGGCTGAACTTATGGTGGGACAGCAACGTTCAGCCAATGAAGTCATTGTTTATAAAATTATGGGCAGTGGCTAATACCTGTCCAAGGTTTGCCAAATTTTTAAAAACTTGTCCAAGAATTGTGAATACTTGTCCAACCATGGTGAACACTATTATATTGTACTACCATGTGTATTGCTTTGTTGTCTTTTTTAAAGTGGATTTTTTTATAATACAAGGTTTCATTTGTATTTGGATGAAGAATGATGCCAAAGTTGAAGATGAAGGTGATGACAGTTAAGATAACCGTGCTAATGGTGGTAATGATGATGATTGTGGCTGTAGAGTTAATAAGGCAAATCTCATACGTCACCTAAAGGCTCCCCACTGTTCCCTCTCTCCAACACCCTGCTCATGTGTCACTAGGTGGAGGCTGTTCCTCTATTTCCATATCATCATCTTCTGCAAGTTCTGCTTCCATAGTTTTTTGAAGTTTTATGTCATCATCAGTGTCACTGTTGCATTTGTCTCCCTTCGTTGCTTTCAATAATTTCTCCAGTTGTTTCTTTCTCTGTACCGCTTCTTTCTTCTGTTTCTTTAGTAATTTCAGTTCTTGTTTCCACATCTTTCCCTCCTCCATGGCTTGTGCCCTCTTCATCTTTTGCTGTTCCTTTTCGTCTCTCTTCTTTCATCTTTTTCCTTCAATCATGATTTTCCTTTCGCGTTTCTGTCTTTCAGCTTCGTCTTTTTTGCAATCTGTTCCTTTAATGCTGATCTAAACTGTTCACCGCGGATCAAATTCGGAATGGTTGGTGTCGTTTTTCTTTCCCTTTTCATTTTCTGGAAAAGTCTGGCATTTTAAGAATGTCCTCTGCTGTCAGAGCTATCTTGTCGGGTGTATTGTCCTGAAATGCTGTAACAAATGTATGCAGCTCAGCACCGGAAGCTTTAAAGTCTTTGTCAAATGATGTTGTAGTTGGCTCAGAATTTAGTTTGGCTGTGAACTGTTTTACTTTGTTTCTGGCTAGTTTATCAAGAATGAAAGTAGAGAAGTCTGCCACGGCCTTGATTTGCTGTGACGACATTTCACGCACAACAGTAGAAAAAAAAAAAAAAACGCCATCAGAGCTTTGATGCATGTCTACGGAGGAAGAAGTGAATTGTGGTTCCTCACTGGTGCCAGTCGAGGTGCTTGGGAGTGAAGGAAGTACGTCTGCCGAGTTTGCTGATGGTTCAATGGAATCACATTATGTGGAGGAAGAAGGTGGTGGTTCATCACTGCTATCAGTCGAGGTGCTTGGGAGTGGAAGAAGTACGTCTGCCCAGCTTGCTGTTTCAGTGGCATCACATTGTGTGGAGGAAGAATGGAGTATTGTCCTTATCTGTAGAGTAGACTTGCTGTCAAGCAGGTTCTTGGCAGCATTCCTTAGGTCATCATAGCTCCTCCCAAACCCTCGATTGTCAATAGTAATCAGCCATTGCACAACTTTATGCTCTTTATCAGTAGGGTTGGGGGATTGAACTTAACTGGACGTCTGCCATTCATTTTATCCGCCAGTGTGCCAAGTAGAATGCCAATCATCTTTGAAATTCTTCTTGATGTGTGAGTTTTGTTCTTCACACTTTCAGTGGCCTCGGCAACAAGTTCAGGATCATGACGAATTCTTTTTACTTCAGGCTCTGTGGGTTTCTTTTGTTTGTTGTATTCTACGTTAATCTGACTGCTGATGTAAAGGCTACAGTCTAGTTAAAGTATTTTAATGTGGGATTATGCTTTTAAATTGTTGTCTGAAAAGAGAAACAACTTGCCATTGCAAAATTTGGTGCATTAAATAATTTAGCCTCTTTATAAATTTGGTTTCTTGAAAATCCAAGCTGGCAATTTATTCAAAGCAGGATTAACCGTAGCTGAAGCCAAATTTAAATTTTAGACCCAGGCTGTCAATTTAATCACCTAACATTGCCTTACAATCCCCACCCTTGGCCCTTTTAGGGAAAATAGGAGGATGTCCTCACACTTAAATTTTTTTTTTTTTTGCGAACACCCCCATCCAAATGCCAAAATCGTGTTCACATTGTTAAACATTAGTTAGACGATAGCTACATCTTATATGGCCACTATTTAAACATTGAAACCTAGAAATAGCCAAATGTCTGAACCGGAAAGTTACTTCTTCCCGAGGAAGTGAAGTAGCTAAAATGGATACTTCCTGTCGTTGGTTATAGCTTCAGTCGGACATCTTGTAAGATGGTGGGCACCACGTGTTTCCGGAAAGTACCAGATAACTGTGTAGCATGCCAGGTTGTCAATTTCTTTGTAAACAAAAGGAGAGTGTGTGCCGGTATGAAATAGTGTGAAAGTGTTCGCAGCTCGTGACATTCGCAAACGATGAAACTACTTTATATGATGCATTACAGTACGATCACAAATAAATGAACTAGGTTTTTTCTTTAATATCTCCTCCCCCAGTGAACAGATCGTTTTGAAAGTGTAAATGGCCTGGTAAACCATTTTGTTTTAATAGGAGATGTTTTTTGCTCCTCTTTTCTCTGTTTATTGAAAAAAGTTTCTGAATAATCAGTCAAAACATTGCAACTATCGCTTGGTCAAACATTTAATTTTCTAGACAGAAACGTGACGTCAAAGGGACAGAAACGTGACGTCAAAGGAAGACTTCAAAGTCAGACATCCCTGTGTTGCACGATGGTTATTTATATCTTCACTCCTGATGTATATATATACCAAATGCTTAATGAAAATAAACTAAATTGTTTAGAAGCTCAAAGCAAACACGTCTATATATCACCGACGAATCATTTCCCACCTTTTCACTAAAACTAAAGTGTAGCGGATGATGCCAATCTTATATTATCAGCAGTGTAACGATAATTTGTGAGTACATGTATTTCACATTTATTGCATCAATCATATTGAAAGACGTGATCTGACCGGTCGTTTTTTTTGTCAATTTGTTTTGTTTTATACCTTTTCTATATTCGATGATAATGTGTTGGTGGCTTTATAATACGAGATAATGAGTAAATTAAAAACCTCGGTGATTTTTTATTAATGAATACTGGAAAAAGAGTTTGGTGCCGATTCATCTTCAGGAAGACCGATTCCGACGCAATGCTTTTGTCTTTTTTAATTGGTTTAATAATAACCTTACAGGAATAGATATTTACTGTAACGACTTTGTAACAAAATTTAAATTTCCTGTCTTATATATACCTGTTGATGGATCATCTTATCGGAGTCTGATAAGTCAAATGGGTTTATGAAAGAAAAGGGGTTAATTGTTTGTAATATTGATAATGAATGGTAATAATACCTGAAAGTTAATTCGTAATGCACTTTCTGACTCGGAAGGTTGTTATAGTCAGTGGGCATAACATTGATGAGGTAACAACTGACCAAATCTTTCTCAAATTTCGCGCTTTTGTCATCAAATGCACAATGGACAGCTGGCTGTCCCAGTGATATAACAGTCCAAACCCATTTTGGTTTTACTACTACTACTATGTATTGTCAACTGCTTTCACTCAAGTCCAAACTTTCTTTGGCTGTTTCCAGAGACCAGTATCGAGATAAGGAGATAAGCGTCTGAACTAAAATATAATTTACTTTTTAAAAATCCATGACATGTATAGATTTTGCAGATTTTTAGCTGTCTCTTCGTTTGACCTACCCTCCGTGAAAACCCAGCTGGTTATTTCCAGAGAACAAAGGTTTACTAATTGGCAGGCCCTATCTATTTCCAACCCCTGACCCCAAAATTTTTGTGAAAAAAAAATATTGACTTAGCATTTGTAATTGGTGGCTAATATTGTACGTGCAAGTGTATTATGTACGTGCAAGTGTATTAATATTTATCCATTGTGTGTGTGTGCGCGCGCGCGCGTATGCGTGTGTGTGTGTGTGTGTGTGTGTGTGTGTGTGTGTGTGTGTGTGTGTGTGTGTTTTCTCGATGTACCAAAGTGTTTTATGAACATCTAATTATCTTTAGGAGGAGGGAAAGTAAGAGAGAACTCTGACTGCACATAAAGTTATGTATGTTAACTATTTTTGACTTTATACTATAGCCCCAAAATCGAACCTGCATGAAGGAACCATCGATGAATTATGTGCGGAATATGACTTTCAACTTATAGAGGGAATACACTAATTCACTGGTGTTGGTGTTGGTGCTTGGTCTTGTCTTTGATGCTCAATTGTCATTCTTTGGGGCTCAGTTGTCGGAGTCCCCGAAGAAATGACACAATGGTATTCAGAAGTGACAACTACTCTGTTCCAACATCCAGATCTGACTGACCCATGTATTTTACCCAGTTTCTTTGGAAAATTTCGCGTTTTTATCATTAAATGCATCAAACAGCTTGTCGTCCTACTGATACAACATCTAACCCCTTTTTGGTTTTAGCTGTCTTTATACGCTCGCAGCTTATTTTATCAGCCAAGTTCACCCAATATACAGGAAAAAAATGTAAGTTTTATTTCTTTTACTTTGTATCTTTTTTTTGTTTTTGTTTTATCCACAGGACTTTAACATACCGGACTCTGTAAATGTAAAGTATAGAAAATATAAAAGTGACACCACATTCAGCGAGTTACGAGGTAATAACAGTCTTTGTTTGTCACTTTTTCTTCTGTAGCCACTTCACTGTTTCTGGTGTCTGTATTTGTTATTTCACTTGTGTAACAATCTTTATATTTACAGTAATTAAAACTACAAATTCTCAAAAGTGTTTTGACCTGGTTCATTTGTCTTTGGCTTTATCTTTATTCGTTTAAAAGTAATTGGCGAATATTTCACCCATGATTACTTTCCTCCTCTTCATAGCGTACGGGTTAGTGATGACACAACACAGTATTTATTTTTGTTAACCCTCGTAATGCGGTGATAGATTAATTTATTCTACTGTCCACTCACTTCCCTTATTCGAGCATTTTATCAACGGTCTTGAGAAGGGAAAGGATATGGAATCAGAGGTAATATGTATAATAATAAATGAGGCAAAGATAAAAGTATAATAGCAAACACCATGTCAGCACACTCATTTCTAGTATTCCCGCATTAGTCCTAACCATGTTGGTTTGCTTAGAGCTGATACTTCCGTTGCTTAGAATGTCCGAAGGTTCACCTCCTTCGTGCACCCGCAGAACCCCCCCAAAAAACAACAACGTAACCCTGCTTGCATTATGTAACGCAGTCACACGTCACATTTTGTAACTGACTACATTTTTTTTTGTAACGCAAGGAATAATACATTACAGAATAGTTTGTAACACAAGCAACGGACAATCTTTTTTTTTTTTTTTTAAACATATTTTTTAGGAGAGGAGATCGGCCAGCGAAACAAAGTGGCGATTTCAATTTCCTTTCAGTCTGCGCTATCGACAAACAAAATCATTACAAATCACAAACTACTACAAATTATCGGATCAGAACGGAGGGGCGGCACCATCCCAGCCAATTGCAGCTTTCGTCATCGGCCGACCACCTGTTGTCTCCACGCCTCCTTTATCTGATTGGCGGGAGATGTTCCATTCGCTGACTTTTCATCATACATAGTCACCTTTTCCTCTAGTGAAGACTGTTCGCCGACAATTCAAGATTCGATTACTATACGACTATTTACGATGCTTTTCATACAATACTAACAAATTGAGAATGTAACCGGNGGGGGGGCATGTATGTATGAAAATGAAATGAGATTTTTTATCCCTTTGTATTAGACCTATATGAGCACTTTAATTCTGAAACTTCAAATTTCAGTAATAATCAGCAGAAGTTTCAGAATTAAAAATCCCAAGACATTGAAAAATAAACAATACATTAGCAAATCATTAGAGCATCACCCCAACCCCTCCCCCTACCTGTGAAGATGGAGGTGGGCACATCTGTAATCAATTAAACAAGAACACATTACTTTGTTATTAAATTAATTACTATTACATTTGAAGGTCAAAATATTATTTCTCAGTACAATTTAGCCACAAAAGACGATAATCAAGCACAGTAGCACATTTTAAGATGTTCAGGTGGAGTGGCCGGTATGGGGAAAGCAGTTGGCTGGTATGGGGCAAAGGGGTGACAGGCCGGCCGATAAGGGGCAAAAGTGGTGCCAAAAAAATTTCCTCTTTAGCCACTCTTATTTCAAGCTGCAATATTCTAAAGTAGTAATCACCTGTTACCGGCCACACATGACATTTATTTTACGATATCTTTAGCGACAACACGTCCTATTTACCGCAGATAGTTACATTTTTTCACCCGCTTCCGGAAACAAGCCTTAAGAGTCACTTTAAATACATTGATACAGACTAATGACAGTCCGTTTTCACTTTCACGACCTAAGTGGGGCAAATGCTACACAATGCAGAAACATTATTGGCTAGCTGTCAATGTAATGTGCCGAAAATAGGACTGCTAAAAGCTTATTGGCTAACACGATCTAGGTTATTGCTAGTGATTGCAAATGGCGGACAGACTTAACTTGTCTAGGGTTTTGGGCTGAAAACGGCTATTCTGGGCTTGAACGGGCACTTTCTCGATGGCGGATTTCGGAAGGATAAGCAAAAAAATGCGCAGGTCCAAACAAAGAGCATCTAATCAACGCGGTTATTGCATAAAACGAGATCAAATGACGGTTGGCCGGTATTAGGCAACGGCCGGTAAGCGGCTGGGTGACTCTAATTTTTAAAAAATAAACCATGTTTTGTGCACAAAACACTCCGTCAGGACCGACATCAGCTTCGTTAGCATCATCAACACCAACAGCACCGGTACGCCTCGTTGTGGAAGCAGAGGTCCATGAGGTCGGAAAAGGTTTCGATTATTGCTCCCAATACAATAAATTATTAACCATGCACTATTTGGGTCAGTTCTTGTTTCCCATGCTTTTCCCTATTATTTCCTGTTAGCCTAACTTGTGGCGCTCCTTTCCCCATTCCCCCTATCCTGTCTCTGTCCTTTCTGTCTTTCTCTCTCCCTCTCTCTCTCTTCAGCTCAGAAACTGTGTCTCCACCTGCCTTACTGATACTCCCTCGTTTCGGTACTGAGCACAAGCATGAATAGTGGGCGACGTTTGTTAGATTTTCTTTGACGTCATTTCGAGTATGAATTGACGTCATTTTGAGTATGAAGGGGCCGTCCTTTGACAGTGGGCTCCGCTCATTGGCTGTATCACCCACATCATACTCAAAATGACGTTAATTCATACTCGATTTAAACCTAACAAGCACAGCCCAGCTTGATCCCTATGACTAACATCATAAGACTGGACCTGCTACTACATGCACCCCTTTTAAGTCAGGCATCTTCACATCGCTGCCAGCAACATTCCACTAGGAGGTCCCGTGTGCACGTTGCGCACGTTAAAAATCCCTTGGCAGTTTTAAAATCGTAAAAGAGTAGGCCTAGCGGCCGCTGTCGGGCAAAATTGATAGGAAAATTCTACTAAAAAACGTTCACAGTAACCATGAGGGCGTAATATAGCCGTAATCGTGCTGACACGCCGTAAAACATAAACTCAAACTCAAACTCCACGGATTTTGTCAGTTTCTTGTCATTGTTATGTATTGGAAGATCTCTTGAATTCATGTATAATCAGTTCCAGTAGTGTTGCCCAAACTAAGTATGTTTCATAAATAGTAGGCCTATGCTAATATTATGGAATAAGGTAAATCATTACTGGTGTGAAAAAAAAATGGATATAGTGCTCTACTTTATGCACAGCTACTTTTTGCACAGCAGCGAAAATATAGTGCACTACAATGATTTGTTGAAAATGTATGCACTATAGTCTGGAATCAGATAATGAAAAATGTAGCGCGCTATAAAATAAAAGTAGTGAACGCAAGCTTGCAAAAAATTGGCACCGTGTGGTGGCCATCAAGAATTTTTTAAATGTAAAAAATTGGCATGAGGGATGATTTAGACTATGGGCAGCTTTACAAGAAACCCCCCCTCCNCCCCCCCCCCCCCCCCCAAAAAAAAAAAATGGGAATCGAAATTAATTCTCTTATGTCAATTGAGGGTAGATATATATTTTGAGTTATAATGCTATTACCGCTTCCTGTAATTCATGGCGTAAGCACGAAATGGGTTGGATCGACATGTTTGGGGTGTCAACAAAAATGGCTATTTCACGAAAGAGATTTCANATATATATTTTGAGTTATAATGCTATTACCAAAGATACAGTATATGAAATTGTAAAAGTCTCCATTACAAACCTATGTCCTTTGCTGCCAGCCGCTGCAAATGTTCAGGGGAATCTGAGGAATGAAATTTGAGATACAGTGTTACTAAGAATCATTACGGCCAAAAAAAGGGCTACGTTTGTTAGATTTTTGTTGGGTATGAATTGACATCATTTTGAGTATGGGCGATACAAGGGCTACGTTTGTAAGTTGTAGTCGAGTATGGATTGACTTCATTATGAATATGATATGGGCGATACAGCTAATGAGCGGAATCCGCTGTCCGAGGAAAGGCCCCTTTATACTAAAGATGATGTCAATTCATACCAAAATGGCGTCAAAGAAGACCTAATAAGTGTAGGCAAACAGAAAAATGCACTGTTTAACACTTTGGTGTGCATTATCTTGCGTGCATTATGTACCAACCTCAAAAAATAGGCAGTGTGCACAACGATAATGCACTATGTTATCTGCAAGGGAAGGGCCCTGCTTCTTCTTTTGTGGAGTCTATTGTCTTTTGAAAATGTTGCCAAGTTAATATTCCTAGCATGTACTTTTTTCAGACTTATTACCAACCTCACTTCCAGCGCAGCTAGAAATATCTGCAGTGCTAGAGGAAGCAGAAAATGGCGGTCAGTCCAGTGGTCTTCTAGGCATCTGAATCAGATGTGGTTCTGTGCTTCTCTCTTTCTTTCTCTCTCTCCCTTTTTTGTGCTTCCCTTATGTTTGCTCTCACTCTATATCTGTGTCTCATTCTCTGTCCTTCTTTTCTTTCCTTTCTCTTTCCTCTCCATGACTGTATATTGTAAGTTAGGCATTCTCACAGCATGGTAGACATCAACACCTGTCTTGATCATTTAATTATAACATCATCCCATTACATCAATAACATCATCATATAATTATGAAGCTGATTTTTGGGGACAGGGAGGGTGGACATTAACACAATGTTCTCAGAATGTCAGTACATAGTTACATGGATCAGGTGACATGCTTTAGACAGAAGCCTACTATTTTTCATCAGATATGTTATGGATTGTGACATTTGAAAAGTAAAAAAATAACTCCTTCAGTGTGTTCTCTCGATCTGCCATCTGTATTGGGGAAAATTCAGGACAAAAACCGTCAGTTTCTTGAGACTGTGATTAAACAAGTTGAACAAGACAGTCAAAGTGCTTTTTATATAAGAAGTAATTCTGATTTGAAATAATTGTTCCTGCAGAATGTATGAATTGATTAGCTAGTTCCATGGTTTCATTCAAAGAATAGGAGTACATACTAGTTTATAATATTAACTCATTTATACTGGTTTACTCATTTATTTCTCATTTTCATCTCCGCAAGGTAATGAGAGCATTCTGCAGAAGTTCATTTCTAAATTTGAAGAGATCGAGACCAGACTGGTTGAGGTACAAGTTAATTCGTCTACACTAACTGTAGATCTGGAAGAGGTCTTCTGCCTTGGCTACATTCCACTACAAGAGTTTTCAAAAAAACTGAAGGTAACCTTTAGGACAACATTTTTGACATCTTGCCACTTCTCATTATGGCTTACAGTGATCTTTTCTAGTTGTTCTCCACATACAATGTCATGACATTTTTACATACACTCTGTAAGTTTTTTGCAGTTTTCCTTAATTTTGTGTAATTTGGTAAATATTCTTTTCATATTTGAGATTAGGGACACATACAGAAAAGTTTGAAGAAGCAACAATTAATCATTCCCAACATCTGACATAGGTCTACAATTGTTCTGGGAATTTGTGTCAACCCTTGTACTGGCTCTTGCCAGTTTGGCAGTCTGCTCATTTGTTTTTTTTTTCTATGTACTTCTGCTGATGTTGAGATAATTTTACTCTGTGCAACTTTCTAGTCAGCAGCTAAGGGGAAATCCTTAGAGACAAATTTTTAAAGTGTTTGCTGTTTTTGTGTTACTACTCCTTTTTGAGTAGTGCTTTTTTATTTGAATAGGTTATTAAATACCAGTTTTATTTGCACTTAAATTGTGGGACTTCTAGTTTACTCTGTGTCTTGGAGATGTTGGGTTGATGTTTTAAGTTGTGTTGTTAGAAAGTGTTTGCTTTTAAGCTTGAGTTTGATGGATCATTTCATCAATGAATTCTTCTATACTCCTCACTATGATTTATAGGAGACTTGTAGGCTGATTGCAACATGATATGTGCATTTGTCGTCCACATGTTTCTAATTGCTTAGGCTTATCTTGAGATAATGTTGAAAAACACATGACTTAATTCTGTAAGAAATGGACAAAAGATAGACCTAAAGCCTTTTTTTAACTCTAGAGGCGTTGTGCATTTCCTTTTGTGGTAATATTTTTTTGCAGCTTTCTTCATTTTTATACCCTTAAATTTTATCTTTTGTTATCCATCATAGGTAATACTGACTCTGTAGTTTTGGTTTCTTTTTTCTTTTCCTTTCTAATATGTCATTGAAACAGATTCAATGTCACTTACACAGGCTGCCGAGAAGAAAGCCAAAGATAACAATGTTGAGCTCAGGATCATTGATTTTGGGAAGGCTGGCTATATCACAGATACAGCAATCAAGACCTTTATTCAAACCTTGGATAAGGTATAGTACAAGATGGAAATGGAGCATTTAATAACAGAAGTGAGGAGTGAGCAGACACAGATTGATGCTCACACAAAGCAAGATTGAGGGGAAAGTGCTCAAGGAGACAAATGCAGAGAGAAAATGGAATAAGGAAAGAAATTGATGTGGTGGGAATTAAATGTGCGACTTCTGCTTTGCCACCCACTGTCTCGCCATCAGTTGGGTCTATTCATAGCGACACTACTACTTACATAAAGTAGCCTAAGGGTTGGGGTATTTCCAGACGCCGAACAGAAGACTAGCAGTTATAGCACTAGGCACAAGACTCACCCACATAACTAGCTTCCTCGCCCCCATCTTGAACCAATGGCTGTTAAGCTTCAGCTGGTAAACTTGGCAAGGCAAAAGCATAGACACACATATAACATTAAACATAGTAAACAACACAAGGTCATTTCAATTTGTGATAACATAGTACAAGATGGAAACTGAGCACTTAGTAACAGAAGTGGGGAGTGAGTGGACACAAACAGATGCTCACACAAAGTGGGATTAAGGAGAAAGTGATGAAGGAGCCAAATGCAGAGAGAAAATGGAAGGAGAAAAGAAAATGGTGTGGTGGGAATCGAACCCTGGACCTCTGCATTGGCACTCATCACCTCTCCATCAGTTTGTAATCAAGTTGACATCTATACACAACCTTGCCACTACTTCAGAAATAAGTAGCTTAATGCCTGGGGTCTTTCCAGAATTAGAACAGAAGACTAGCACGAGACTCACACAACAAACTTCCCTATCCCTCATGTTTAACTAATGACTTTTAAGCTTCATTTGGTAAACTTGGCAAGACAAATGCTTAGATACACACACATTAAACTGAGTGAACAAGACAGGATCATTTTATATTGCGATAACATAGTACAAGATGAAAATGGAGCATTTAGTAACAAAAGTGGGGAGTGAGGGGGCACAAACAGATACTCACACAAAGTAGGATGAAGGGGAAAATGCTCAGGGGAACAAATGCAGAGAGAAAATGGGAGAAGGAAAGAAACCGATAGGTGAGAATTGAACCCATGACCTCTTTACTGGCACCCATCACCTCATTGTCAGTTCAGAATCAGGTAGACCTCTATATACAATCATGCCACTACATAAAAATAAGTATCTTCTTAGTGGCTGGGGGCTTTCCAGAAGTCCAACAGAAGACTAGAAGTAATAGCGCTAGGCATGCGACTCACACACACAAGAAGCTTCCCCATCTTCCTCCTCAACCAATGGCCATTAAGCTTCAGCTCAGCAAGACAAACACATGGATGCACACACAAGATTAAAGATTAAGGCAGGGTGATTTCAATTTGTGATAACTTAGATGTAGTACAGGATGGAAACAGATCACTAAGTAACAAAAGTGGGGAGTGAGCAGACACAAAGAGATGCTCACAAAAGTAGGATAAAGGGGAAAATGCTCAAGGAGGCAAATGCAGAGAGAAAATAGAGGAAGGAACGAGAGTGATGTGGCAGGAATTGAATTCGCAACTTTTGTATCAGCACCCATCAGTTTGAAATCAGGTAGACATCTATACACAACCATGCCACTACTTCACAAAAAAAAGTAGATTATTGGCTGGGGTCTTTCCAGAAGCCGAACAGAAAACTACTAGCGCTAGGCATGAGACTCAACATACAACAAACTTCCACACCCCCATCCTCAACCAACGGCTGTTAAGCTTGGTAAGCTTCAGTTGGTAAAGTCCGCAAGATAAATGCACAGATGCGTAAACAGTATGAAATAAAATGAACAAGATTGGGTCGTTTCTTGGAAAAGATATGTACATTACATAGGGCAGTACTTGCTGTGGTCGTGTTTGCTAAATTCCCTAGGCATTACTTTTTTATTGACTTGAAATATACCTGTGATTCACAAGCCCTGTGTCTTCCTTGTCCGAGAAACACTCTCTCCCATTGCAGTTGAGCTCGTAGGGTGTGTGACTGTGAATGTTGCAGATTTCAATTTATGAGCAAGCATACAAGTTTCTCCCTAAAAAGCCCTAAAGAGTCATGAACTATCAGTTGACACATGAATAACTGTTTAATTACCTTTTTAAAGGCTCCAGTGCCTTAGAATGATAGGCTTGTTAGTTACACATGAGCAAATATTTAGCAAAGATATTTAAATATTTTGAGTATGGTATTTTAAATTTTAAGCACTATCATGGTGAGATGTGATCTGAAAGTAGCATCAAATCACCCATATAAGATCTGAATAGGGACTGAATTAGTTAAGATCACAAGTCTTTCATTTTCATTTCATTATGTCAGATGGCTTATAGAAAATTCACCTTTTCAAATCACCCAGTCAGAACAAATAATCCCAATTTTACCATGGCCTTAAAGTGAAGCTTGAATGTGAGAATTACGTGATAATGCTTGTAGTTAATGAAAGGAAGTGTTTTTACTGAACATCTTGGAGTTTATTGGACAATTGAATTGCAATATAAATTAAAAGTGGGTGCGCTGGCGTGTTTTAGTCATGTGGAGGCCTGGTTTGTCCTTGCTTAGCTAGGTGGACAACCTTTTTTTAGCTCATCCGGAAAGGTCAGTTGAGAAACTCTTTGGAAGCAATGTGTTTCACATTGACTGAAGAAAAACAAATAAATAAAAGTGACTGGATCTGAGGTAGACAGCTGAAGGTTGCTCAGTAAACAGTGGGTCATTTCCTATTATCTTTTTGCCCATTTACCCCATCTATCTTGTTCACCCCAGCCACTCCACACGCCGTTATGAGTGTTCAAATGTCTGTTCCCTACAGGCAACACTCTCTAAAATTACCCGAGTCTCACTGGAAGGATGCAGTGTTCTTACAGATGTTGGCTTACATTGGCTTACAGAGGCATTGTCAGAAAATAGGCAAAGCATTCAGGTAGACCAAAAGCATTTCTCTCTATATTACCATTATTTGTAAAATGTGTATTGATGACATTAGTAAATGAAAAATAACATGGACAGTCTGTTAAGATGTATAGTTTTCTCAAGACTTTGTTGATAATGATGATGATGCTGATAATAGATATTAACCTTTCTGATGAAAAGTATGTCAGGTTGAAGTAGTGTTTATGAAAATGTTTGCTTATTCTACAATGATGATAATAATGATGATAGAAGGGAGAATTATGGGATGGGGAAAATGCTATACTGGTATAATTATTCAGGTAAATTTCTTAGGCAGTATCTTAGGGTTCTATCCTAGTTTTTAATTTAGGATTTGTGCTTGCATATGTATGTGTGTGAGTGTGCATGTGTGCACATATGCTTGTCTGTCATCACCTTTTTGTTTATGTGTGTCACCAGTCTGACCTAAATATCCTGTGAAGTGTATCTTATCTTATCTTATTTCATTTTATCTTAACCTGTCCTGTCCTATCTTATTCTAATAATATCGTATTCTAAATCAACTGTGGAGACAAATTTCCTAATAAGGGTGAATAAAATACATCTTGTCTCGTCTCGTCTTGTCTCATCTCATCTCTTCTCATCTTGTCTCGTCTCATCCCGTCTCGTCTCGTCTCGTCTCGTCTTATCTTATCTTATCTTATCTTATCTTATCTTATCTTATCTTATGGTGATGTACTGATGAATTTTGTGGCTTTCAAGCTTTGATCTGAGGATATTTTCATTCTGCCTATATGAAGGAGTACTGGTTTGCTTGTACAGATCATTGAGATTAGATATAAACATTCTCTCTTCTGTCAGGACAAAGCATTCTTGATGCTCTATAATCTTGCAGATAAACATTAATGGCTGCAGCAAGGTCACTGATGGAGGACTTGCCACTTTGGCAAATGCCCCAAATATTGGCTCCATTGAGGCAATGGCCACTGCTGTCACACACCTCAGACGAGCTGGCAATACAAAAGGCTGCCCTCTGCTTGTCGACAACACCAGTAAGTTGCTTATGAGGCCACCATACAGACCTAACCCACCACTAGTTCACATATTTATTCATTTTGCAGCCAGTTACAATACGCCTAAAGTCACCACTTTGACTACAGCAGTCTACTGATAAGGTAGAAAGACATTATGTTTGCACTTTTGTCATGTGAATAAAAATACTGCATTTGTGCTTTTCTTGCCCAAGACAAATGCATAGAAGCACAAACAATATTAAACATAGTGAACAAGACAAGGTTGTTTCTTGGATAAGCTATATGTACATTACAAGGGCAGTTCTTGCTGAGACCATGTTTGCTAAGTTCCCTAGGGCAATGGCAAAGATTGAAGTGGTACAGGATCATCCCTGTGCAATGGCAAATATTCAGAGACAATTGCAGTTAAAGAACAAGTTTGCATAATGGGTATAGTTCAGTTTTTCTCTCAAAAACCCAGATTTATCGTTGCATACCACTTTGTGACTTGCCCATAAAAATCATTTTCATTGTACAGTATTGACTGTACCCTCCACTTCCACAATTAACAAGAAGTTGTTATCAAAAGGCCCCGATCATGGTCTTTGCCTGATATCTCAGGCCACAAGTCGTTTTCATTTACAAAGTTTCATTCTTATATTCTTTATAGATGGCTTACATATACATGCACGATATATCTTTGCAAAGATGTTAGTATAATAAGCTAATCCCCTATAGTGCATTATGTTGCACTCAGCAATCTTGGGTGAAATAAAACATTTGATAGTAGTGACACAAAGCACTCAGTTATGAGAATATTAAAAATTTCATGAAGAAATTAATTGCTCTGTTTTACAACTTTCTTTTACTCTGTGTTAATATATGTACAGGATTTGCTTTTGTAGAAAGGTTTCCTGATATTGATATTTAATGGTCAACTGTCTTGCCACAAAGATGTTATTATTTATTTTTAAGCTTCACAGTATTTAAGAAAAAAGATATACAGTTTCAATAGAATAGAATCCCAGATGAATCTTCCTTTCTTGTCTCTGTCTGATGACATCCTATAAATTGGTACCTCTTAACTTTTTTAATTAATTATTATACATATGCTTAACATTTTGATCACTGTATCCCTTTTGTGTTCTCTGAGAAATCAAAGCTGATCTGCAGAAACAGGCACATGTGCTTGTTATTCCTTTGTCAACCAGACACAGCCTATCGGCTTTCCTCAAGACAAAATCAACAGAGAAGAGACAACCATTCCATCACCTGAAAGCTTTAGAGTTATCTGACTGGAGCTTAAATGTGACAGAAGTTGAACAGAGCAATGTAAGATGGTATTAAAATTCTTATAGAAATTCGGAATGTGAACATATTTTAAACAGAAATGTAAAATAAAGATAATAAAGCAGAATAGTATACAATTAAAAATCAAATATGACTAAAGCTTAACTGAACATCAAATTTTCTGCCAAAAGGCCTTCCTCAGGGAATAAAAATTTAAACTTCACAAAACCTATTTGAATAGACATACAAACACAACATACATTGCCTAGTGAGCATATGTGGAGTTTGTGAATATTTTCATATGGGTTTTATAGGTTTCAGATGTTAATTCCCTGAAGAAGGCCTTTTTGCAGAAAATTTGCATTTCTGTTTCTTAATCTTTATTTTATATTTCTCTGAGTGGGTTTTTACATTCTGTATCTCTACCATTTCCCACCCAGTCTCCATATTTTTTATTAAAAATGAGCTATAATTTCTTTATTATTTAATCATGAAAAAATCTGGAGAAAAAACTTATACATCCGCAGGACCATTTGTTTGGAATTGACATCTTAAAAATATTCACAAAGCAAATATTCTAAGTAATTTTAAAAAAACTTCTCAAAATGCATTTGTTTAAACAATATTTTGATTGACCATGTCGATCTGCGAAACCAAATCTTTTGTTATCATACATCTGTATTGTAGTAGTATATGTGTGCAGAGTGTAGTGTGCTTAGGTGTATGAGCTGAATATTATATAATTTTTTATTAACTAGTTTATGTATGTAAAGCACTCAGAGCCTGAATGTACAGGGATGGGCACCATTATATGGGCACCATATATATGCTATTTATTATTATTCATATACCCATTTTGCAGTCTTTTGTATTTGTACTGATTAGTGTAAGATGGGAATTTCAATACTTAAATCACTTACAGGACAAACCTAAGAGTTACACATTCATGAAATGCTTCTGATAAAAGGCCACATGGTCAAAATATTGATGTCTATAGTTTATAAATGTTCTTAACCCTCTAGTGCCCAGCCCTATTTACAATGGCACAAAAAGTCCGAGCTCCAGTTTTTGAATCACTTCTGGATCCACTATGCTGGAACAAGCATCAAAATGATAATAATAATAATAATAATGCGGTTTATAAGTCTCATATCCAGGCTAATGCCCGCTCATGCGACTTCACACTATTATGGTGGGGTGATGATCTTGGTTTGCTTTTTCTTTGTTCCACGAAATGTATCAGATCTGATACGTTGGGCACTAGAGGGTTAAAGTTAAGTCAGTTTTATTTTGTTCATAGAAAATATCACTGCTTTGTGGTCAGTACATCTGGCAACATTTGCAATTTTGTAATCCTGAAATGTGGTATCGGGATCAATCTTTTTTAATATTATTTTTTTTATTATTCCATAATTGAAATAAAGGGTCATAAATCATAACTGGTGGAATCAGCCAAACAGTCGGAGATTCGACAAAGCTTGGGATTTGTGAGTGCAAGAAAAAAACCACCCAGAGACTATAACAATGAGAGTCAGGCCATTTAGCCACTCGTTGTAAGGACATCATTTCCCTGGATATCTTTGCAAGTCTTGCTGCACTGATATGATTTCCTGTTGACAATTATTCCAGGTCCTTTTTGAGCACCTGTTGCCACCGAATCCACTCCATGTCATCATCCCATTTGATGTGAAATGTGATGTTCAAGAGCTGAAAGGACAAGTCATTGACACTATTGCACATGTGCTGAGCAAAGTAAGCCCCAAAGACTGAAAACTTACAGAAAGAACAAAATTCAAGTTTAAAATAAAAAAAAACGAACAAAAATTCTACCCCGTGAAGCACACTGTATAGCTCATGTATTGGTGACCATGTTTCTCGACTAGCCAATGTAATCACAGTGTAACTAATATGTCTACAGAGAGATGAAGGTTCATTACCCAGAATTAAGTAATCTGTCTCACAATAGAAATATATTTTAAGTTTGGAAATAAGGATGTCATCAGGATACCTGCACCCACAAGCAGCAGTGCTGTTCTTGAGAAAGGCTGGAATTACCATGTAGTTTAGGCAAGCTATTTTGCATTTCAGTTTCATTGATCATATTTTTGTTCAGCTCATAATTATTTGGACTGGATAGTCCTACGCATGGCTTGGTATTCTAATACTTAAACATTTACAGACCACTGCAAGATGTGCAAATCTAGATACTGCTGAACTATTGTAAAAGTGAGAATAGAAATACTTTCCTTATTTTTCTGAACACAAGCGATATTTGAACTTAAGACAAATGGCAGCTGGGTAAACCTGGAAATAAGTTTCATCCCTTCTGTAGAGTTTTATTCTGTGGTAAAGCCTAGTCATTTAGTATCTCTGTCATAACCATAATTTTGTCATTACTTTTGTAACAATGGAAGGCAGTTTGACTGTGAGGCTTGGGAATTGTTCTCTCAATGCAGAAAGTAATAAGTCTGTGGTTTACACATTGGTGTTCTTGGGAAAGAGACTTTACTCACTCCATATCCACTTAAATGTAAATGCTCACCTGTTTTTAGAGCCGGAAGGAGCAGGGAGATGCACCACAGATAATGAACAATGGCTTTGTTATGTATTTATTATGTTACATGAAGTGTGTTGCACATGCATACATAATGAATTAGATATATAACACTATGAGATTGTAAATCAAGTTCGTTGTGGGGAATTGTCAAAGAAGTTTGACAAACATTGATAAGAAAAGTTATATATGATTAAGTTAGCCATTGAAGAGAAGATTTTCTAGCAGTTGTCAAAAATAATGAAGATTGTGAACTAAACCTCAGAGAATTATTATTAACAAGTTTAACAAGTTTGAACAAGTTATGATATGCACATATTGTATATCTTGCTGTCTTAGGAGCATCTGAATCCGAAGCACCAGATGGACAAAATGGAGGTTGTTAGTGGCCCTGAGGGATTCATGGACAAATACTGTTGGAGCAAGTGCTCTCTTTCACTGGATGGCATCCTGAAGTAAGGAATACTCTTAAGCTTTATTTGCAGTGATACTGGACGCAGTGAAACTGTCCTAAACTTAGTATGTGTAATCTGCTTGGAGACATAAAACAAAATATGATGAATTTGAATGAAGAACAGATTGACATTGCATTTGTGAGCCAGCACCACGAACCTCAACGCAAGTCGCATTTTGAAGGATTTAACCTAATAATATCATCAAAAAGTGCCGAGTTCCATCTTCAATTTGATACTAATATCGATCAAATCCATCAAGCCATCACAAAGTTATGCGATATTAAAGACACCTACCCCCACGTCAAATTCGGAAGCAACTTCCGAGAAAATCGCCGTTAAAGATGGCGGTGCGTTTTTTCGCGTTCGGCATGAGGGTCCCTTCTTTCACTCCCTAGCAACGGGTATTTAGAGTTAATCTATAAGGATGAAATTTGGCATGATTACATATAAGGGATTGATAAACTTTCTATCAAAAATCTGCGTATTTTGACTCAGCCATCTATAAGTTATAGTGAATTGATTTCACCCTACTTTATAGTCCAAGAATGAGTTGCAAACAGTGCAAACTAAACAGATTACGTTTGTGCTTTTTTCTTCAATGTAAGGGCCTCAATCTCGTTCTTTACTACTTAGAGTGTTTTTATAACTGGCTTTTCATAAATAACACCATGATTTTGATTTAAAATCAATTAGTCATTGTAAATTATATCCTCATCTCTGCCATTTAGGAAAGGCAATAACCAAGTTAAAAACACGTTAAAACAGACAGTAACGCAGATTAAATCAGACAATTGTCACAAGCCAAGGAAACATTGTTTGATTTAGAAAAAAAAAAAGCTACATCAACCATGAATGAAAAGTAATGAATTTTATTGAAAAAGGATAAGGAAAAAATAATGAATAGAGTCCAACTTACCCAAAGATGCCTACTTAGTAATCCATACACGAAATATCACCACTTGAGTATATGAATTAACTAACACTTACTGGTAAAGCACAATCAACAAGTTATTTTATACATCAAACTGTCCTGCCCAGCTTCTTCAATCCAGGTCCATTAAGATAAAAGTTTCTAAAGCTACCAGTTTATGCAAAAACTTTGATAAAGAAAACATGAAGCAGACTGAGAGAACAGCAGACCAAGAAATAAGAACTGACTGCTACTATATTTACCACATGCAGGCCCTGCTGTCTCCTTTGAAACTCTTATAAACAGCTGACACTGTCTAGTCTTGCCTAGCCTAGTCTAAGCAAACTAAATACTGCCACTACTACTAGATTAACTCTGCTCACACAGCCATAGGTTACAGCTATCACATCAGAATGATTAAACTTATCACAGTAAAAAAAGAAAGGCAAAAATTCCATGCTGACCAGTTGTAAACCACGTGCTGGCCAATAACACAAAGACTGGAAAGAGCTGCGCGAGGATTGGCTGAATCTATTTCCGTCAACCAATCAACGCGTACAAAACAAAGTCTTGGCAACAAAGCCTCTTTTGTTTATTATTTTAGACGTTTTCATTGGCCAGTTTGAAGATAGCAGCTAAATTTAGTAGCTTGACTAATACATTGTCAAAGAGAGGAGCTTTCCACCTTTCCAACGATACCAAATAATCGGTACTTGTTAGCCTGCGTGATCTGCGGAGAGCGAGCAAAGTGGGACCCATTTCGGGGCAAATTTCGACAGATTTTGCTAAGCAAGTCAGACCCCCCTTACTTTTAACGATCAAAATAATATACTTAGCAACATTTTTAAAGACTATGCTTCATATATGATGTACAGAAATGGCTAAACTATCACACTCATCAAAAAACAAAAATGACCCAAAAAATCGAGTTTTCACCTTTGAACGCGATTTTCTGGATTCGGGTGGTTGCGACTTGCGTTGAGGTTCGTGATGCTGGCTCACATTTTACAACCATGCTAGAGATACAGTTGACTCTGCTAATTAGAATTTGGATAATCGCAGCTTCTGCTTAACCGAAACATTTTCTACATAATGAAATGTTTTATTTCTGTATAAAATTAATTAGATTATCATAACTGCTTTTAATCACAACTTTTCCCTGGAAAGTTGCGATTAGGTGGAGTTGACTGTACTTCAGACTAGTCCTTCTGATTACCAGTGCTAATGAGGCATTATTAATGTGCCATGTAGTTTCCTTTCTGTTTTTCATATATTTTTATGGAAGTGCCTCAGAAATTCAAATCATAAGGGAGAAGATAATAAAAGGTAAGTAATATGAGTAGGCAAAGTCAGAGGTCCTGAGATTCTACAGTATTTGGTTTTCACATTTGTCTGAAATGCCGATCAATTACATTGGTTTGTACTTGCCACATGTTTTACATATTCAACATCTTAAATATCATTTCTTCTCCTCAACCCACCCCTCCACCTTCCTACCCATTTTCTTTATGTTGTGTTAATACATACTAATTTCTTTATAAATAACAGGAACACCTCCACCAGTTCTCAGGTCATCGGAGCGGTGGTGTCTCGCCAGCCAATGAGCCGAACAAACAATTACTTTGAAGTTCAGTGTGTTGTAAGCCATCCAGAAACTGGACTTATCCTTGGCATCATGTCTGATATTTTGCTGACAGATCACTTTCCCCTTGACTCAAAGGAACAAAGAGGAGCAATTGTGGACGGGTAGACTTTTACAGCAGTCTTGACACTTTGCAAACCAAGTTTGAAAAAAGTCAGATTTCTAGAACCACTTCTCCACTTCCACAATTTTTGATGATTGTCAAAATTAAGAATGAATTCTTAATCAGGCTCTTGTGAAAATTGCGATACCACTATTGGCTTTCTTACCTAGGAACTTTTTGGTCAAAATTGTCAAGTGGCATAGTAATGATTTTTATGTCTTGGATTTCCTGTCTGTTGGTTTGCACATGGCTGCCATTATAGGTATGAAGATGCCAATGTATTTTGCACTGTTGGCTATACAGTATGAAATTTTACACTTCTCATTAATGCATCCAGGTGTCCCAAGCCAAAATACTTTCCACATGTTGTATAGATTTTCGTCCCAATTTTGATTCAAAGAAAAATGCCCCTAAACCAGTTATATTTTGAGGACTTAGGTATGAAGCAAGCTACCTAATATTATGGGCCTTTTCACTCAGTAAACAGAGTGTAATCTTACCCACCTAACAACAACCACAAAATCTATTCTGAAGTGGCTAAACCTCACCTACTCCGAGTCTTCAAATGTATTTGTACCTATCGAGGCTTTCAAAATTCAAATCCAACCTCCTCCTCCCCTCCAACCTTCCATGGCCAGGGAACTGATTTTATAGAGACTATTTAAAATTGCATATTTTCATGCCAGATGCTATTGGCATCTTCATACCTATAGCCATAATCATATAGATTACATGCAAATTATTGAGTTTGAAGTGAAAATAACTTAGAATTATAGATAATCTTATTTCTCATATTTACTCACAAAATCTTCCCAACAAACCTGCCCCTGAGGGTAACTTTTTTTTTGCTTCAGAATGCACAAAAAAAAAGGAGAGGGGGGGAGGGGAGGAAGGGGGATTGGGTTTGGCAGATTTTCACCAATTTGAGGTCTAATGGCTGTAACAAAAAGCTTTCCTGAGCTGATCTCCAAAGCGGTTAGTTAAAGGTCAATACAGATGTATTATTTTTCATCGGTCGCTAAAGGCTGTACTTGGGGCTTGGAGCAATTTCTCCAAGGTTAAGAAAACAAAAGGCGTGATGCTTGTAGGAAATAAAATATGTGTGATTAAGATTTCGTAGAATGGAAAAAAAAATGTTATGAGCAGACATCTATTGTAAAGTGAAAGAATAGTGGATTTATTTCATTTCATATGTTCACAAAGATGATTTGAATATGTAGTCCATTGAGACATGGCAATTGAGACATGGCATGCTCTGTTTGTGAAATAAGTTAACTCATTTATGAAGCAAACTGATGCCAGTGATTCTCTGTCAAGAGTTTTGTTTACTCAGCTTCTCATTTTCTCATTGACTGTTTGGATTAAATACTGCAATCATTACTAAAGAAGCTGCTAATGTTAACAACCTGGTATAGAAATATGTTACTGCTGATCGCAATAATTAAGGTTTTCTCCTAGCGCTGCCTGTATGAGTCGGAAAGAAGAATGTCCAAACTGGAAGGTTTTGATGGGGTTATTTCTTAGGGTCTCTTGGAGAAACAAGAATTACCTTTTATATGTAGCTTACTGTTGGATGTCTGAGGAAAGAAGATAACAGCGTCAATAGACATCTATGTCATTAGATGCATTTACAACACAACTGCGTTTCTGGTCAGAATTGTCTGAATGATTTGGCAGTAATCAGCTGTTTATTCCTCAAGTTCTTAGTTTGAAAAAGAAGACAAGCAGGTATACTGCCATTTGGATATACTTATACAAAGAGTCATACTTCTTATAGAAGCAAATTTGTCCAGAGTGGTTTAATTTCATAGTGAGGGTTGGTTGTGGCGACACATTTCGGATGATGAATTTAGGAAAATGTAGTCAAATGGTATTCAGACAATTTCATTTTCATGTAAAGCAGAATGAACTTGCAAGCACTATACAAAACACTGGTAGGACTTCAAAATTGTTTTGGATAATGTGTTGTGTTAAATAACTTCTTTCCTTTTGACTGACGATATAAATCATAAATCAAGTATTCATCTCAAAATAATGAGATGAATGTCTCATCTCCTTTTATCTAATCTACCCATTGAAGACATTGGTTATATTCTGCTATTACTTTAATATTTTGACTGAATATTATAGCTCCATGCATATATCAGCATCATGGTGAGGGGTGAATAAGGCACTGTAAAATATGTGAGCAGTGTCCGTGGCATAGTTGATGAGGCATAGAAAAGTGATAATAATATCCATATTCCTCTAACACTGAAGATACTCGTTTTCACAGGCATATGACAGAAGATGGTGCTGTGTATGGTTTTGGCATCAAGGGTGACTGGGACTCAGAATATGTCCCTAGTGCAGATGCTATATACTACTTCACAAAGAATGGGGTGGAGGTAAGTTCTGTAGTAGTAGAAACGTGATGACTGATTGTCTCACAGACCTTGCAAAAAGGATTTTCACTATACATCAATAACCTTTTGCATCCAGAGACAGTTTTGTATTGTATGAGTTATGACAGACGGAATCATGCATCAGCCAATAGAAGCTAATGAAAAAGAGATCTTCTGACTCATCATATTCCTCTGGCAATGGAAAAGTAGAAAGCAGAAGTAATAATTGTTGGAATTGTAGGTAATGATGCCTGGATGACCATACATGCATAATAACCGTCGGTGATCTGTCACAATATTCCTAGCTCCATGTATATTGCAGGCATAAGAGATTTCATGAATTGTTTAGCGAGCAAGTGTCAATCAGTATTGGCGTGTAGAGAAGAGGCACTGAATACGATAGCTTCTCCTTAGAAACGCCACTGACATTGCTACTTTAATTCACAAACCAAGACGCTGTGCAGGAAACAGAATACTTCTTTATTGGTAACAAGGCGTAACCAGCAAATAATTCACAAAGCACAGACCATACCAGCCAACTCTCCAATAGTTCACAATGCACAGACCATAACAGCCAACTCTCACAACTCTCTCACTCTCGTGCCTTTTATAATAATTTCAGTAGAAACTCTAGAATAAATGACGTCATCATCATATGATGCGCCCAAACAAACATGCTAGTCTAGAACGTACGAGCAGCAACTTCTAGACTAATTAGAATCAAAACATTCCGATCGCGGCCCCACTCGAACCCTCGAGAAGGCTAATACTGCGTTCACTCGAAGCATCCTACCCGAACCTTCGGGACGGCTAATACTGTGTTTACTTAACGTACCATACGGTCGACCTGACCTTGACACTAGACAGTCTCACTAGCGGTACTGCCGCCGTAGTTAAAAGAGAGGAAAAAAAACAACTGGTCTCAACAAGGTCGGCCGCTACTAACTCGTAACTGCGACATTCTCGAATCATGAAGGACCGGAGCCGTGTGCGGTCCAGGGCCGTATAACAAAGGAAGGGGGGTGGGGCACTAGCCTAAACAAACAACAAGCATCACAAATGTTACAAATTGTAATTTATCACAGGGAATGACTTATTTTTGCAATCTTCTGACCAAAATTACTTACTTGTAACCTTATTATATATAAAAATATTAAAACTCTGTCTTATTGATATTTTACTATAGACCAGAAGTTCAGTGATGCATGTGTGATAATAGGAGATTGCCCTTGAACATTATGAAATCTGTAAATACAAACTAGTGATGGAATGAACCGTATGCTGTCATTATGAATTGCAGCTGATGTTAATTCACAAAATACACCAAGCATTTTTAACTCTCCTATCTCCCGATTTTGTAGATTAAAGCATTGTATCATTCTCACTTGTATTAAATATTCTATCATGCAAGTGATCCCTACTCCTGTCTTACCAACTTTAAAGAAGGACATGCACATTAAAAATAATTTTCCATTTTTCAATACTTTTTCTCTCTAAAAATTATCTGTGGTGTCCACCGAGTCAATTTTGCGAAGATAAAGCATTGTTCCGTTACTGTGCGCGTATGTAATATGACGCAATAAGGAGAGCTAGAGTTACTGGGCTTGGTCATGTGGCTAGAACGTATTTGACGTAAGCTTATGGCCGATACGCGCGCAGTGGTTGCAACAATTCGGACTTTCGATAATGTAACCCTGTGGGTTGTCTGGGGCCAGCAGAGGCGTTATATCATTATTACAGACACTTGAAAGACTGTTTTATTGGAATAAATAGGGTATCATATGATTTAATATGGTCTGTAGAACAATGCAGTCTTCCTTTGAGGACAGTCAAAGGCCAATAATTAGCTAATCCCAGTTACACATGTTCCTAGTTACTATTCTAGGAACTACATGCAATTTGAGGTGGGTAACATTTCGTTTCTAGTCACGGATAATCAGAAGTAATGTGTTAAATATGAAATAATTTAGCGTGACCTGTGAATATATCATATTATTGAAGTTAAAATATACTTACTTCACATGGGTCCCTCCTCAATTATGTATTGTCACACTAGGCACTGAATTGTTCTTTTTTTTTTTTTTTTAAAATTTGTTATCTCTGTTATACCTGTCACAGATACCAGATATGGTGATCACAGGGCAGCCCTATACTGGCATGTTCCCCATTGTTGCAGTGTTAGGTGAAAGCTTTGCTGCCATCAAGTTCTTGAATCAGGCCTGTCCTCCACCAGTAAGTGATATTTACTGTAGTAAGTGACCGCTGATTAGCATCAGCATGGCCTAATGGTTATAGCGTTGGACTTAAGCTCTAGAGGTCATGAGTTTGATACCCATTGTGGTCATGTTATAAGTGCCCTGGGAAATCATTTTTTTAAAATTTTTTCTACAGTCCACCAGTCTGTAAAATGGGTACATGGCTATAGGCAGTGGAAGATATTGTCAGAATGCTAGTGATCAGCGCCTGTAAATGGCTGCGGCACTATATGCTCCACAGAGAGCTGAGAAAGTCCTAGAGTTATTAGGCCTGCCGGGGTAATGATAGTGTGAAGTTGCCTGAGCGGGCATTAGCCTGGACATTGATGGTGTCGAGCACAAACTGTCTAAATCAAAGATCGGCGCCCAAACCTTTTTTTTCGATAAGTAGTTAAAGCATACCATTGCCTATCATGTCTATAAATATTCCTGCAAAGAATTCATAAGAACTATAAGAGAAATTAAAATTATCAAACTGTCTAACTCTGCCAGCTTTCTCTGTTATCGCTCAAACCATCTAAGTTGGGCATTTCTTTGGCCAAGTTGTGGAGTCTTGTTCAGAGCAGAAAAAAGAAACATTTCTTATAAAGCGTAAATGATTTTGTCCAAGCCATGTGATAATGTATAAAAGATTCAACAGACTAAGCAGGTGTGTATTTTTTGTGCATTTTGAATAGCCTTGTTTAGAAAATTTAGTCAAAATTTGTTGTGCATTCGAGTTGGACGTTTTGTGCCTAGAGATAGACGTTTCAGTGGTTCAACCTAAAAATTGATGGCAGTCACATTTTCATTAATCTAAAACTTTTGTTTGTTTTTAACAAAGCCATGAATGAGATTTTAGCAGTTACTAAAGGTTTGGAAAGTCATGGGGGCAACTTGTGAAATTTTGATAAACCGGAACTTTCAGTTAAGTTAAACCTAGAGTTGTTGATGCAGACCCTTAAAATGATAGTGTAAAGTGTAGCTTCTGGGGGTTTACAAAGAATCAAAAAGTTGATGAAGCTATCATTTGTTATAAGCCAAAAAAATATTAACCCCAGTCTTGCCAGATTTATCATTAGCGGAGTCATGAACTGAGATTGCCAAGTATGAGTTCTAGTGATCTTCATGGGATTGGAATATTGATAACGCAATATATTGATACCGTCAGATTATTAATCACAATCTAGGGATACCCAGACTTGTTAATATATTGTAAAGTGTAGTTTCTGGGGGTTTCTGAAGGATATGAAAGTTGATAAAGGGAACATTTTTCACAAACAAAAAAAAATATTAACCCCAGTCTTGCCAGACTTGTTGTTAGCGGAGTCTTGACCTGAAGTGTTTATTCTAGGGTTTTGCATAGGATTGGACTATTGATAACCGCAACATTTTGATAAAACTTCAAACTGTTATTCGCAGTCTACATCTGGTCAGAGTTGTCAGTAAGAAGCCTCAAACTGATATTGTAAAAATTGTAGTTTCTGGAAGTTTACAAAGCATCTCAGATTTGATAAGGCCAACAGTTATTACGAATCCAAAAACTATTAATCCCAGTCTTGCCTGGTTTGTTGTTAGCAGAGTCATAAAATGAGATTGTATAGTGGGGATTCTAGGACATTGCGTAGGATTAGAATATTGATAACCGCAACATTTTGATGAACCTCAAAATGTTATTCTTAAAAAAAAGTGAATGAACACAACAGTGAAATCAGTATAAATGTGCACTGGTTGGCTGATGAGTTGTAGGGGTAAACAGTGGACGATATATTTTTACTTTTACACCCTATCCAGTTATCTCTCCCTGATTACACCAGCTGGGTGTCATAAATTGGGCCATGACAAGATAATTGTCAGTTCACGGGATCGCCAGCGGTGAGCGATGGACATCAAAGGATAAACTAAAGAGCACGAAAACGTCTAGTTTTAATCGCTGTGTGTAGCTTCTGGGGGTTTTATGAAGGATCTGAAAGTTGATAAAACGAACAGTTTTTACAAACCCAAAAAATATTAACCTAAGTCTTCCCAGACTTGCCATTAACGAAGTCATGAACTAAGATTGTAAAGTGTGGATTTTAGGGCTTTATGTAGGACTGGAATATCGATAACCGCAACAGTTTGATAAACCTCAAAATTATTGTTATCTGCAGTCCACATCTACCCAGAGTTGTCAGTACGGAGCCTTGAACTGATATTGCAAATTGTAGCTTTCCAAGAGTAGCATGCAAGAGTTGAAAAAGCCAACATTTTTTTAAAATAAATCCAAACAGTATTAACCCCTCTCTTGACAGACATGTCAAAAATGTGATTATGGCAACATTTTAATACATTAAGAAATGTTAACCATAGACTAGCCAGAATTCTCATTCAACTATGAACTGAAATTGCTACCCCCAGACTGTTTTTTTAGCAGTGCAATGAATTAAGATTGCACAGTATGAGTTGTGGAGAGTCTAGATCTACCCAGAGTTGTCATTAAGATTTTAGAGTCTTCAGGCACTCAATCCAGGTGATGGCAATAATGAAAATACAATGTAATTTTGGTGATCCGTATTTCTGTACCGATTTCTAGATTAACAGTAGTTTTAACTAAACGCATAAGTCTTAGTTTCTGATAAAGCCCTGAAAGCACATACCACCTAAGTCTAGGCGATGGTAACAAAACGTCTTAAGTTATCCCATAGAATTATCTCTGGCATGGGCTCAAACCATCCAACTTGGCAGAAGGCGCAAATTGGCTAACTCGGTTTTAATTTTGAGCAGCACAAACCATCTATGTCCGTTTACAAATAAAGCATTAATAAACTAATTTTTTTTTTGTGTAGAACATAATTTCTTTCATTTATCTGCCTTTAGATCCAATGAAAGACGTTGTTCCAGAGTGATATAATCAGGTGTTTCTTTGTCCTGTAAAATTAACTTGTTTTAGACTTAAAATGTTTGTGCCCGACACCATCGATATGAGACTTATAAACCACATTATTATTATTAAATGAGAACTTTATACTTTTCTGTGTTTTTGTAAGCAGGCTGTACTTGAGAAATGGCAAGAAAACAAACAATACTGGACACCAGCTTTCATGCACAATGCAGTATGTGATGACAGGGGCAAAATAAAGTAAGTCCACCATCTTTCTTGCTCTAGGTGGAACCAGGTGGCAAAGCATATAGTATTAATCTTCAAGGGGGAGGAATGTGAGCTCAGTCTGATTAGTTTTTGGATGTTATTACACATTACATAGGGAAGTGTGTTGCCAGGGATTTTTACCAAATTACTGTGAAAGATCAATATCGAGAAGATGGGCAGAAAAAACCTACACTAGAAAATTCATGCTCTGAGTCTCTCAGCTTACAAGTCTGAATGTGCTGCCACTACACTACGGGAACGCAAATTTCACAGCTTTTTAATTCTTAAATATCTGCTGCCTCAATTGGCCTTCCCTAACTTTCACATTTGAGCCTAGTGTTCATCTATGACTCTGACACATTTCCCAACTGCTCACACTCCCCTCTTCTTATCATGGCATGTTCTCATGACAATTAACAGTTTTTGATGAGTATGAGTTCATTCTTATATATCTCAACTCCTTCAGCATACTGTCCACAATGAACCTGAGGCCATTCTAATATAGTTAGCTCAGTACTAAGAATACTACCTCCCACTTCGTTCTATGTCTCTGCTTATGGGTTACTGAATCCTTCCCTCTGCTTCTACCTCCAAAGGCCCTAATGAGACATCTTGCTGACAACGCCAAGTGTAACCGGGTGGCAAGGCATATTCTCTTCTTATTAACCCTATTAAGGGGAGGAGTGTGATCCCAGTCTGATAATTTTCTTAGATGTTGTTACATATTGCCTAGGGATGTATGTCAGCAGGACGCTAACTTCACAGCAATTTATTTCTTAAATACCTATTGCCGGAATATGTTTACTAACTTCCACATGCAAGCCTAGTGTTCACCCCTGACCCTGACACACTCCCTGCATGCTACATACGATGCATTCCATCACTGCTGACGAACGATGAAATTATTTCTGTGAAATGCAGAACCTGTCATTGCACATACATCATGTCATATCAAAATTTTATTTTCATTCTTAAATAGCCACTATATAAAATGATGACTCACTGTTTCTTCTTGTTAAAAAACTGGCTTTGCAGTGCTCAGGATATTTCCATGAGTGCTCAGCTCTTCTCAATGGCCGCTGAAGTGGTTTTCTATAGACTGTGCCTCATGGTCTTTGATTTTTCATGATTTTTTCCTGTACAACTCATCTTTTTTCTGCCTTTTCATTCCTTATTAAGTTACATTATCTTCGCAACAGCATGAAAAGACTCATTGTGAGCCTGAGTTCTTACTAGCAAAACCTTGTATAGATGTCAATTACTTACTATTCATTTATAGAGGACTTGTATTCCTTGCCTAAGTTTGTTTAATGAGGTTATGTGGGAGACTCTGATTAGCAAGAAGTACAGTATAACCAAAGACTGTCCGCTGTTGCATTAATTGTCACTTCAGTTTCCTTCTTTGCTACTTTGCATTCATGCTAAAACCATAATTGGCAGCCCCGCAGCCCCTGTAATGTAAAGGGGATCCAGGATGAGAGGTCTCCAAAGAAAGGAGGAATCAAATGGCATAAACGAAGAGAAAAGACTAGGAGAGAAGATTGATCTGTGATAGTGTAATGGTTTTACAGGGATTCTGACTTGATAGAGGCTTGACCTCAGTGTTTTTCATACATGTTTCTAGTTTGTGAATATTGCTTTTACCACTGCTTTTGTAAAATTAAATTGTGCGGTTATTTTTACAAAACTAGATATTATAATACGTTTCAAACAAGGAAACAGTGGTCAACACTTTGGTGTTCAAAAGAAAGTGTGTTTTATTTCATTGAAGAACTTTCAAAACTAGATCTAGATCTATGTGATATCTGAAAAGATGGAAAAATCTGAAAAGATGGAAAACTGAGCAAAAAAAAACAATGAAGGTTCCTTTCATCAGAACTGTTGATGTTGCACAGAGTCTTTAGCAGTATCAGAAGAAGAGAAAGAGGCTAACTAAGTGAAAAAGAGGGAAGGAAAGCAAGCAAGTTAGGAGAGTTAGGAGGTTGGTTAAGATAAAGTAATATAAATGGAAGCAAAACAAAAAGAAATCTCAAAGCAAATATTGTATGTAGGACCTGGGTAGGGGTAGAGGAGAAATATGAATTCAGGAGTATAGAGAAACAGAAAGTGTGAGAGAGTGATAGAGCGTGCCCTTAATATACCTTTGCTCCTACTGCAAGACAGTGTACCTTTGTTCTGTGACTGGGCTTAAAGCATGGTTTTAAAGAAAATTACTTATGAATATTGCAACATATGAATTATGCAAGTAGAATGTAAATTAAACAAACAAATATGAATTATGGTCATTAAGGGTACGTTCAGCAGAACTAGGTAATTTTCATTAATAAAGGGAACTTCGTCATTTTGGGGTGAAAAATGGGTTATGTAGTGCCAGGAAGGAGGAAGATAAACGGGGGTGTTTCACAATTTCCTCCCTCCGTTGCTATGGAAACGCCAATTGTTTTGCCGCCATATTGGAAAATATGGATAACTTTTGCATAACTTTGAACCCTTCGATCTGGAGAACAACAGATGGTAGAATGCTGTTTTGTTTTCTTTCATTTGAAAGATCACTTTATTTAAAATAGAATGTCACAGGCTTTTTTTGATTTCTTGGATAGATTTTTTAAAATAATTTTTTTTAAAATGGCATGAAATAACATTGAAAATTTTGAGAATTTTTCAACTTTAAAAATTCATAAAAGATATAAAACACAAGATATCGAAAAAACCCTGCGACAATCTCAAAACAGGGGCTTGGAGAATTGTTATGCAAAATTTTATGTAAATTGGACCAGAAAATAGTCAGATCGAAGGGAAAGAGTGATGAAAACTGTGATTTTTGAGATAATTGACAATACAGTAAAGATCACCTGACAGATGCATTTGAAACAGGGTGATCATTTCCTTTTGCATCAAAATAAACATGTTGAGACAGGTATCATGAAAATAACTTCAGGAATCGATAAAGGACATGTCGCCATTAAAGAAACTGCCCTTAACTCATTTTGTACAATTTGACCCAATATTACCCTAATAGGGTGTCGCACTTGCCCTTAGCACATGCTCTTAAGGAACTTTTTCATTTTTATGCCAATCAGAACACGTGCAGACTCTCTCCACATCGTTTCTCCAACTCATCCTACCCTTACCCCCCACTCCCACCCCCTAGCCCAGTCCTAATATTAGTAATGCGCAAACAGAACCAAGACTACTGATGTAACACTATTATATATATTATTTATAATCACACCAATTGTCTTAATGATAGAAATAAGTAGTCCTGGAGTACTTCAAGTATAAATGTTTTCTGCATTCTCAGTTAATCAAGAAGGAGAAATATCAAAACAAAATTCTTTCTTTCTAGCCTTCAAATGAAACAAAGTGTGTACATCAGGGATGAGAATTAGCTTTGCTATGATTGGTTAGCAATCAGCAAATTACTTTATACACTACTGTTTTCTGACCTGCGCCATTGTTTTCCACCAATCAGCAAACTGTGAAGCGACTGTAACTTTGGCCTTTAACAGCCCTATCGAAATGAATGTGCTCTTGATAGCATCCTGTAGAAATTCAATATCAGAAGGCCTTGATCAGCTTTTAAATCCATTATCTCTATTTCTGGTCTAGTGACAAACTACGTTGCAATGTTTTTGAGAAATATGTATGCCAGTAGTTTTGTTTGTCTTCTTAATGATATCCTCATTG
>JAWQUT010000112.1:1682080-1704830 GCA_033807755.1 Ellobium chinense
CCTTTTTTCATCATATCACCAAAACAGGGTGATCCTCATCATCATTTTCTGTTTAACACACACTTGAACAAGTGCTAAGTATATCCAAAGAAAAAGTGTAAGTGTAAAGGAATTAAGTAAGGATTTTTGACCGCAGTTTATTCTCTTTCTGTACATAAAATTACACAAAACTATCCCTTCTGCAAATTACTGTGTGCATATGTGACAGTGTGTTAGTTTCTCATTTTGTCTATGAAATTTCCTGGACCATAGGAGTTTCACCCTTAGCTATCAGTTTAGGTCCTTGGGAGAGTCTCATGTTATTGTCTTTAGTCATTCACAAATCTAAGTCATAACCGAATGCATACTTAGGCTGCCTGACAATGGCACCACATACACCTGACTGTTTGACTTCCTTCACGTACAGTATAATAGGACATTACTGCCTAGAGCTTGGTTTAAGATTAGAGGCAGGACTAGAAAAGAGAAAGCATGCATGAGAGAGTTCCTAACACACATTAAAGAGTTCCTGGATAATGATAATGTCTAAAAATTGTTCCAAGATTACTTTTTTCTTCCTTAACTTTACCCTGAACCCTACCCCAAGCTCTGAGCGAAAGTGTCATAGTATATTGCCCATGAAATTTGCTGGAGTTCTAGGGTCAACAAGAGTGCAGCACAGTGCCATGTACAAAAAAACAACACAACCTTTACTGTCTTGCCAGTTCACCTTCCTGTCCTTTGCTCTGATGCACTACTGGTCTCAAGGTCTGAGGCAGCTATTTCAAAGGACATTTTTTATGTGTAATCATAGCTTTTGTTTCCAGACCCGTAAGATGAATTAAATATCCTTCTTAGCTACATGGGTGTCAGTGTACAACAATTGCCTATTGAGTACTTATTTTGTTCACCATTTTGCAGCTCAGCAGCTATGGTTTGTTGATAGTTGTACATTTCCACTATCCTATCCATTAGTTAATGTACAGATCTTAACTCTCATAATGCCAGGCTTCTCAGGTCCAATCTCCAGCTGGCTATGTGGCCATTGTTATGGGATAATGATCACTGCACTTGTTGTCTGCCAGCCATCAGGTGACTCTAGGGTGCAAACTTCAACTGTTGCACCCAGAGCTTGGCAAGGAGATGCATATATATCATATTACTGCACTCAAGCAAAACAAGCAGAGAATAAATTCTGTCACAGCATCATGAGGGTTAATAATGCCTATAATCATGGGACTTTTGTGAAAAGTCATAATCCAGCTGAAATACTGCAAAACCTTAGCTCGGACACAGCTTGAACATGAAACCAAATACTTTACAGGTATTTTACAATAAGATCTACGCAGTACATCCCCATGTTCATATGCAAAGTGATTTTATATCAGTGTGCTGTCGTGTGCAACTCTACTAGCTCTCTTTGGATCTGATATGGAAGATTGCATGCCAAAGTGCAAATTAATCTTGCAAAAATCATGGCAATGTATTAGCATAGTTCTTGGACCAAAGTGGGTCACATCCAGAAATGTCGCATAGGCTCCATTATGTACAGTGGAAGATATCATGCCAAACTACTGTTACTTTTGAACCTGTACTGTTGCAAGTTTCATTCCTTGATGTCAAGTTATGATTGTCATGTTACTGTTTGTCCTTTCATCAGGTTGTATTGTAACTGCCCGGATTTTGAAATTTATCGCGGTTGGCAGCACATAGATGATGCTGAGCCTTTCACAACAGGTGACACTGTGGGCTGTGGCATCAATGCCCAAACTGCTAAATTTCGGACAGATGGATCTTTGGAAAATCAGCAGACACTTCAGGTCTACTTTACGAAAAATGGAAAGAAGGTGAGAGAGAAAGAATGAGAGAGCATAATTCATGTACAGTATTTTGTGCAAAAAGGCAGCAAATGTTCACCCCTCTGCTGAAGCTTCATGCCTCTTCCTTCATCTTGACTGCTAAATAACTCAGCAGCTTATGTATCTGCAATCATTGGATCAATAGAGCTGATTGTAGGATTTGTCTGAGATAGTTTACTTCATGTCATCTATAGACTATGTTTTATATTCTTGGCTCAGAGATAATATCATAACTGCATTGCAACAGTCAGCAGTGGTTTCCTTAAGCTGGCATGGTTTTAAGTCCATCACCATGCAGCCACCCTCCTAACATTTGTGGCTGACATCTTAATGTAAGTATGTTGTTTGCTAAGACCAATCAAAGCATTATTCCCTCTTTCTTGAGCATGACTTAGGATGAATGCGCCCCCAAAACTGAAAACTACATATGGCCTTCTAAGTGTCTTGAGTGAATGTAGGGGGATCAGATGTTACAGATTTCTCAGCTTTAAATGACAGATTTTACACTGTGCTGCCTCCTAGTGGCTATAACATGGCTCCTAAAATTCCGGTATAATTGCCTTTTTCTGTTGTCATATGTGACAGTGCCATGGAAATGTGAAGCAGTGTGGCTGAATGGTTAAGGCTTTGGACTCAAGATGTAAAAGTTATGGGTTAAATTCCCCACCATGGTCATGTTGTAAGTGCCTTGGGAAAGCATATCCTTTGTTTTCCTCAGTCCACCCGCCAGTAAAATGGATACCGCACTATAGGCAGCGGAAGCTTTTGTCAGAATGCTAGTGACCGGTACCTAAAATGCTGCACTGTATGCTTCCTAGGGAGTTGAGAAAGTCCAAGAGTGATCAGGCCTGCTAGGGTAATATTAGTATGAAGTGTGTGAGCAGGCATTAGCCAGGGTATGAGGCTTATAAATCGCATTATTATTATTATATAGATGCAGTGTGGGACTTTCGGTGGCCCACTGTAGGAGAGCGGTCTTGTTTTCCTGTGCTCTGGACAAATTGTAGTTTTCATTAAGGATAATCTCCCATAGCAGCCAGAATGCCAGTTGAAGGACTTCCTACAACTATTGAAACTGATTAAGTGTTACTAGTGTACAGTGGCCTATCATCATTCAAGATTGCGGGAAACCCAAAGTCTACAATGATCGACCTGCGATTCGGTGTAATGGTGGACCATGGTGTGGCCTCACCCATATCAGAGATCAGTGATAGTAAGGGTTCTCTGCATGCACCCTGCTCAAGCTTCAGCAAGTGGAACCAAAAGTCCCCAAGCCAGCAATTATGACACATACAGTCTTTCCTTACATCCAAACCAAGTTGTAAGCCACCATTTTTTCATCAAGTCTTCGATCATCTTATCCAGCCTATCACCATCACCCCCCCACATTTGTATCAGATGATCGCAATTGTATGTTTAAAGGTCATTGTAACTCAAATGTGCCTCTTGCAAGGTGATAATCATTCATTTGTGACGTTAACACTCAGACAATCCCTGACTGTGCTCTTTACCCACCTGTGTGTGACAGAGGCAAGGACATTCACAATGACACAATGAGTATTGGTGAGCACAACACACAACAAACACTGGGCAGTGACTCAGGGCTTGAGAGTAGGCAGTTGCCTGATTGATAACAAACACATCTGTTTGTAGTTGAGCAGTTTCAGGAGACAACTCCCAAACATGATCATTATAACCAGCACCACCATCAGCAACTACTGCAGCAAGACGAAGTAAGTAAAGAAGCAGATCAAGAAAACAAGGAAGAAATTAATCTAGCAGACGCCATGAATAGTACAATTCCAGACACACCATCGCCAACAGTAACTCGCATCCCCAGTCCCAGGGACTCTTATCCTGACTTTAACACTTTCATCCTATTACATAACAGTTATAAATGTCACTCTTATGTCTATGGTGACCTATTAGAAGACATCAAGACGAAACTTATGGAAAAGTCAAGAAACACTTCTTTTAAGAACTGCGTTTTGGACTGTTTTGATGGAAACAGAAACCTGATTTGTCAGACTGATGACATTGTCCTGGAATGTGACCATATCAATTTTAAAATGCATTGCTGGTTTGCCACAGAGGCAGCACACAGGCCTTACAAACTCATGAGACTTTGACACTTAAAATCTTTGAAACCATACACCCAGACGGCATATGTGAAGAAGCCTCACGTATTAGATACATATTAAGACTCGTGAGAACAGTAATTTGACATGTTCCAGTTATACCACCTGGTTGGTGGTATATCTATAAATCTTCCAAAACACAGTTAACTGTTCCCTTGTACGCTAAACATTCCATATCAATCACTGTGGAGTTCGTCTCTCTTTGATTCTCCACCTCTCTCTCTCTCTTTCTTTTGTTCCTCTTTCCCCTTCCCCCCTCTTCTCTATTACCACTATCGTTATTTTTGTATGCCTACTGCCCCTGCCTTTTATTTTCTGTTTTTCTTTATTGTTCCGTTCAGGGGATCATAACGGTAAATGTACAAATTCTGTTGGTTTTTTTTACTGATATTATGTATAGTCTCAGTATGCGTTGCAGGATGCTTTACCTATCCCACCGATCCCATTCATTATGCTGTTGCATGTACAGTGTAGTGTACTCCTTTGTTTATTCTCAACTCATGAACAGTATTGCATTATGAGTGACATGAGCTATCACCTTTAGGTCAGGGATGAACATGTAGCTGCTCAGATATAATCTCATGCTGAGGACTATAAATACTTCAAATGGTTTCTATTTATAGTGGCACGCTAGATTTATGCATGGTAGTTCATACGTCATAATATTAAAGACGGCAAGTATGAAGTTTAGGTATATGTTTTGTCGTCTGAGTCAAAACAGAGGAAGAGAAAATGTGGGCACGGACGGTTGCAAGATGAGCTGTTGCACTGTATTATATCAAATATTTGAAGGTTTTTATTTTGTTATTGACATATGATAGAAAAAAAACACGTAAGGATGCAAAGGATATTTAGAGCATCTTAAAGTTGCTCATCATCAAATATGATATCCTCTATATTTTATTTTCACCACTATAACCATTGATTATTGTTACTATTTCAACATTGTTCAGCCTGTTGTTGTATGCTGACTGAAAAAAAAAAGATCTATTTTTAAAAAAAAAATAAAGCTGTAGTGCGATACAAGTTTCAATGATTCAAGAACCTGTTGATTTTCAATCTTGTAAAGCTTTATGTGAATAAATAATTTGTAAAAGTTAAGCAAGCAAGATTTTCTCAGGCAATGGCATCGTAACATAAGTATGCCCTAATAATTAATCTCTAAATAACAAAAGTCTGACAGAAATGTTGCAATACATTTGATCACCACTGTAGTTGATGTAATGTATTCTGCACTTAGGATGATTGAGAAGATAATGCAGCTCATCTCTGTTTCATGTTCATTGTCAGGATCATTTAAACCAAATGAAAAAAAAAAATGTTAGTATTTGAAAACATTATCAAAGAAGCATAGATGTTAGTCATTTAGCCAGTATTCTTACTGTACCAGGTGGAAAGGCAAATTCTATATATAACTCATCATTAAATGGGAGGAACGTGAGGCTGATCGCATACTATTTTGGAAGCTGTTACACATTATCTAGGGAATTGTGTCTCCTGGAATTTTACCAAATTACTATGAAAGATCAAGTTTGAGAACAAAGGCCGAAAACTACAACCTAGAAAATTTCATGTTCCTACTGGGAATCGAACCCAAGGTCACTCAGCTTGCAAGTCTGAACATGCTACCACTACACAGCAGAGAAGCTAATTTCACAGCAGTTTAATTCTTAAATACCTACTGCCTGAATTGGTCCCTAACTTTCACATGTGAGCCTAGTGTTCACCTGTGCACTTAACTCACTTCCCACTCACATAATGGCTGTGGGATCCCAAGATTATTATTATTGAATTATTCCCATTTGTAGTAGTGTTCATATGATTATCAGGACACTCTACAGTATATTGATGTAGCTGCTACCCAGTCTTGGAAATTTTCAGGTGAGCCATTTCTATCCCGATATCATAACTACTGAGATGATAACTTTGCAAGCTGTTTTTTTCTAGGTCCACGAGTTCGACTTTAGTTATCTGAGTGATGGCATCTTTCCTACTGTGAACCTGCAATATGAGCCAGATGAGGTGATACTGCACAACTACTATCCTGGGGCTGAAAGTGGGCAGATCATTACAGAAGAACAGACAGAGAAGGTAGGTGTAATACTATAGAAGTGAGTTTGTTTTTCTCTCATGAAGACCTAATTTTTGCAAAAAGTTAAAAGTAAATATAAATTCATGAGCATATAAATTTCGTAAGCAAACATGTTATGATTTCTTTCTTTTCTTGTGTTTCACCTAGTAAATGCAGAAGTTTAGAGTGTATCAGCTGAAGTACTTCATACCATATCTTGAATTTGACATTAAAATCACCATAGTGGCACCCCTCTTAAGTACTTCCAGCAAAATGTGCTGAGATGTATGACAGCACTGCAGGATTCGATCTGCAATCAGCTCACTGTGTCTAATAAATCCATTGATATGAATTTCTTAGCATAAAAGCAATATCTTTTAAGGATACCAATCTGACATTTTTAGCCTGTAAAATTAGCTAATTATTCTAGTATGTAACTTGAATAGAAAGCCCTTATAGCCCTCGTAGTTTTAAGGGAGGAATTCTACTCGTCAGTAGATTTCAAGGAAAGTATCAGAATCTGTGAGGTGACACAGTGTGAGGTGACACGGTGTCAAGCTTTTTTCCATTCTCAGTTTTTATGATGACCCGTTCATTGTCATTCCAGGAAACTGTGAAGAAAGAGGACGAGTTTGTGGAAGGCTGCAGGTTCACATTGGTTGCTGTTGGAGATGGGGATTCAGATCCTCAAGAAAAAGTCCAGGTTATGCAGCAGATGCTGATGGAGGAATTGGAGTTTCCGGCTGTGTCAGTTATTGAAAAGCATATTCAGGAGATGGAAAGGTCTTTATTCTGTAGTGAAATGTTTTCTTCTTCTTATTTTTTCAGTTCATTTTTTTTATTCTTTTCTTATGGGCAGACCACAAAAATGTATGCACACACATTAAAAAAAGTAACTCTCATTTCATCAAAACATTCGGTGCACGATAATATCCAAACTCACCTCTTTTTTTTTGGTCTGCAGTATATTTCACATTTTCACACAACTACATTAGACTTTTATCCTGGTATTGTCACATTAATGAAATATTTTAAATATTGAAGACCAGACTTGTGCAGGATCGGAATCCGGATCAGACAGTTACGGAATTAATTCAGGTTTTGCCGGAACAGAGTTGGACTAAATTCCATTTTTTATTGTGGAATTGGAATCAGGATCGAATCCAAAATTCAGTTTGGAATGGACTGAGAATCTAGATCTGTTTTCAGGTCTTACCGATCCACCTTCCGATCCTTCGGGACCATCCATGTATACCGATCAGCCAATTTCTCACTTAGCTTGACCAGACTCACTGCATATAGATGCTCGAGTCCAGTTGACCATAGAGTTCGAGCATCACTTTACTGGCCAATGACGCAATAAATTGAAGGCATTAAGTAATGCCCCCCAAACTCAAAGGTAAACTACACCAGATGCATCCTTTCATATCTTTCTCACATTCATGTGCGAAACAAAGGACAGACACTGAGGCGCCGCCTACATTTGCCATTCTTGGTTGGTGGAAGGAGCCTGCTTGGTCCTGACATTTGACTGGCTTTCTTAGGCAGACCTATGTGACATCATAAGATGCAGAAAAAAAATCTCTGGATTCAGTGATTACGCATCGTCATCACATTCTAAGAAAGCAACCTGTTGGCAATTGTTAACTTCCTCTTAAGATCAGGTTTGCGAGTGGGCCTCAAGGTCTAAGTGCCTAGGGTTGCATAAAGAGTATGTATGTAAAATACTTTGATGGCAAGGCAATGCTTAATTAGAGCTCTGTCATGTCAGATTGCATCAAGCATAAAGAGGATATTTTCCCCACTGTGTTTAGATTAATGAATTAAAAGTATCTTATAATTATGTATTCTTGGTTTTGCAGTCTTGTTCTCTAAAACTTTTTATCTTGTACTCTAATTAGCCTCACAGTATCAGTAAGTTAAAGCTCTTTTGGCTTCAGTGTAAAAGGTTTTCAATCTCGAATGGTATTAGTGTTTAATTCCTTTTGAATTTCTGGTACTGGTAATTGATTTTAAAACTAGTCTGCCCCAAAGTATTGGTGTTGGATTTTAATATTAATTTGGACATGGTCTTGGTTTTAGACATGAATACCGCTCCTAGAGGAATTAGCACAATCCTGTTTATCTTACTTTATTCGTAAATATTGCACAACCACATTCTTGAGTCTGTTCATGATATTTAGTAAGGTTTTAAAGCACTGCATGTTGTGCAGTAAATATGAAAGAGCTGTTGTAATGGGATTGCACTCTTGGTTTTGATTTACAATAGTCTCTTCACCCCCTCAGTAAATTATGCATAGCCACTTCCTTAAGCTACAGTATACAGTAAAACCTGTGATGTAGGGAGGGAAATCAGAAAAGTGTTCCTGCATCACAGGTAGTCCGTCATCGCAGGGGAGGTGTTTTATAGATGTTTGTATGATTGGGTTCTTCATGTATATTGAGGTAAACAAAGTCTCCTATGGCTCATACTTAAAAGAGTATCACAAACTATCAGCCTGATATCATGAGGCAAATATGTTGGTACAAATTCAAATTGCATGTACAGTATGGAAAAACATGCATCTGAAGATACTCTTTTACCGTTTGAATTACAGCACATTGGAGGCCATTTACATTCACTTTTATTTGGCCCTCAGTTTAATTATTCCTGTTTACCCTTCAGTGTTTGTAAAAAACAACCCAAAAAACCCTTGGTAGTAGAAATAGCAGAGTGATAAACTTGCAGCTGGTACATATCTGTCTTCCTAATGACAGTCTGCAAGTTTCTGTATGATTAGTGTGGATTAAAAATCTTCAAACAATGGAAGAAATCCTGACTTAGGTAGTCAGGTTATATAACTATTCCCGTTCCCCCATTGTAAAAACCTGCATGGGTGGCTAAGATTTCCCCCCCACAACGTGTATTTTTCGATTTGATAGGTTGGGACTTGCTTTCAATGTATTTTCAAAGTCCCGTGTGTCCCACTCAGTAGAAATCAGCTGTTAGTGTTAGGCCTTTTCACTGCAGTTTATTCCTAATCATGGAAATTGTTTTTTTTTTCCTGACTCTCTTTTCTTTACTTCTAAAGGTAGATTAATGTTGTTTGTGCGGTCTTTTCCCTCTGTGGATTTTTTTCATTGCCTGCCAAAGAGGGCATATCGAAACGTGGATTCACTTCGTGCAGCTGAACTCACCACCATTGGGCGCCACTGTTGCTGAACTCGTCTCAGACTCCAGCGTTTTGATTGCACGAAATGAGCTGCCAGGGGTCCCATCCGGTACACTAGTTGGCAGATGTGATTACAATGCCGCCAACAGTGAGGGGGCAATGTGGGCTTCGTAGGTGTCATATTTTATGTAACCAGTATTATGTCTGTGGTAGTTATGTGCAAGACCTGGTCTTCCTCCTACCTTCATCTTTCCACCACCAGCCACTGTGCTGTAAGCCCTGCTCTTTGATGTAAGTCTGGGCAGTGATTTTGGACTCGGGATGTCCGAGGATGTCTGACTCGGGGAATGCATAGGGCATACGTGGTTGCTCGTCACAAAGAAAACAACTCTTTGATCGGTGTCTGTGCCTCACGATTAGAGGGAGCCTCTGATTGGAGGTCAGTTTCAGTGAGAAAATGATTGGTGCACAGGAAAAGTGTCCAAAGATCGGAGGGGGTCGCACGTCGGAGGGATCGCAGAAGACAGGTTTTTAACTGTATAAGTATTGAATGGCACTGCAGTAAATGTCAATAAAATATTATCATGTATTTAAAGACAGTAGACATGTTTGTTATAGAGCTGTATGTTTGAACTTGTAATGATGCCATGCTACTTCCTTGAGTCTTGAAAGATTTGCCGGAATTGGAATTGGATCGAAATTAATTTCATCTGTCAAGGTGGAATTGAGAATTGGATATCAATGCCACATTTTGAAATGGAATTGGAATTGGGATTTAATTCCAAATTTTAGCAAGGATTAGAATTGGAATTGATTTCCACTTCTGGTGGAATTTGCACAAGCCTGTTGAGGAGATAGCTCAGTTTCATATGGACAGTGTTGCACAGGCATTCAGGCAGGCAGCCAGGCAATGACAAAATGCAAACAGACTTTTACCATGCATATTTTGTCATACTGTAGGAGCACAGGCAATAAAAGACATTGTATGAGTGTTAGTGATTAGCATTTGTAAAGTTGCAGTGACATGTGTGTTCCCCAGCGAGTTGAGAAAGTCTTTGAATGTTTGAATATTTGGCCTGCAGGGATAATAGTAATAAAAAGGTGTGTGATTGACTGTTGCCTGAATACAAGATTGAAAAATCACATTATTGTACTTAACTATACTATTTACATAGCATCACATCCTTAATTTGGATTTGGTTAATGTGTTGTATTGATAGCTTTACATTCTCATTTATTAAGACTTATAACAGTCTATTCCTGAGAACCTGCAAAGAGTGACTATGAGATAGTAGTAGTATTTGTGAAGCCAATAAAAGGTAAAATTTAATTGTTTTCAATTGGCAGCAATCCAAAAATGATGGACTTCCAAGGGCAACAACTCTATGGCCAGCTGTGCTGGCAGAGAGAATGTCTTAATAGGTTCCTGAAGAACAATTCACGATTGACGTTTCTCTCAGTGAATGTCTCCAGTGGTCAGGTAAATACTTACTCCTTCAATCAAATGCATTGTAGTGCCAACCCAGGGACTCTGCCAGGTTGATAGTGTAAAGAGGTTTTTGCAGAGTAATACAGATTTTTTTTATCTTGTTCATGTTGTTTATTGCATCAATTTGGAACAACCAAAGACAAAGACAACACATACCAAACAAAAATTAACTGAGATAATAGGAGTACAAAATGGTGTATTGAAAAAAGATACCTTTTCGGCACTGACCCATATGTGTACACACGCACACACGCATATGCACTCACTCATGCAGGCATGCATGCCCGTATGCACGCACGCGCACGCGCACACACACACACACACACACACACACACACACACACACACACACACACACTCATTCACTCAGAGAAAGAGAGAGACACACACAAAGAACAAGCAAACAAAAATAGTTATCAATCTGTGTCATGCTTACAATAAATTTATTGTGTATCCATCACACAGACCATTGCTGTAATCTGTAACAGTCACTCATTTCAATATAACTGTTAACACAGCTGCAAAAATGGCATATATTGCGTTCTGGTGTCTGTAATCACCACTTTAGAAGACAGCGATTTAACATAATATGACCTTCGGAAATGCTTTCCTGGCAATAGAGGACAAGAAATAAAACATTATGGTTTGCAGCACTTTAACCTGCCTGTCTTTAATGCTCATGGGAAAAACAAATAATAATAGTTTCAAACAACTTTCTTCAAATAATTACAATCACTATGAAACATGAAGCCATTGATTCAAAAGATGTACAAGACAATATAGACAGACCAACGATAATGTGTCCTCCTCCCTTACATTTGCAGTATTTCCAAGGGGTTATCTCATGCTAATGTGCAGACAGCGCACATCCTTAGTAAATCATAAGTGATATATATTAATGATCTGTTTTGATCTGAATTAATCAATACAGGAATGCACCTCTAAATACACTACAAACATATTCTTAAATGAAAGTGCAGTGACTGCTTTTTGGAAAAACCCACTTCAAATGTTGTGCGGTTTTTGTCATGCAGGGTCATACAGAACTGGTGGATCACATTGTCCAGGTGTGCAACATGGACCTCGCAAATCATGCCCAATTTTATGAGCATCAGGGAAAAGTGAAGAGTGGCATAATGAAAATCATGGACGCACTTGCAAAGGAAAAACTGATAGCCTCTAAGACCTTGTTGAAGTTGGTAGGAGATGAACTGGGAAACAGTGAATGGACCGTTGAAATGGCAGTCCGTTACTTACAAGCTAAGGTGAGAGGATTCCCTTGTCAAAAACAATTTAACTCATTGACTCCTCCAAGCCGGATTTTCCGGCTCAAGCCGAAACCTGTTTTGGACCCCAAGCCGGAAAATGCATAATCTTCGAAAGAACAAAAAGCCTAAGGTATGAAACTTCTGCGCATGGGTGGGTTTATTAACAACAACTTCCTTACACGAGATTCGATCTTTAAAAAATTTATATATGCTTTTTAGTAAGGTGCATTCTGAATTTATTGTGATTCCAAAAACAGCATGGGTCCATTGGTGAAAATCCTATGGGGAGTCAAAGAGTTAAGGCAAAAAATCAGTGTTGATAAAGTCACGTGTCCTAATAATTTGCTTAGAGATATTGATCAGTATATTTATCTGTTGCCCTTTTTTAGTTTTTTGTTAATTCCACTCCCTTCAGAAGCATCAGCATTTATTAGTATCTGCTTTCCTGAGGACTTCAGAGATGTTCAACAGATTAACAGTCTCAGATGCTTGCCTTTCTCCATGCATGTATTGGTATTAGTTGTTTGTTTATTTCTGTCTGCCTGCATTACACCATTATAATCTTGCAACATTGTTAAAGTTTCCTTTTTCTTTTCTTCATTTGCATCTATTATCATGACAAAATGACTCTGTTTTCCCAACAAAGTACCATTTTACATCTTTGTAATCTATCTTTCAGTAACCATCAATCTTTATCTACTGACAAAATGCTGTGGCAGAAATGGGAATGCCATTATGTGGTAATTGATATAAGAAGGAAATTTTGTTGTATTTAGAGTTGTCTTTATGTAGCCAAGTGGCAAGGTATCATATTATAAAAGAGAGAAAGCTTTTCTTTGTACGCAGCTGTCTGAGTTTATTTCTCAACCGATTTTGCTCACATTTGATGTGTGAGTCACAAATTCTGTGCAGATGGTCCTTTTTTGCTCAGTGATGGTTGATAATCTGTCCCCGAATTTATACAAAATGGACTTTTCCACATGCAAGTGACTGGCTTGATTTTTTAACTCTGATATTCATATGCGCATGACGTCACTTCTTTTTGCGTAGCCTATTGTAGTGTCTTCAGCCAACTTCACATCTTGAGGCCAAATTCCTCGAATATAGCGGGTTTTTATGGAGGCTGGCGCCAAGAAAAGTTGTCTGGCGTGATATATATTTTCTCAGTTTAACCGATATGTTTACATACAGAGACGTGTTTGAGCATAATAAATAATAAAAGAGAAGCAGTGTAAATGCTGCAGTAGCTGTTTGGTCGTTTGCTTCACAGAATAACCCCACAAATTTGCGATGCTTTGACTAGTATTATAGTATTCTCTGATAATTAAGGAGGAGAAATGTGAGCCCAGTGTGATAATTTCTAGAGGCTGTTACACATTATCTAGGGAAGTATGTCAACAGGGATTTTACCAAATTACTATAAAGATCAATTTTGAGAAGATGAACCCAAAAAAATTAATGCTAGAAAACTTTCTGCCCTTTACGGGAATCAAACCCAGCGTTTCTCAGCTTGAAAGTCTGAACGTGCTATCACTACACCACAGGGACGCTAACTTCACAGCAATTTTATCTTTACATACTTACTGCCTGAACATTATTCCCAAGCCTCTATGTGCGAGCCTAGTGTTCACTGTGACCCGACTGGTCATGTTTATACAGAGATCTATTAAGAGTCTCTTTTGTTGCAGAACTTGCATGAATAACTTGATCCTGTATGTGCATTAACAGGGACATCTGCTGTGGATCCCTATGCAGAGAACAATCATTGCAGTGGACTTGCAGTTTGCTGAAACCCTGTGCCAGATGGCTCATGGGTTGCCAAAAAATGTTTCGGGAAATATTGCACCTTGCATTGGAACGGAAACAAAAATTTGGCACAGCATTGCAGATATTCTTGCAGACTTCAAGGAATTGGTTAAAACCAAGGTTTGGAGGTGTTTTTTTGTTAACTCATTTGATAAATGAACTTGGTTATTTATGAATCCCAAGGATTGTGAAAAAATTTGCACCTGATAGAAGATAGGATTACCTGGGACTTTACTATAAAAAAGTATAGTTGCTTCTCTACATGAAAGCTGATGCTGTTAAGTGAAAGTTATGATAAGTAATCTGCAATGAAGCAGATTCAATCGTCATCAGAAGGAAAGGCTTGTACAACTTTTACTTTACTGATTAGGCTGCAGCCATATAAAATAATTATCTTTGATCACATCAAAGTAATGAATGGTGATTTGAAGTCTATATGATGGTAATCTCAGACACATCATGCCAGATTTCAAGAACATCACACTTTGATTATTTGAGTCCAGTCTTTTTTTTTTTCTTTCCTATCAGGTTTTAAATCAGTATACTTTGCAGGCCTGGCCTGCCTTTGGCACATTGAAATGATAAACTGGATGTGTTCAAATTTGAGAGAAAATTATAACCCTACAAGTTGCTATAAAATCCTTCCACTCATATTTCAGGGTAGCCAGTTGAATGTTGATTAATACAGGGCTTGTCCATCTCCTTAAAACACTTTGAACATGAGAAAGAGTGGTTGTAACTGCTTTGTAGGTATGGTGGGGATATGAATGGGATGAGGAACGGAATATTTAATGTAAAACATCTAGCCTCCTTAGAATTGGTCCTTCTGCCTTATTTTGTAGCTTTAAACCCAATGGATGTGTATTAGATATATCATGGTTCGCATCTTGACCATTTTTTTTTTTGTCTACAGATTTCTTTCCTGATTAGTTTGCCATCATGTGGTACATGCCCTTTGTTGTGTTTAAAAGTAATGAGAGTAAACCCACATTGTTGAGAAAAACTTATTTTTGGTCACCTACAAAGCATTACTGCTGTTGAAATTGTGTTTCCATGTGATGTCACATTTTTTTTTCTTTTAAATATTTTAGAAATATTATGGGTTTATTTCAGCTGAACAGTAAACTGAATTGGTGCAGACTAATCAAACTGGGTGTGTAATATATATGGCATCTGATCAGAATTCAGCTTAGAATAGTACATTGCCAATGCAGTTTCTTTTGCATGTACACAAATTATTCTAAATTTGTCCTTACACATTGTATATATTATATGCATGCACTATTATATATATATTATATGTATATATATATATATACACACATGTATATAATCTCTTTATACATCAGCCGGAGCTCCTCAGACATGTATCTCACTTCCTGGGAGTAATGGAAATTCCTTGTCTTCGTACCCACAAGAATGATCCAAAGTTTTGTTACTGTGTGCCTGAAGCCATTGGAAATCTTCCTGTCCAGTTGGTAGGTATGAGAAGAGATAGGCTGTTGATGCACATTCAAGTTGTGAAATTGCATGGTGTAGCCACAGACCCTGGAAAATCTAGAGGCACATAAAAGTGTCATTGACAATTCAAAGTACTGAACCTAGTGGGGGCACAGAAAATTATTATTGACATTTTCAAGGTATTGAATCTAGAGGAGGCATGGAAACTTGTCATTGATGTTTCAAGGTATGGAAAATACTTGGGATCAGCAAAACTGGCTAGCTCTTTTTAAAAAAAATGCGAAATTTGAAAACAAACTGAAAGTTTATACAATCGAGTCCATGTTTGTCGAAACCGGATACCTCCAATTATTTATTAGTCGAAATAAAAGGAAATAATAGTTTTTTTTCCTTCTTTGCGTCTATTAATTATCCTTGCATAAAACGAAGTAATTAATGCCCATTTCTGATTAGTCCAACTGCTCAGCGCTGCCACAGAGGCAAAATCACCTCCTGGCGTCTTCCCCCCGTGGTACTAAACAACGCCGACGGCTTGAAAAACAAACAAGACGGTGCCGCGGATAGAGAGAGGCAATAAAACTGGACACTGCGAGTGCCATTAACCGCAGCACAATAAGTAGGGCGTGTGTATTACACCACCGCTGATAAGACAGTAGGGGGAAGAGAGTGCGGGAGGGCTCGGCGGTGCTGAAAAATCGATCGATAATTAAACATCTCGGCAGCAGTGTATACATACAATGTCCTGACCCATTGCACTCTGACGGTAAATAAACAAGAGGCTGCCCTCGTGACCTCCCCAGTGTGCTCGCTTGCTCGCGTACGGTTGACTCATCTTTATCATTTTCAACTTGAATTAAATTGAATTTGTCCTCTAAATAATGGCTTCCTCTAATCCTGTAAAGAGAAACCTCAAGACTCTTTCCATTGAGTCGAATATTAACATGCTCCAGGAAATCGACAGAGGTGCGATGTCGAAGAATGTCATAGCTGAGAAATATGGCGTTCCCGTTAGCACGCTTTCTACGATCTTGACAAACCGGGAACAAGTGGGAAAAGCGGCGGCCTCTTCATCTATTAAGCTACTACTCAGAGCGATTTCTTAGAAAAAGAAATAATCCCATTTAAAATACTTCCCCAATATGCCATCTTTAGTTACATCCCCTGTTGAATTACCCTCGTGACCTCCCCAGGGTGCTGACTCGCTCGCATACGGTTGACCCACCTTGGAAATCGTTAGTCGAATCCTGATTTCTCCAACTCATTGGGGTGGTCCCAGTGAATTGGAGTTAAGCGGACTCGACTGTAGTTTGTTTGGAACTCTTCTCTGGCTCATTGATCAGATTGAAAACATGTTGATGGCAGCATAGATTTTATGTGGCAACAATTACACTATTATATTATTTTGATAACAAACGTTAAACCAACTGGAAATGTCATGGAAAATTCATGGGAAAAAATCTTTAGGATAATGTGGCAACCTCTACCACAGTCCGTGCAATATTTTTTTACAGGCAATTCTGTTATACAGCTATGTATGTGCACTTGCACCCTTTGATTTATTATGTGGGCAGCATGTGTATAGGTCATTTGTTGTACCCTGCCATTTGTTGGAAATCAGGAATGGCCAGTTCCTGGCCAGGTGACCAAATTTGGGTCTGTCAAGATGTAAAACAAGGTGTGCAAAATGACATGCAAAGTTATTGTAAACTGGGGTGCCTGACTTTTTCAAAAGGACTAGTTATTGTATTTTAATCATCTAATGAGGACGAAATCTAAAGCATGCCCCAATCTGCATGTTTCATCATGATACATTAAACTTAAAAGATGTAGGCACTCTTTCATGATACGTTCATGTTGGCTAGTTCAACAGCTTGAATACATATTTCAAAGTTTGTGCTTCATACTTGCTTGTGCTATTGAATTAAAATAAGAATTCACAGTAAATTATTTCTTTTGCCCTCTGACCTTGAAATGACCTCTATGTCTTGGATCGCCCAATGATGATGTCAAGGAATATCACTAATAGCTTTCACAAGATCATTAACATTTTGCTGCTACAGCAATTGTCATGTTTTCCAGACAGTTAAATGACCTGGAAAACACTCTAAATGTGGTCTTTTGTCAAAAGTAGATAATCATGAATTCATTGTTCACTTCGCGAAGAATTGTTTGTACTGTCTCTCTGTTAGGCCTAACTGTTTGAGGGTGTATGGCCTTTTCTGTAGCAGTGAGAGCAGCAAAGTTAAGATGCAAAAAGAGTTGTGTATTCGAAATTAGTGGAATTCTGTTGAAGCAGGCAAAATTATATTTCAGTGCTTCCTTTCTTCCCAGTCTGATTTCCTAGAGAGTGACAAGGATGTGGTGCTGGTGCAGCGGGACTATCATTTCCTGTACAGCAATCCTCTTCGAATCCTGCCTCTGATTGTGTCCAAGTGTTTGATGTTGTTTAGAGCATTAGCTATTTCCCACAAATGGGTCGTGTTTCAGAGTGGTGCAGCACAAACTGTATTGTATGTGAATGGAGGTATGCTAAATTGTTTGGCAAAGCACTGGGATATATAACTGTATCTGTGAAGTTACATGTCTCATTGCCCAATAATTATAGCAGCAGTACCTGAAAAATGCTGGATGAAGTAATTGCCTTTTGAGATATCAGTTGTTACATTACCTTTTAAATAGTTCATGTAGAGCAAAAGGTATCCCTGAAATAGTTACACATTGGCTCTATCTTTGATCTTATGTAATTCATTATAATAATGAGGTCTGGTATTCAGACTGTGCCTGCTCACGTGAATTCACATTACAATTACTCCAGCAGCCTGGTCATTCAAGATTTTTCTCAACTCCCTAAATAGCATTCAGTGCCACTGCCTTCATGTAGACTCTGATCACTGAGATTCTAACAATATCTTTCACGGCCAATAGCCAAATACCCATTATACAGAAATATGGACTAAGGAAAATTTGAAAGAAATGCTTTCCCAAGGCACTTTAGAACATGACCATGTTTGAGAATCCATTCCACAACTCTTAAACTTGAGTCTAATCCTGTAACTGTTCAGCCACACTGCTCTTAAATGACTTTTGATGAGGATCAAATTTTTATATGCCCTATTCGACGATATTCTCATGTATAAAAGTGCTGAAGTCTAAGATAATCGGGAATGACATTACAGGACAAGTGATGTATAGTATTTGACACCCTGATCTGTACCAATACAAAAACATACCAATATACCATATCGACTATATGAGGGTAGTAGCTAGAAATAAGTGCTTAATTACCAGAAGCAGGCCATGTAAAAATTTTAAACTGAACTCTTTATGCAGGATGTAATCTTCACGACTCAAGCTCAACTAGGTCCATGTGGAAAAAAAAATGTAACATGCTTTTACAGTACTACTTCCAAATGCTCTGCATTCCTTTTCTTTCTCATATAGAGAAGGGTTTAAAGGTAGAAACCCGATGCTTTATGCCATCCAAGAAAGGTGACCTCATTGACTGTGACACCCAGTTCCATGTGGAAGAGTATGCATTCAACATTTTCAGCATTTTCATGGACCAAATTGATCTCTTATTAACACAGCTGGAATTGAAGGTTGTCTACACTGACAGGACTCCATTACAATTAGGTATGTATTTCCATCATCATTGAGGAAGACTGTTGTATCTCAAAATGAGTCACATTTTGAGTCACAAGTATTCATGGTTGGCATTTGTGCACGGTCGTAACTATCTCATTCAGAGCCCCTCTCCCAAAATCATAACACCTTTCTATATGTAATATTTGAATATTTTATTTTCTATGATATTGTCCAAACCTCGCATTTGAATTTCAAAGACAATTATGGCATTGCCTCTAAGATAATTTAAATCATCAAATCTGATATAGGCAATTACATATTGACAAGATTCTCTTTTCATCATACAGAAAACTTTTCCCTACTCTTCTCTTCTCTCCCCTTCTTTTCTTGTTTTCTTAATCTTACTTTCCTATTTTTTATGGGGCCTTCCCTCCCTATAATATTTTTGCCTTTTTAAATTCTGTGACTATTACCATGAACAGACCTTGTAACTTCATAAGGTGAAAAATATCACACAAGCATAAATGCAAAACCCTCTTTCATCAGTGATTTTGTTTTTGATTTTGGTCTCACTTCTGGAAAGGTTTAGGCAGAGTGATACACTGTCATGGCCGTTCGACGGAATTTCCTAGCAGTCCTCTGGGCTTTCCAGGTTAATTCATATCTATTATTGGTCTTGCCATCCTTGCCACAGTGAACACATCCATTGGCTGCATCCACAACTGGGGCCTGTCAGATGAGGTTTACAGACAGACACTGTGCACTCTATGTGGCCAGTGTTGCGACAAGGGGCGGTGCTGTCCTTATAATGGGGTGGGTGGGAAGTATCAGCACCAGTGTGGCTGCAGTACCCTTGTCACTGGATGCAAAGACTGTGGTATCTGTCAGCAATGTGCTGATCTTCTGTGGGTGAGTCACTTTTTTTCATTCACACTAAGTGTCTTTTGGATTTGTCTGTCTCTGAGCAGAATTTCAAGGAACCAACAGCGCACTTTGATGTAAACTTAAGTAACTTTACATCTAGACGGAAAATTCACACAAACCTTTGGAGGATTATGTGTAAGGATATACATAAGACATAGGTGAAATGTGGTGTCGAGCAACTGGTGCTATCACACTTGACTGTTGTCATGAATTCATCATCCTTAAGAGAGATAAATGCACAAGTCAGAACTTTGGTATGCAGTTTTGCACAGAAAATCCAATCCATTTATTGGGACACATAGCACACCATGTTAAAGTATTACAACTCTCGGAAATGTGAAGTCCTCGTCAGTATTTTTGGTTAATAGATTTTTTTCCATCCTTGAAATCCCAGCAGAGGTCTAGAATGCAGCATTCATTGCAAGGCTCCCTCTCAATTTTTCCAAGGCTAGAGTCAGTCCATCAAATAGAAACACTGATGAGGATTTCTTTCCCTTATTTATTATCATATATATAAAGCACTATATTGTGCTCTTGGATGTCATTATGAGCCGTCAGTATTGTATGACTATTTCTAGAATAGAAAAACAAGATTGTTTTTTGTTCACTAAATTATACTTTTATCGTCATACCTTCCCACTTTGGTACGTCAGCTTCACACACCCAGAGAGCCAGACAGAGCAAATACAGTGTATTTCAACAAATATTTATCAATGGACGGGGTTGGCAGCTGTAAATGTTGATTGAAAGAGGCGATTTTTGGCAGTTGTAGGTGGGACAGGATTAACCTATAATGCATTTTCTTATAAGCAAAGGTTGACTTGATGATGTCGTGCCTTTATCACTGATATTTAGGTTTTTTTTCAGATCAGTTTTTCAGTACCTTACTACATCTCTTCTGTTCTCTTCAGACCATTCGCTCCTGCCTGCGCCCTAACTTGGAAGTGGCAAGCTACGGCGAAATGAAGAGCAGTCCATACATTCCTCTCAATGCCACAACCTATGATGAAATAGAGTTTACAAACCTTGGGACACAGCAGGCACCAGTCTGTTTGAAGATGCAAGTCATGTTAGAAGTCCTTGTCTATATTTTGTTTTTTTAGGTTTTGTTTTTAAAGGACTGATTCCAAATGAAGGTTAGACAGAAGTGTTCATTTGTCAACAAAAAGATTAATTTCGATCATTAATTGTATATTGATTTCATCGACTCCTCTATTTTTATTGAACACCAGAACTCATCTGCGATGCCCAGGAATACTGTTGCACCCAATGACTTAATCAGTAAAAATACGGCAGAACAAAGATTTCACATTATTCAGCAAGACCACCAGCTCCTTATTGCTCCTCTTTTGAATTAATAAAAATTGGGTATTCCATGTGATTATAAACATTACTGTGGCAAGTTGTTACAAATGTTGGCCTTTTTGATGCGCATTCAGAGAAAAGGCCTTAGATGTTGTAATCTCCCTGCAGGGTTTATGAATTTAGTGTGGTTGGTAATGTAGTGTACTGGATGTGCAGGATCTAGGTTTATTATGCTCTGAATTAACTGAGGACCATCACATCTAGTGTGGATGACTAATGTCCTGTAGTAGGTAAAAGTATGAAGGCAACATTTATGCTTGAATTTAAGTTTGTAAGAAGTAGTCAAAGACTAAAGCAGAGGAATTTGTCAGTTAAGGGCTACTGGAACTAAATCCCTCCAAGTTCTTGGCTATTAGTTAGGGCTTAGTGTAAAGAAAGGACAAAAAATATGTACGGGATATAACCTCTTACCAACAGTATCTGCTTACCATTCACAGGGCTATAGTACACAACTAGAGTAACTTACAAACTCTGACAACAACCTATGATCTTCTAGTGATGTTCCAGTTGATATGGGGGCTAAGCTGAAAAGAAGCCTAGCAGAAGCACTGAGTTATTCCCTTTCTCTAAGAAAAGCCCAGGACATCAAGACTGAGAGAGGACTTGATATAGCTAATCACATTCCACAAGATATATTTCTCCAGTAGATTGAATCTTATCTAACCCCACGTGTCAAGTTTGCTAAATTTCTTTATTGGGGGGGGTCCTGAAATTTGAAGATTTCGATAAAAATACCGATTCTGTGATTATTCTATTTTTGTCACGTTCAACGATTTCTGCTTATGATTTTACCCATTACATAGCCTATTATGACCCCTTTCCCCTCTAAATTACCCTTTTCCTGAAGGAGGGTCACTAGAGAATGATACCCAAAGAGCACTCAAGCAGTAAACATCACTCACATTTGTGGGGCCTTTACAGTCACAAAAATGGAATATATTGGTGCAAGAACAATACTGCTGAAACAATAGAAAAGGTCAGACAAGAGAAGGAGACTGAAGAGGGAGGGCCAGCCTATCAAGCAGGACAAGTTTTGAAGCAATTAAGCCACAATTTGTCATCTTTTCCATAAGGCTTTGTAACTACTGGACTGATTGACTTGAAAATTGGTATCTAATTCCTTGAACCATGTAAAATGACAGTATGCATCGAAATTGGTATCTAACCATGTAAAATGACAGTATGCATCGAAATTGGTATCTAATTCCTTGAACCATGTAAAATAACAGTATGCATTGTTTTTTTCGTTTTTTTTTATTGTTTTGTTTTTTTAAGAAAATAAGTGTTTTTGGTGAAAATTGAGGAAAAATCAGTATTTTCTACATTTACTTTTCAAAAGCCCATGGCTGACAACCTATTTCAGATATAAAAAAAAAAAGGATGCATAAGTTTGTTGAACAGATGTTGAAATGTATTTGTACCAAATTTTAGAATGTTTTATTGAAAAATATTGGAGCCTTACGGTTTTTAAAATGATCATTTTTCTGATGCAGAAATTCAAGATGGGGGTGCTGTCATGGCGGCCATAAGAAAAATTCAAATTTTTTTGACTGCATTCCCCTAATTCGGACATGCTGAATCTGATTATAAAGGTTAAAATTGCCCATTTCTAATAGTTTAAAACTTTACTTCCAGGACACCCCCCCCCCCCCC
>JAWQUT010000112.1:1705934-1791725 GCA_033807755.1 Ellobium chinense
GATAAAGGCACTTTCATAATTTTAGTAAAAATGCGAGGGGCATCTTTGTATCCTTGAGGTAGAGCACAGAATTCATAGAGAATTCCTTCAAAATGGAATCTAAAAAATTTTCTGGACGAAGGATGAATTGCTACAGAAAAATAAGCATCTTTTAGATCTAATTTTGCACACCAACAGTCCCTCTTAATAAGTTTGAGAACTGTTGTTAAAGTGTCCATTTTGAAGTGATTCTTTCCCAATTTCTCATTGAATTCCTTCAAATTTAGTATCATTCTTTTTGAACCATCTGTTTTTGGTCTCAGAAAGACATTAGATATGACTGATAAGTTCCATTCATTGTCACAGACTTCAGTAATGATACCTTTCCGAAGAAAAGTTTGTATTTCTTTCCTTACTTCCTCCCTTTCTTTATCTGAAAATTTTATTTCCCTTTTCTTCTTAACTGGTTCATTCCTTGAATCGAAGTTTAAGCTAACACCTTTAATGTAATTCAAAACTTCTTTATTTGAAGTTAACACTTTCCATTCATCTAATTTAGATTGTAATTTTCCTCCTACAAAATTCTGCTCGTTATTCAACAAAACTAATGGGCTTACTTTCACAAACTCCCTCGTTTTGTGGTGATGAATATCTAATTCTTCCTGGTCATGTTCCGTCCTTGTTTGTACACTCTTTTCCCTTGGTTCTGGTATTTTGTAGACTTTCTTTGAAAGGCCTGTTGACTCCCCGAGCTGAGATGTGGCCCCTGAGCAAATCGGCTCGGTTTCCAGTTTTTTGAATGATACTGGTTTGGTCTCAACTTCTCTGACAATTGAGATGATTTTCCTATTTCCTTCATTCTTTGGGGTAAATTGTCTCCGAACAAGAATTCTGTTGATGGAGGGGTGTTAGATTTTGGATTCCTGTAGCAAAGTGGTTTGAATTGTTCAGCTAGTCCCACTTGAATAGATTCTTTTCTCTTAACAGAGATATCCTCGTAACAGGCTGCGTTCAGTTTTATTATGTCCACAACTTTCTTTTCACATTCTTTAAGATTTATGGCCATTTCCCCTTTTCTCATAGTATGTAGCAAATCCATGAGCTGGACTGAAGCCGTAAGACTTTTCACCAGCAAGTTCTGATTCTTTTGAAATTTAATCTCTCTGGTTTTTTGATTTTGGGACATCTTCTTCCAAATTTCTGTATTTGTCTGAGGTACCCGCAAGTTCTTGCAATTTTTTGGTTTTTCATATTTTAAACACACTTCCTTTATTTGTGATTCCTCCACTGGATGGCCCAAATTCTCAAATATCTTGGCAAACTTGTCATTGACTGCCTTCCCACATTTTTCTTCTTTTTCAAAGAAATTTTTCAGATCTTTTAATTCTTCATCTGAACTATCCCCATCTCCTACTGACTGAAGATCTAGATCTATTTCTTCATTTTCTGAGGGACATCTATCATGAGAAGAGCTTCTTCCCTCGCTGTCGCTTTCAGTTTCACTGAAGAGGTTTTCAAAGGGGTCCCTTCTAGGGATTTTACCTCTTGATCTAGATCTGCTTTCCGAGGAGCAAGGAGATCTCTTCCTCTTCCTTTCTTTCCCAAGCTTAGTGGGTGAGCACGGATTCTCCGTGGCTTTAATTTTAGTTCTTGAGTGTGACACTGATCTGTGTCAATCACTAGAACTAGACCTAGATCTAGATCTAGGTTTTAGTCTTTTTCCCCTTTCTTTCTGTCCCATCTTAGTGGGTGTTACTGCTTTGCAAGGGCTCCCTGCATCTATATTCCCAGACTTCGTGGGTGAACGGGCCCCAGCTTTCGCCATTTTTTCCACCGAATTTTGCAAATCCCGGACAACATTCTTCAAAGCCCCAATTGTTCCTCTTTCTTGTCCTTCCCCGTCTCCCTGTGTAGATCTACTCGGGGATTCGTTTCTGGATCCACGATCCTTAGTCTCTTCAATAAAGGACTTGCGTCCCCCTTTAAACAAAGCTCTAATGTTCAATTGTTTCATGGTAGGCCTACTTTTTCCCCCCGCTGTCGACATGGCTCATCTGATTCAGTCACTGAGCGAGCACGAGGTTAGGGGAAACTAGNCATTCATCAAAGCCCCAATTGTTCCTCTTTCTTGTCCTTCCCCGTCTCCCTGTGTAGATCTACTCGGGGATTCGTTTCTGGATCCACGATCCTTAGTCTCTTCAATAAAGGACTTGCGCCCCCCTTTAAACAAAGCTCTAATGTTTAATTGTTTCATGGTAGGCCTGCTTTTTCCCCCCGTTGTCGACATGGCTCATCTGATTCAGTCACTGAGCGAGCACGAGGTTAGGGGAAACTATCTAGTCTAGATCTAGTCTAGACCCATCAATACTGACTTTCAAAAAGTCTATTTCGATCCTGTGAAGAAATAATTTTCAAAAATAAGCATACACAATTCAAGCTGGATACTTCCCTGAAATTTCCTCCTGGTAAGAAATAAACACAGGTACACAAATTACCGTGATGCACAAAGATTAAATCGCGACCACAAAAAATTTCACGCGATGCCACCGGAAGCCTTTAGCACACTTGACCGGTTGACGCATGCGCACTCTCTCGTTTTTTCCCGGAATACGGAATGTGACGAAGTAAAATCACAGTTTTATCGACCATTGCCATGGATCATCACAAGGCATAAGCCTGAAATTTTTTGTATGGAAAATATTGTTCAGTTTCACTCTTTAAGTTTCATAAGATAGAATTACAAAACCAAGTCTCAGACATTCTGAGTTCGGTGTTTGGCACTCACATGTAGATCTGATATGGAATTTTAAAAATCTTGTTGTCATAATCTTTACTCTAAATCAGTCTGAAGAATGACTTATAGAAAGAGATCAGAAATATTTCCAACTCACATTCTATGCATTTGGAAAATACATGAAACAAGAAATCAAACAACCTATTATGCTGAACTTGTTTCATTATTGATAGCACATCAAGCTGTTATTTCTATCCTTTTGTGAGCAGTTAGGAAGTGTGTTAGAGTCACAGATGAACGCGAGGCTCGCACATGGAAGTTAGGGAACAGTGTTCAGGCAGAAGGTATTTAAGAATGAAATAGCTGTGAAGATAGTGGTTTAGTAGTAGCGTGTTCAGACTTGCAAGCTGAGATACCCTGGGTTTGATTCCCGGTAGGACCATGAAATTGTCATTTGAGGAGTCTTCGGCTTATCATTTCAAAATTGATTCTTCACAGTAATTTGGTATAATCCCTGATGACACGCTTCCCAAGATAACATGTAACAGCATCAAAAAAATAGATTGGACTCACATTTCTCCCCCTTATTGAAATGAATAATGGTGAATAGAATGTGTCTGGCCTTTTGATTACATTTTGTTATTGTCATTTTGTCCTGAAGAAACTAACAATTCCTTTATCTTATTTCTTTCAGACTGGTGATTCAAAGTCAATGACATTCAATCAGGGTGACACCGTGACCATTAAGCTGAATTCTATCAAGGTACTGTTAACCCATCCTCATTACAACACTTGCGTCTTCTCTCCGCCAGGCATGTACTGGTTTAGAGCCAAAGGAGGAACCCAGTTACTGACTGATGACAGTTGTTTCAGTTCATGATTTTATCAGAAATTGTGTTATCCTGGCAAGGGACGCGGCATTATTGCACTTCAGATAGTTTCATATGTTGTCTACTCCCCTGTTCAGAACTCAGCGAAGCATTTGTCTACTAATTGTCCCAGTTATTACCTGATTATGGATCCCTCTTTCAGTTTCCTGCAAATTTGCAGTTTCCACCCTCTTACTTATGCTGATTAGTTTCAGTAATTTGTTTCATAATGTGGGCCGGCAAGAGATTACTGAGTTTAAACTGTTGCCTTGGAATTTCCGGAGTGGTATCCCTTACTGTGCTGAACAACGAGACAAAGAAAGGAGTAGTAAGCATATGAACTTCAAATCAATGGCCCTAGAGAGGGCGGTGCTCTTTTTTGTGAATATCATTTGAACGTTTAGCAAACTGTAGGATTAAGATGGTCAGCCCCTTTTTTCACTTCCCCAAGAACTGCACTTTGTGTGGCCTGCATGGGTCTGCCTGCCACCGGAGTTCTCTGGCACATGGAGAAGTCATCACGCGTAATCTGCACCCTCACCATCACCACCAGTCTAAAAGAATGTTCTGTTCATTCCCTTTTTTCTATTCCACGAAAGAAACTTAGTGGATGAGACAAGATTGTAACTGTTTAACTTGTTTTTACCGAAGTTATTTTGTCTTATCAGAGAGACCCAAAGATGATAATTCAAGTGGAGGAAGAATTCATGGAGGTTACACCTGCCTACTTCACCAGCATATGTCGAGAATGTACAATCTGGCATGACACTGGCATTGTGGCGTAAGTAATCATATTATGAGATTACAGGTATGAGGACAAGGGTTGTTAAAACTGCTTCTGTTAAGTAATTCACTACAAGTAGATTCCTCATAATAAAAAAATGCAATCAACTTTCAGTAGATTATTTCAGAAATAAATGTAATAAGCTATTAGTAGATTACTTTGGAACAAAAATGCAATTAATTACAAATAGATTACTTTTGAATAAAAAAAAGTAATTAGCTTTAAGCTGATTACTTTTAAAAGGATTCAGTTACTTTTACCTATTTTTCAACTGTTTTCACAATTTCAAATTGTTGGTTGCTTTTCATGAGAAAAGAACTGGAATGAATGTTTGGATACAATAATGGGCAGATAGGCAATTACCCATGTTTGTTGCAAGTTTTATTGACCTAGATCTAGTGCTATACTTTTATCAGAGTGAACAATTTTTTTAAAATCACACGCAGCAAAAAAATCCATGCCCCGGGTGCCAGTTTTTCAGAATCACATCAGGTATGCTAAAGTGGGCCTACATGTGAGATGGTCAAGACCGATGATGGTGTTATAGATAGTAGAACCTCATTATAGTCTACAACTTGGTGTATGTGCAATTTATAATACTTAGTAATGAGGTTTACATGCATATTGTCTAGGTTCACTAATTTTAGGTTAACAGACTGCAGCATAATTAGTATGAATGATTGGACTTTATGTGTACCACAGGTACACAAGTACGTCACCTGCAGTGCCAATAGGTCAGTTTATCAGTGCCTCTCCTCTGACACCAGAATGCCCATCCTTTTCATTTGGTGAGTACTGTGAGAGCTGCTATTGTTTAAAGGTAAGCCCCACTTACAGATAGCTGTGGACACTGCCTCGACTCTGATGGATTCCTGTGGCATTTCAAATCAAAATATATTTTTATCAATCTTCGTTACTGTAACATGTGGAGAGACAATAAACTAGTAGTCTACAAAATTTCTTTGTGGCACAGTATAAAATAGTTTTCTCGTGAAATTAAAAAAAAAAAATAGCTCTCCAATATGAAGAATACATTCCCATTCAAATGTGTGAAGTGTCCCATCATGCCTCACTGTCCTCTTATACCTCAACAGGCCTTTAAGTCCTGCATGCATTATTAACTTACATGTAGGATGTGCTTAAATTGGTGGCAGTAAACTGCACCGTATCCAGAATGTTTCTGTTATTATCACCCTGGTGTATAGTCTGCCGTATTGCACTTGCATGCGGCACCAGCACATAATAAATATCTACAGAAGGAACTATACCACATTTTGATGTCCAAAGAAAAAATATTGTGTCTCAAGCGATCATGAGAATCTATATAGTAATTGCAGCAGCACTTGCTGACTAGCCAAGGTGATCATAATCTAAATGAACAAGAGGAAAATTCATTATTCAGAATATAATTATCTGTCTTACAGTAGCAGAATGTCTTTATGGTTTGAAAAATCACATCAGCACAAAACCTTAACTGTACTCACAAGGAGAAGTGCTCTTCGTGAGAAAGGCTGAAAAGCAAAATCTGTAATAGATTACTCGGGCTTCTTATTTTGCTTTTAAGATCTTTGATTATACATTATGGTGCAACTCACAGTTGATTTAATTCTTATAAACAGTAGTGTGCATATAATTGTCTTTGTTCTCCTTTCTTCCGCCATGTTAGAATGATTATCAGTTTTAGCCAGTTCATCAAATTTCAGGGAGAACTCCTGTATTTCAATGCCAAGAAACCAGTCCATAGTCTCAAATTTGTTCGGTATTCAAGTTTGTTATGAACTTTCATGTAATTATATATAGATAAAAAAATCAATACCACAGCAATAGATTAAGTCAAGTTTTGGATAGTACCGGAGCAATACAATAAGTTGAGTATTTGGATACTTTTAGATCAAGAGGTCCTACTGGATGTAAGCCTATATATATTAGGTGAGCCAAGAGAAAGTTTATTGAATTTCAAAGTTTAAAGCTTCAATAACCAAACCATTAATCAGTTGAAATTTGCCGTTAGCAGATGGATATGAACCATTCCAGAAAGCTAATGCTTGTGGATGGGAAGTGACAGTTACATATTAAAGATGGTCAACTTGAAATAAGAACCCATTGTTTTAAGAATGTGTTGATTTTATTTTAAAGAGAAATGAATGAAAGTCTGTGAACAGTTAAATATTAAAGAATTTAGTTAATTCAAATCTGATTTGCTGAGTGCAACTAATAAAAAATTAATTCAAATTTCATGTTATGAAAGTTATCAGTGATTCATGCATCTGTCATTTGTAAGTGAGTGGCAAGGTGTAATTCCTCTATTATTCATTAAGGGGCAGGAATGTGAGTCCAGTTTGATTATTTTTTTTTTTAGCTGTTACATATTACCTAGGGAAGTTTGATACTAGGGAGTTTACCAAATTACTGTGAAGGATCAGTTTTGAGAAGATCAGCTGAAAAAAACTAACACTAAAAAATTTCCTGTCCATACCACAAATCAAACCAGGGTCTCTCAGCTTGCAAGTCCTAACATGGTTCCACAGTCACAGTGTTCTGTAACTTCTATGTGTAAGCCTATTGTTTACCTGTGACCCTGACACACTTCCCTATTGCTCACACATTGATGGAGAGAAAAGAAACTGCACAGAGGATTGTGGCTTTTGATGAAGAAGGAGGTTTCTGGTACCTTGGGATAAAGAGGACAGTTTCAGTATGTAACACTGATAAGTTATCATGACAAGTCAAGACTGACCATTTTTGTTCTTTTTAATGTTTCGTATTGTCTGCTAATTTCAGATAGCTAGCTCAATGATTATGTCAGAGTTGAAATATTAAAAACATATTTGTAACAGTAACATGCTTAATGTGTGCCTGACACAATTATACAATTGCCTCCACACATTTTTTATTTTGACATGTATTTTTTTTTTTGTTTTGGCTCTGAAATATATCAGCTAGCTCAAGGAAACGTCCAACAATTATGAATTGTATTTGTGTGTTAATGTGTGCAAACAATTATCCAAGTTTCTTTTTAACCTTGCAAAATTCATTTGGACTTTGCTTGAAGCAGACATTTTTTGGCTCGTCATCCATACTTTTAAAATTTTGAATCCTCTCTTCAAAGCTTTTGTTGTTGTTAATATTGTTTTTGATTTATCAGTTGCACCTTACTGATTTGTTCCTCTAACCTAAAGTTTTGTTACACTAACAGAAATCATGAACCCAGGAAAGTCCTGCTGCATTGCTATAGGTCTCTGCCCCAAGAGATACCCACCTGGCCATCAGCCTGGATGGAACACTGGCTCTGCTGGATACCATGCTAATGATGGAGGGTGAAGTGTTCACAATTTCATTTACTCTTTGCTGTCTAATTTGCAGCCTTCAGAGTAGTTATAGTAGTTTAATCTGGCCTCAGTTGTTTCATCCTTTTTTCACTGATGTGTGATGTATTCCACATGAATGAAGTTCACAAATAAAGGGATCATTTTGTTGGGCTTTATAAAATTTGTTACATGAGTACATATTTGAGTTTACACGCATAAATTTAGATACGGTCATTAGAACCAGGCTAAAATTTGAACAGAATGGTAAGAGATTTTGCATTTGATTTACTTTGGGGATTATATAACATTGTGTGTCAGCTTGGATGAAATGTGAATGCCAGCAAATCAGACCCTTGAGCTTTTATTTGTCCCAACTTATTTCAGAATCTACTTAAGCACCAGTTGGCCAGGTTACAAAGCTGATTCATGCAGCGCAGGAGATATTATGAAGGTTATGCTGAGCTTTGAAGACCAGACATTCAGATTTTACAAGAATGATAAAATGGTGAGGAAACCCTTTTATTTAAATAATTCTTGATTCTGATGCTCAGAATACAAAGATTCACTTTATGCTGTTAACTTGTGGAATGTGATTTAAAATTACTAAGACTGAACAACAGCAACGTTTTTAGAAGAACAACAGTGACAACAACAACGACAACAACAATAAGAACAGTAACAATAACAACAGCGAAGAAAACAACAACAAACTGTCACCCATTATTCACCCCAATTTTTTTATAATATGAAAGTAATATTTTAAAATAATGGAACTGACCAAGCAAGAACTCTGTTGTTACAAGATACGAATGCCTATCCTTTTCATTATACGACCTTAAGGACGATAGATGTGGTTTGAAAGTTTGTGAGTGCTGAAATAATGCTATAGTATTAGATTGTGTGACTTGTGCAGATAGACCATATATATATATATATTTGTATTTAGGCTTCACAACCAAATCTTTGCTTACATGAGCAAATAACTGCCATTGTGTCTCAGTGGCAATTTGCCCATGTCAGTGGAGAGGCCACACAGTCTTTCGGTATTTCCTGTTTCCAGACAAGCTAGCTACTAAATAACCAGTTCACAGCTCATTTTCACCACTATTAACCTTAATGTATTGATATCTTGCTTACATAATCCAGTGGTTTTTTTTAATCTTTGAAATGTCAGAATGAAATTCTCAGTCAGGAGACTGTCTTGGCAGTTCCCGTACCGGAGGGTCATTTAACAGGAGGCACAATCCTTCTCATATAGATTATAATGCATTGCAGTGGTGTTGACTGCCCTAAATCAGTGCATGTTACATGCAAAATTGCACACAAAAGTGCTAAACAGTGCATTTGTTTGCCGTGGGTGGTGATCTTAGAAACAATGTATATTGGATTGCGTTCCACAGATTTCCTTGTTTTAGCAGAAGTTGATAATAGCAAGAGACACAGGTTTTTAAGAGAGCTGTTTACGATCTGATGCAAAGTTTTAATGAGATAGCTCAAAATCTACCCCTGCATCCAATTTATTTGAGAGAATTTGCTCTCATTATGCCAAGTTTTTAGTTCTTGGCTTTAAGCAGTTGGGACTAAGTTTGATTTTACGGTTAGTTTGAAGCAATGCTTTATATTCTAAATTCATCATTTTTAAGCCAGGAAAACAAAACATATGACTGAAATGGACAGAATCTAATTTTGTCTCATGGATGTGTATACTATCCCTACTCCCTCCCCCAGCAACACCCTCCCCATCAATCACAGCTTGGCAAAAACAGGGAAGAATTGCAATAATGTGGAAGTTGTGATAAAGCAGGAATGTTCACTTGGTATAGAAAATATTCTGCCTCTGAAAGGTACAGTACTTAAGCAAATGATGAGGTTAAGTAGAAATCTATTGAGTGGAGACATTTGTCATGTTTTCATTTTCAGGTTTATAAAACAATACGACAACGAAATCTTGGCAACCTTCATGCAGCCATTGGATTTCACTCTGTTGGAGAAGCTGTGAAGTTACTGGAGAAAGAACCATGGAAAATGACTGGAGATGAGGAGGTGGGTATCCGGTCTCAGTGTCAAAGGGACAGGGATAGCTGTCTACTTCACAGCCTATCTCTCTCTCTCTCTTTTTCTCTCTCTCTCTCTTTCTCCACCCCAAAGACATTACGTCTTTGCTTCACTTCTGAAATTGTGCCCACTCATCCATCCCCTCTCTCCCTCTCTCCTCCTCTCCCATCCCTTTCCCCTTCTCATCCCTGTTGCTATGGTTAACATGGTATGCCAGCGCAATGGTCCATTTTATTTTTGCTTTGATCGTGAAGCCCAGTTCTTTCCAAACCACAAAAGATTTCCCAAGTATTCTTCAAAATATTCCCGTGGTCATATCTGACCAACATAAGGGTGTCAAACTGATTTTGATGTCGATGTGCCAACTTTCTGACTGGTTCTTCATAGCATGTTGACTGATTTATGACAAGTGATGCAACTAGCACCGCCCCTACCCATTTTGAAAACATTGCCTGAGACAATAGTTAACTGTTGTTCAAATCGTATCTTGTTGTGGGGCGTCTTAATTATCTAACTTGCTCAAATGATAATTTTGTATTGTAAGGATTGTAGACCAATGAGAGCTCACTAAGCAATACAGGTACCCCCCCCCCCCCNCCCCTTCCCCAAATCCAGGGGAAAAAAAAGGCATGGACAACCATATAATATAATATAATAACGCGACTCAAATGGCGCATACACAGATGCTCTTTGTATCAGGTATTTATCCTGCCTCTTCTAAGATTACAGTGTTGCAATCAAAGTCAGGCTGTTATTCACAGTCTTTACAAAAGACTGATGTCGATTATATAAAAACCATGTATGCAGTTTAGTGCTATGGAAAGTTTTTGCAGGTGGTTAACTGTCTGCATACCGAGGGCTAGCTTGCCTCTTGCTTTTTGATGTCACACCTCTGCCCCATGCTAAATGGGAAGGCCAGTTATGGTGGCCCGTGCGGTATGAAAATCCTAACATTCAAGGCACATTTTCTCAGAAGCGCTTGGGGAAAGGAAACATGTAAGGGGCTGAAAATTATGTAAAAACAAATGTGGATTTTAAAGGCTGTGAAGCATATAGCTGGCCCGGTACCTTTAAAGGAAATATATTTTGCCTCTTCCTCCTGTGTTTGTAGTAAACGTTTTCTACATAATAGTTATTGAAAACTGCTTTTACTGCTTGGTCTGACATTTAACTAATGTACTGCAGTATGGTGCAACATGACATAAAATGAAAACATCAAAGCAACAGTGTGTTGCACTTTGGTTGTATGCACCACCTTGAGAAAGCTCATGTGAATACTGTGGACCTGTGTTGTACAGTCTCTTTAACTGGCGGTCTAGGAACTAGAGGTTACAACAGAGCACAGAGAAACAGTGAAGATGGGACAGAACTAAAACAAGCATTTGGCAGAGAGAATGAATCTCTAGGCTAGTGTTAGCAATATTGCGCCACAACACTACCTTTTATTTGCTTCAAACATGAACAAATCAACTTGAAACAACCTTTCAGCATGTAATCATTCGCTCAAATTACATTTAAGTGAATAAATCAAACCTGCTACTGAATTTAAAGAAAACATATTTTCCTTTTCTTGACTCTGAGTTGAAATAATATGAACTCTTGAGGAGTTACAATCACAGCCAATCATCAATAATCGAAGGATGATAAGAAGAGAAAGCTTAGTAACTAAAATATTCACATCTATTTGTGAGAATGCAGTAATTCCAAATTCATGAACTCTGTTAGTTTGGGAGTAAAGAATTTGGTGTTGAAAATGTCGAACTTGGGACCAAAGCACTACACTGAATATGCAGTTATTTCATGTACATAAAGTTTCAGGATGTAAGACCCCTGGGTATTTTGCACTCAATCAGTTAACAGTAGAAGAAACATGAAGTAATAGCTTGCGGCTGCAGAAATCCACAACACAAAATCAGCACAAAGTAAAGACAAATTTTGATAAAATAACTTTAAACTGGTGCCCCAGATGTTAAGTGGTCAAGGAACTTATCCAAAAATTTTGAGGACCTCCTAACACAAATTTTGATTTGTAAATCCGGTCAGAAGTCATCCATTGTTTTGATTTGCTGTGTTAGTATTAACCTTCTATGTTATGATAGAATTAATTCTATCATCTCTGCTTGCTATGCTTGAATGCAGCAATAGAATGAATTTGCATCTCCTTTCTGAGTGCTGGGTGCAATGGTCAAATTTTTTAGCCTGATGTTAGCTGATCAGCTGGCAGACAACACATGCAATGGTCATTATCTGTACCAATGTTCATACAGCCAACAGGAGGCTGGATCTGAGGTGCCTCGTGCTACAAGAGTTAAAATTTGCAAGTCAAATAATGGTTTCCCTACAAATTCTCCCCTATTTCAAACCTGCCACACTTCTGTTCCACTTCTCTGGTTCTGTGTTCGATGCTTTTCCTCATTCACACCAACAATTCTTTTCCTCCAACAGCCTAATCTCCCAGCTGCATTTGATTCTTACAAGTATGGAAATATGCACATCAGGTAAGGGTTTAAAGAAATTACAGTGTGATGGGCTATATTTGAGCTAGTTGAGTAAACTGAAAGGGAGTTGGCAATTACTGTAGATGTCTTTATTACTTTATGGCACTTCAAGAACTCGTGATGTGGAGTCATGGACCAGTGGTTCAGGGGAAGCCCTTGTTTAGCAACACTAACCCCAGTTCAAACTTTGCAGCAATAATTGCTGCTCTCTTTGAAAACCATGGCGTCATCAAATTTGATGAGATGTTGACTCTTCCTAAATGAATGGCAAAATAATTGTTTGAGGGAACTCAAATTTGTTATGACAAAAATTAAAAAAAATGGGGACTATAAAAGACTTATCTTTACCAAAATATGAATTTCAAATAGAGGAAATTAAGCTAGTGAAGTTGTGAACAATCAGATGGATTTCTAAAAATACAGCTTGGTTGACTCTTAAAGAGCCTTTAAGTGAAGTTGCGACTCTTCAGATTTTGTCTGTCCAAAAGACATTCTTGTCAAGAATGTCATTTTATGCCTGTGAGTATGTTTGTGATCTAAGCCTTGATATTAAACACTATATATCTACTATGATTAAGCAATTCCTTATGCAAAGATGTGTTCTGGAAAATGCATGAAGAGTTGAAAGGTGAGTAACTGTGTGTTAGAAAGTTCTTGCAGAAGCCTGTTGCAACATGACCAACACAGCTGTGTTTGCTTGTATCCTTATAGCCCTGGACGCACTCTGTCAATGAGGAAGGTTAAGAACGTATTGACAGGGTGGCTGATGATTCACAATCCCAGTAAGAACATTGTGGGATACAAGGTGAGTTACCATGGTGATATTGATACATATATATTAGATACATTTGATAAAACCTCAGAAAGCCAATTTTATAGGAGCAAAGAAAAACACCAATCCATCTCTGAACTAGGATAAGGAGGTTTGCATGCTGGTGGGAGATGGGAATAATATGCACAATAAAACCATCTGAAGGATAAGGAGATTTTATCATGCCCTTTTCAAGTCTGCAAATTAACCAGTCATCTAGAACATTTCTAATCAAAATTATCAAGAAATGACATGAAGAACCATATGTTATCTCTGAGAGCGGAAGTGTGCTTGTAAGCAAATTTAAAGTCTATGGGCCCTATGGGTTAAAAAATAAATCAGTTGTTCTTTTTTAAAAGCACTAAACTCAGCATGTGGAGTGCCTTTTACGCCTGATAAAAGCTCCTGTAGTCTTGATGATCAGCATGAATAATAAAACCAAAAACTGAAGGACATCACAAACTCAAATTCCAGGGGACAACGCTGTCAAATTTAGATTGTAGTAAACATGTGTGAGTAAACTGTTATAAAGTAAATGAGGGACTGGGTACCCCAGAATTAAAATGAGTACCTGTGCACAGGTTTTTCTAGTTCATGAGATTTTAGATTTTATAGTCCTTCTAGTATCAAGTTAGTGATGACTGGACATTGTGTCATTTACACAAATTCTGAATCAACCAAATGGATTCCAGAGAGTGATAGCAGGAGCTGACTTTAGTACCAGATTGTTTTCACTATTAGCATATTCAATAATAAAGTGCCAAACTGAAGGCTTATTACTATAATTCTCCATGTGCTCTTTCGCAGATTCCATCAGCAATCATATCCATTCCAGTTGGTTCTCTTGAGCCATCAAAATCTATGGCATTCAGGCTGATGGTTGACATCTCACAAGGTAACATTAACTCTGAAATGATACACAGAAGGCATAAACTTGAACATGAACTTGGTCTTCTAAACAGGTATCTCTTGCTTGATACAGTTCAATAGTTTGTCTAATCTTTTCCTCTCATCTGCAAGACACTGAAGTAATTTTGGAAGATACATTAACTTAACTTAACAGCTTTTTCAGTGACACTTAAAAAAAATTAATTAGTCTTGCTATTGCTCACTTTAATTTTTTTTACAAGTTTATGTGTTGATACACTAAAAGTAAACTAAAGACTAGACTCATAACTTTCTGCAGGGAAAAAAACGCAGAGAGAACTAAAGGGAATGAGGTACTAAATAATAATATGAACACTTCTACATTATATCATCAGGGATATTGAGGTTTAAGGCACATTGTGGTTGCATGAAGTTATTGGCATTACACAAAAGTTATTTTAAAAAATGTGAAGTGGTAGAGTCTCATGCAAGGGAGAAAATTTTGTTTGAAATATAACTACAGAACAGTTTTTCACTACATATTATTCACCCATAAGATTAATATTTTCCTATACAAAAATTATTCTTTCAATATCCACAATAAATTTAATTATATCATATCTCCCCCCCTCCCCCNCAAAAAAAAAAATCACTTTTCTGAGCCTATCTCAGTGTAGTGACATAAGACAATTCATGTCAACTGGCTGCAAGACATTATGGTATGAAAATAGTCTTTCATCTTTCATCTGTAAATGAAGATCTCCCCTACCAATTTACAGTGTCAGAATCCCCCTACATAGACATCCACTGGTTCTTTCTGGACTCCAACCATGCTTACTCTGAGGTGGACATTGAGGAAATTTACAGCAAAACTACCTCTGAGAGTTTGCACAAGCACAGGTGGGTGGAAGAACAGAGGAAGAAGGGAAAGGAATGTAACAGAGGAGTATTATTGTCAATGTTCAACGAATATGGCCTAAGATGGACTTCGTCCATTTTTTATAAGTGTACCATGTAGTTTATGAGGTCAGGGCCCAGGTTGACACGTTAAAAAGAAGTAAAAGATGGACTATTACTGTAGCTGCATTGACACAGACTGACCCATTTTTGTCTTGCCTTAGGAATGTTTCTTCCACGTTGTCTAAGTAGAGCACTTAGGCCATTTTTGTAATTGAATGATATGTGAGGTGATAAAAAATTTGAAGATAATGGAACAAAAAAAAAAAAAAAGCACCAAAAATAACCAAGACAAAATGGAAAATTTCAGACTTACTTGAACATAAACATTTCATGATATTATGTTGATTATTTTGGCAACATGAATGAGTTACAAGTTTCCGAGAATGACTATAACAATGACGTCAGTCACTGTGAAAGGCCCCTAGGAAGCCATCTGCTGGCTTCCAAGGTAGGAAAGCTAGCGTTTGGTTGTCTCATACAAGAAGAAAAATCCAGGAGGCTTTATGTGCACACTGCTTATAAAAAAAATCCCTTGATAGTTTTAGAATTGTAGCAGAGTAGGCTTAGCAGCCATTTTGAGAAAATTGTTAGGAAAATCCTAATGAATAATTTACTGATAAAACTGGTAAGGCACAAAATACCCATAATCATGCTAATATATGAAAACCCTAAATCAACTTCAAAACTATTAGCATTACAAAGTCAGGAAATTAACCAAACTTTGCAGAAATGGCTTATGATTATGGAAAAAAATCATGGGCTAACACTAGGGGTGGGGAGGGAAGTCACCCTTAGGCAGTGATGAAAATTATGTTAAGAAATATATAGCCAAGGAACAATTTTTTGACTCCATAAAAAATTGAATCTACCTCGCAAAAATAGTACTTACTATTCACCTGTAAGATTAATATGGGGTTATTATAATAAACTTTTAGTGGCTCAGTATATTTCATTTATAGCTTTTTTCGAGAGTAAAACTTATCAAACACAGGATAAACTTCACAAGACCAATAGTCATGCTGTGTTGTTTTTTATTAGATTAGTTTCATGTAAATAATTTCAGGAAAAGATGATTTTCTTGCTTTCTACAAGGTAAAGTGACAAATTTCATTTTCTCACTTTTATTGCACATATGCCAAGTAATTTTTTTTCAATGAATTGAGCAGTTTATAAAATTATGATTTTCAGTTCATTGTTTCAACCCTTAAAAGATGGACTTATTTTGTGTCATTATTGTAGTCTCAGCATTTAAAGTTAAATCACATCTTCATGATTGTACTGACTTGCAGAAGTTGTTTAGCAAGCTTAGTTGTCAAAACCCCAAAAAGTTTACCCAGACTTTGATGTGAAATGATAGTGACAATTTCTTTTTTAACAGGTTGAAGATAAAAGTTACAGATGTCCAGGCTTCTGACTCAAGACCTTTGAAACTTGCTTTAGAGGAACCTGAGGCCAATGTAAGTACCTTGTTTAGTATGTCCCTCCATAATGGTATTTGCATTGAACTCATATGGTTAAAGGTCATGTGGAGCAGCGTGGCCTAATGGTTACGGCATTGGACTCAAGATCTAAAGGTCCTGAGTTCGATTCGCGACCACGGTCGTGTTGTAAGTGCCTTGGGAAAGCATTTCATTCACATTTTCCTCAGTCCACCCATCTGTAAAATGGGTACCTGGCTATAGGCAGTGGAAGATATTGTCAGAATGCTAGTGATCAGCGCCTATAAATGGCAGCGGCACTGTATGCTCCCCAGGGAATCGAGAAAGTCTTAGAGTAACCAGGCCTGCGGGGGTAATAATAGTGTGAAGTCGCATGAGCGGGCTTAAGCCTAGATATGAGACTTATAAACCGCATTATTATTATAATTATTATTATTATTTACTCTGCACTATAGCAATTGTTGTTGTAAATCTATTCACATTCACCTCAGTCGGCCTGCCAAGAGAGAGAAAATGTTGTAATGCTTGTGCTCAATAAATCTGAAACAGTAATGGCACAGAATAATGTCGAGGAATTGAGAAGTTATTGAGTGATCTGACCTGCCAGGGTGTTAATAATGTGAATTCACATGTGGATTGTGCGATGTGTGGATACCATGCTCATGTAACGGCACGAATCCTTTCATTAAATTCTGTCTTCACTATTGTTGACTATGCCATAACATTTAAATGTATATTCTACAATTCATTATGGTGCAGTCATACAAATTTCAGTATTGTTGACTCAGACGGTAGATCTTTTTTCTAAAAGAGCCTAATTTCTTTTATCTCTTGATAGGACTGTTACATGGCTGAAGTATTCAAGAATGGCTTTTCTGTTCAAAAATACTGGCTGAAGGGAGGTAACTATGTATGCTGTTTGCCACAGAAGTGCAGAGTCCTTGTTCGCTATCCAAAATTCCCGGTGAGAAATTGTTTTTGTCTCCTTTGTAAGTTATCAATGATAGGTGAATAATTTTTGAAGAGTTGGAAAGAATTTTAGTACAGTAGTAAAGAATATACACATATATTATGCATTATTATTTTGCTTGAAATTTAGAACATTTCAGACTCAAATTCCAGGAAACCAGACTGTCATTTAGATTGTGAGATGATTAGAGTTTATAAGTAAAATCTTTCAAAGTAAAAAAGAGACTGGGTAGCAAATCATTAAAAAGAATATTTCTGTGCAGGTTTCTTAGTGTCCATGAGATTTAAACTCTTCAGGATCTTATAATGTGATGTATAAATGTGTGAAGTTTTCATCTATTGCACAGACTCTGGATCAGCCAGATGGATTCCAGAGAGGGATGAGAGTCATTTTAGATCTGACCAGTTCACAGAAGTGAGTGGGTTAAGTTTCTGTGAGAGCTGAGGTTGGAGATTAACACCAGAACACAGGGCTAGAGATAACAGCTTGAGACAAGGAGAAGACTGAAACTGTACAAATGAGTTGATAGTCTTTTTAACCAATTTGATGCTATGGAGGTTTATTCTTGTTTGGGTTTCCCCATCCCATGCTATGGACGAAAATTCTCAAAAACCACCATGCAGCTCAAACACAAACATCAGTATCATCATCTTCACCTGTTGTAGCATTCATTTACCATCAAGATGTAGGAGAAATGTTGTAAATAGAGCCAGTAGTATGTTTTTGCTGTGATTGTTCTTGAGAACCAACCTAAAACTGGGTGTCTGCTCTGAAATTATTTCAGTATATGGTAGGGTTTTCCCCACTGGTTGCTCAGCACTGAATGAGTTAATGGGCAAAAGTTTGTGTACATCTATACAGAGTTTTTGACCTGTACAAGAGAACTTAAAACTTAAATTCTAGGGGACTGCTCCATAATATAGAGCTTGTGAGGTGGCAGAGCAACTTGAATAAAGAAATTGAGCATTTCAGAAGTTTGTTTTTTTTTCTCTTTATGGAGGACATGAGGTGGTGGTTTGCATTACTTATTTCATTCTGTTGTATTTTAGTTCTGAACATGAGATGAGAAAGTTCAGTGTAGAGCTGCATTATTCATTGAGATGATAATACCTCTGAAGTTTGTATCAAATGCCTTTCCATATGCCCATCAGAATGCCATCTTTTGAAAGGAAAGAAAGTGGGAGAGAAACGGCTCTCAGCAGTGCAATGCAACAATATTGAATGTCCATACAAAATCAACATGTATTCTTCCAAATTTGTGGTGAGCTTTGTTCTCTCTTCTTGCCCTACAAAACATGGTATTCTAATGACCACAGCTTGTGTTGTAGGTGAATAGGGCATCGTGGCCTCCAGTGTTATTTGTTCCTCCTTGAAACTCATAAATTTTGATTTCTATGGTTGACTATAAGTTTTCTCTTGCTGTCAGAGATCTGTATGCAGAGGCAGTAATTAGGGAGGTCACTCCTGATGGCCATCTCCGACTGGAGTATTCTCCACCAGGGGGCACCCTCAATTCCTACATAGAAGTTCAAAAGACATCTCCTGAAATTGCCATCAAGGTAAACAAAATTGATAAATAAGATCCTTTCTTTGAATATAAGGCCCTTAATATTGCATCAGAGATCACAGCCCCACATATTTGTCTTTCAGCCAGTTGAAATGAGACGTATATTGCTAGACTAAGTGCTGAGACATCAGGTAGGACTTGGTGATAATAATATCAAATTGTTTTTAGTTTTGGAAATTGAAAGGAGCATAGTTTTTCATACAGGAAATATTAATTTCATGGATGAATTCTAAATAATTGTGAATACATTCCAGTTTTTGTTAGATATATTTGTAGTGCATTTTATAGTGAATATAGTTCTTAAATTGCAATTATTGCATACTGTTCTTTTATGCATAAGGATGATTCCTTGCCACTTCAAAATGATGCGAGTTCAGTTTTTTTGTTCAACCTGATAAAGGTACATAAGATAAATGCTTGTATGATACCAATAACTTGATGTAGTCAAAAAGTGATCTAAGTCTCATTTTAATGAACATAGGACAGTTTTAATGATGAAAAACTAAGATTCAACAAACCAACTGAAAATATGAGGTCATTACTGAATAAAACAGAAAACTGACCAACAGTGCTCTGAATGCAGAATTCACTGTAGCTTGCCCTCACTTCCTTAGTGTAAGATAGCTCAAATTAGCTATTTATGACCACAAAGTTTGTAAAACATTCCACTTACACTATCTTCATCACCTATCCTATGTCTTTTGGCTCACTATAATGATACATATGTAAATAATTTTGAAATGCATTTACATTGTTAGACTTTTAAAACCCTGACATGGTTACAAAGATGATATTTCTTAGCATCTACATGTAGACTCATGTAAAGTGAGAGTTGCAAGAAAGACATTACAGGCCTGGGCCAGTCCTTTACAATTAAGCTTCCACACGGAAGCAGCTTCCTTCTAATTACAGCAGTTTCCAGGGAACAGAACAAATCTGTACTTTTTGTATAAATGATACTGGATAACAGTTACCCCTAATAATCGCATAAATTTCAATTTCCACTAAGGAGTTGGGATTTTCTAGAATGGACTGTACTGATTCCGTGTTCTCAAATTTCAGGACCTGAAGTATGTGCAGGCAGAAAAGGCAATCCTTGGCAAGAATGGAGATGACAAGATAAGCTTTCCAGAAATAAAAGTGGAAGCAGGGATGGTGCCAGCTCTGAGTCCTGTCACTTTTCAGCCACGAGGTGAGGTGGGATTTCTGGTCTGAAATGCGTTACTACACATGGAGATGAGCTGATTTCAGAACCATTGCTTCTAAAGGAACACCCCTTGCTTTGCTGAATAAAGAGATGAAAAATGGAACTAATAAGTAAAAATACCTGTGAATTTAGGAAAACTGATAACTCCACTAGGGGTGACATCCTTTTTGTGGCATCTATTGAAGTACTCTTAGCAACTGAAAAGGGACAGCTTTTATTTTTGCCTTACCAGGAACCGCATCTTGTATAGGTTGCCTGGGATTGCTGAGTACAGTTCTCAGACTGTGGAGAAGTCACCCTGCTCTATCAGCATTACCTTTTTTATAACTGGTCTTTACACAGATGATCTCTCCTCTGCAGTTCTCATCTCAGCAAGCTGTTTTGCTTGGTTAATTCCCTCGGTTTATGGAGGATCATTATTTCCTGATTTACAGCTACTAAATCACTTAATCCTATTTCTTGTGTTCTACACATTGTCAAGCCAACAGATGGTGGGGTTAAGATCAGGACAAATTTGAAATCATAGGTGAAAGGTGCTTTATACATGTAAATGTGAAACTAGATGTTTTAGTCAGTGGCTTTGTTTTTCTCTTGCAGGACATGTTGCAGTGACCAAGAGAGCCTATATGTTCCCTCCATTTCAACTTCTTACTGAGGTAGGTAAAACTAGAACAAACTTTACTAAATTAAAATGGAAGAAGTTTTGAATATGCCTCTTTATAATTTAAAGTATGGACTCTCACTGTTACAGTCAAACCTGCTGTTTGCAGCATTTGTCAGCAATAGCCACAAGACTGTCCCCACACAGATTATGAAATACACTGAATGGCGACAGAAAGTTCTATCCTAGAAAGGCTGAAGACACTCATGGACATGGGGACATAACTGCAGCAGATGCTGGTAACATAACATCACTATGCTTTAAAAATGGCCACAGTCATATGTCATACCTTTGAAAGAACTCAGGAGGAAACTTTTTGATAGTAGAGCTAAAATAAGTCAGTATGTATCTTTGCAACAGCAATTTTGGCTGAAAAATATTGGCGCATTTTAATATTTCAACATGGGCACTGATCTCAGATGGTACCCAAATTTAAAAATAAATTGCCTAAATCTGACATATATCTTTTTGGAAGCACAGTAATAGTGACAAGAGGAGGGAAGTAAATTACAAGAAATGGTGGGAACTCTGCAAATGCCGTTGGCAAGGAGAGCTAAAAGAGGAGTGTAATGTTGCTACCTCTGCGACAAGTAATACATATAACTAATGCCTTCCCAGCAGCAACAGGCCTCGTATGGCCACCTAAATCTAGTCCTAATTATATATATTTAGTTGCAGACGGATCTGAACACATTTAAACACAGCGACTTCACATCCTATTGATTTGATAGATAAGAATAAAATATACACTGTTGGTACTTTCATAAAGCAGGCTCTTTAATATTCATTGCTAAACTTTTACACCATCACTTCATGACAGCCGATGCATGAGTGCTACTATTAGTCAACATGTTTTGTAAAAAAAAAGGGAAAAACCATATTACCTGACTGAAGTTATGTAAATTGGTACAGAAAAGACTCACAGATTTTACAGTAGAATTAGTTGACAGGCACATTGTTACATTCTTCCTAATGAAATGGAAGCTTGCTGTTATGAAGACATGGAAATACACAAAGAGCGCTAAACATGTGTTGTAATGCCAGCCAGAGTGAGGTATAAATAACGTGGGTCCAGAGCCAGGCATAGTTTTGCCTCTGTGCTGTCCTTAAGTACATGGATTTGAGAATGCATAAGAGAAGACCACGATCATTTAAAATTTACAGATTAACAAAATTCAAGATGGGCCCTCATATTTATAATAATGTGTTATATTAGTCTTGTATCCAGGATAATACAATAGAACATTCTCAACTCCCTGGGGACATACAGTGCTGCTGCCATTTAGAGGTGCTGATCACTAGCATTCTGATGATATTCTCCAATCTATATATAGCCTGGTATTCATTTTACAGATAAGTGGACTGAGAAAAATGGGAATAAAAATGCTTCGCCAAGGCTCTTACAACAAGACCGTGATTAAGAATTGAACCCATGACCTTTACATCTTGAGTCTTAATTCCATAACCATTAGGCAATGTTGCTTCACAAAGTCTGTTTTGTCTTTCTCCTGTTTAGGCCAGCCAAGCTGCAATCAAGTCTGTTGACAGTGCTTGGAAAGCCAACACTCTCAACTCTGTGGCTCAGTGCAAGACAGTACCAACAAGGCTCACAGGTTTATAACAATATGTATTATTCTAGCTTAAGGTTGAGAGCTGTCAGACATCAAATTTTTCTGTGCAGAAGGTGTAGAGAAATTGGATAACAACATATATCATTATTATCCAATTCTAAAAACTTTCACCTAGGAATGTATGGTTATTTTCAGCCAGAGCTATGGGAGGAATCATGTGGAGGAGCCTCAAGGGTCTTGAAAAGGCCCCATTCCTGACAGTCTGCACAGTATCTAGCATGGTTAGATATATGAAGTTGGTCAGATAGGCACAGAAAATGATCACTTTGCAGATAATCTGAGTATCTTTTACTTGAGCTTCTTAAGACAGACAGTGTGCTTTGCTTCCAAACTCAGTTGGCCACATTGTTATCTTTCCACACATAGTGCAAGAGCTTCAACTGAGCCAGCTGGTAGGCAGTGACATGGACTGGCTATTGGGTGCCAATCCATCCCGGAAACTTGATCTGGCCTTTGCCTTCTTACCATCCAACATAGGCCATAAACAATTGTGCTACCCAACTCTTCCCTCCATTTTCAAAGATGTGGATATTCACAGACTGTGTTTCTTGGTTGGTAAGTTTTGGTTGTTTTTTTTCACCTTGTCCTCTGATCTAGCTTTGATTGTGAATAGTGTATAAATATATAATTTTAACTCTTTCCATGGCACATTTTTTTTCAGGTCTGTGCCAGATTAATTTCCAATCCTAAAATCAAAATCACGGTGGCTTATTTAAAAAGCCTATAACAATGCAATATATGAAAGAAAGGGTCATGTATTACATATCACTGTGTTGGAAAATGGATCAGCTATGTGGAGAAAGTAAGGAATTCATGACAAAGGGACAAATAATTGTATAGGGAGAAAGGAAAGAGGAGGCATTCTGAAAGCGGAAATAATTTTATTCATAATTTTTTGTACTCATATCAATCCAGGGCAGTCAGATGTGTTGCTATCCAATTATCTCTGCAAATAATGCATAGTGTATTCATTTATTGGTGTATAGTCTAGGTCTTTACATAAGTGAAATATCTCAATTAGTTCAAAAGTAATAGCACTTTTAGTGTTCCCAGTTCACAGATAAAAAAAGCGAGAAAAAGTTCGAAAAAAATTGAGAAAAACGCTTTGCTAACAATGAAAACCGCACTGACGCTTCAAATTTCGTTACCGGAAAGTCTTCCTAGCTTTTAGATCACCTTATTTTGATATAAAAACTCGACACGAACCTTTTACGAAACAATATAAGTCAGCACCGATACATCGGCGATTGGCATGAGTTCAACAGGCGTAAGCGCCGATATATCGGCGATCGGCGTGGAAAGAGTTAAATTACCCAAAATTTTTAGTTTTGTTGGTTAGGTTTTGATCTTTAATGTGTATTTATAGCGATTGACATAACTGGTGTGGTGGCATTTGACACATGCTACTATTACCTGTCATGGAAAAATGTTACCAATGTGACATGAAAAAGACTTGAAATATAACTACCACATTACCTTCAAAATGTGACATAGGCCCTGCATATTAATGACACATCTATCATTATCTATGATAAGCAGATTTTCCATGCAATTTCAAACTCATCATCTTAAAAACAGGAAAAATACAATGGCAGCAAAAAGTTAACAGCCTGCAGTTGAGTTTAACATTATATCTTCAGATGATGTGCTCATCTTATTTTCTTGATGCTGATGACACTCTGATTTCAGTGCTAGTTTTTTTTAAGTTCATCCCATTTTATAGAAATATTTTCTGCTTTGATCTTTGATGAGCAGATCTTCTCCAGATTCCTGAGTGTAGTTGTTGCCTTTGCCAAACTTGTTTGTCATTTCTTTCCATTGGAATGTCTTTTGATTTGCCTCAAAGGCATTTATCAACTAGCATTATGACAGTAAAGCTATGAAGTTGTGCCTGTGTGACTCTTACAGTATACAAATGTGTATTTAATTTATGAGAACTTGCCTTTTCAGGTTCCGCTGTAGTTCTTTTTTTTCTTTTTTTTTTATGGTTTATAAGGAATTTATAGTTATGAGTTAATGAAACATCAATCATTGTTAACCATGCTGACTTCAGATGAGATGTATTACAATCTTCGGCTGACCAGGGATCATGGCATCAGGCTTGATGTCCCCCTACATTTTGTGAATGTGGTCCCTGTCTCTCCTTCACCACCCCTCAGCGCTGAAACAATGTTTGCATCTGGTTTCAATGGATGGACCTATTCCATGCTCTGTTCCAACACACTCTTTCTGCCCTCAAGTGACAACATCTTTTCTGGTGGCAAGCCAAATTTTGAAAGAAATGAGGTGAGGATGAGTATTGCTGTAGTCAGATGTTAAGATAATGTTAAAGAGTTGTTTTGTTTCATTTTTGGGTGAGAATTGCTTGTGAGTTACTCAGATGTATTTGTTTCTGGGTATGTTCTAAATCATATCGAATGCTGTGCAGCCTTTTTTTTTCTTTTTAAATGCATTTAGCTGTCCTCTGTCAGTCTTATATATAAATGTATTTGTAAGGACATTACACTATTGAAGAAAGGTGATTGTGGGTCAGCTACTCTCTTTTTTTTTCCTTATAATGAATATGTTTGATCATTTAATAGATGTGAGGTATAAATATATATTTATGGCATCATTATTAAATACAATAGAGTATTGTATATGGAGACTGTGCTCCCAAGGCAAAATCACCACAGGCTGGCAGCATAATGAAATGTATGGAGATGGGTTTCATCTTGGATATTTTTGAATGCTCTTTTAAAAACACCCACCACTTTTGACCTGTAAACTCTGGAGGTTTGAACCTAATTTCAGATATGACTGTAACTGTGTTTATAAGGGAAATTAAGGCCTAACTAATTCAAAATCCCCAGCTGGAGCACCTGATGAAGTCTCTGATCCATGTGTATGCCGCCCAGTGCCACATCTTTGCAGAGCAGCACGGAGGTCTCATGTTTCAACAGACTCCAGACAATGGCACCAGTACTATTACCTCATCAGCACAGCACATAGATGACAACATCATCAAAAACCTTGATGAGGTGAAAGGAGATGTCACAGTGACCTAGAGTGGTTTTTATTCCTGTTAGGCTCAGACTTTGCTGCACACAGAAATGAAGAATCTATTGAAGTTTTCCTGACCAAAGCATAGCCCTCATAATAAGATTATTATTATCATAATCAGTATTTTTGTGCACAGATGTTGTTTTATTTTTGAAATCTGCACAACAAACAAAATTTGATACCAGATATTCACCACCTGATATCTGAGTTCTTAGTCTAATGACATATTGTCTTGTTAATTCCACATTAGCCTAGATCAGTTTTTTGAAGATTGTAGTTGCTAATATTACTATATTCTCTCATAAATCTTTTTTTCCCTATTGAAACAAATGTAGAGGTTTGACTATTTATTATATCACTACTTTACAAGCTAAATACCATTTGTCCTATTGTTTTACTTTGAGCAACAGGTTGAGTGCTAAATTTCTCACAACCTCAAAAAATGACTTGGGCAAATGTGGAATGAGCATCAGCAAAGTGGCAGTAGCTAGTGTTTGTGTAGTCTTTAAATTTGAAATGTCAGTCATTTTGTCATTAAAAAGTCACTAAGAAGGTCTGGTGACCGACGCCTTGTTTGATCATCAAGAATTTGTAATTAACATTATGTTTTGTTTGTTTGTGGTAAGAATGATGACAATATAAAGATTATGCTCTTGAGTCATGGATATCAGAAGACATATTGAAAGGTCTGCAAAGTATTCTTAAGTTTTGTTTTGAAAACTCTGTATGAACCAGTCTACTGCATTTGTTACTTTTGGTCATTACTTATTGATCTGTTTGTTCATCTGACTCCTTATTGATTTCAGATGGTACTGAACAGTGAAACTGACCTGAGCAGTGAAACCCTCATCAAGAAAGCATTTGAAAACAATGTGTTCTGCAAGGCACATCAGTGGTGTCTGCCTGGCACTAGCAGTCTCATGGAAGGGGAGTTTGACTTCAGGTATATCAGCCTGTGCATGTGGTAGTGTTGTGATCACTGTAAATTTACTTGTGAATGTATTGTTAATATTGCCCTATCATGTCATTTTTCTATATACAGGAAGTTAGGGTTTTTGTACAAAGATTAACAAGAATGGCTAGATATAGGGTGAGGGAAGATGCACTCTTCAGGAAGCTCAGGGATAGTACACAATCAGACAACTGGAGTGATCAGCAGGGAGACTCTTCCCTGGGTTTGGATTGGGGAACGAAGCACATTGGACCTGTCCAGAGTGTAGTGATGTTGTGTATGTCAACAGGTAAACAAATATACATCAACATGAATGACTTGTGTCTCAATAATAAAAAGTAGCATGACTTAATTATGAAAGGATGAAATACTGCAGCACTATGGTATTTTTAAAATTGCAATGGCTGGAATTAAGATAAATTTACCAAATTTTAGATTTCAATTTTTTTTTTTTGTGTTTTCAATATTTGCAGAAGTGAACTTTTCAAGCCATATCACGAGACGATCAATTTTCTTTATCAAGAGATGCCATTACTGAAGTCCCTGCCACTGGACCTTTATTCCAACTTCCCCAATCTGCAGTATCTCGAGCTTCAAGCGTGTGAGAAGCTCAAGGAACTTCCTGATGGTATCTCTAATTGCATGAGCCTGGAGATGGTTTCCATCAAAAACTCTGCAGTGGAGGTGCTGCCCTCCGATTTGTTTAAGATCCCACACCTGCAGCGTTTGCACTGTATTGATTTAAAGGTGAGTTCATCTGTTGAATTTTTTAGACTGGATTCCTGAACCCTCCTTTCCCTGGGTTAAAGATGTTATTTTTTAACTGCTTGTCGATATTCTAATTCACTATGTTGATGTCGATGTATCTAATGTATGAGGAAGAGAACATTTATAACGTTTTTTTTTCTCCTTAAGGTGCTTTGCTTAGCTCTTACATGGTGAAAACAGCAATCATCTATTTCTTTCTCAGAATCATATCTGAATTTGATGATCAATAAGCTTAGGAGGAATCTAATGCTCAGTTTTGAGATAGTGTTTTAGCATTTGGCAAATTCTGGCTTCCTGGTGATTGATTCTTTACCTAATATTTTCAACATGGAATGAACATCAACTTTTAGTTTCCTTTCATACTAATAACAACAAAACAACACACTTTCTTTAAATTATCTTGCTTATTTCTGATAAGATTGGGCATAAGCCTACTGACATACAGATAACAAAACATAATGTTACTTTTGACCTGTAAACTCTGACCACATGAAGCAATGCAACTTTTGTATCAACAAATTTTAAACAACATCTGGTGAATATATGAGCTTTTACAGAGAAGAATTGGTTTTTAAAGATACACATCCTATTAAAATCACACAGCTAAGCATTGATGAAAATGCTGGCATGTCAGATCTGATGGTTGTAGGTAGCTTAATAGTGAAATTCATAAGCATTACATGAACTCAACTCCTTAGCTTAATTGTGATGCCGTGACTGAAACACTTAAGGCACGTGATCATTTGTCCAATCCTTGAGTAATATGAACTCCATCCTCATGTTCATCCGTGCTTCCAGGTGCGGGACCTGCCAACCAGTGTGATTGATCAGAGCTTCATCACAGAACTGATCCTCTCGAACCTCCTCCTGACATCCATTCCCAAAGAACTTGGCAACTTATCCAACTTGGAGATGCTTAACCTCAATAGCAACCCTCTGGAGACACTTCCCATGGAACTGAAAACCCTGACTAAGCTCAAAACTCTCCTCCTGTCTGGTAAATTTCAGTCCTATGCCCCCATCCTCCATGTATTATTGATCGAAACTGCATTTCTTCTTGTCAGCCAGCATGATGTGAAGATATAAAACTCATTTTTCAGAGGAATGTCCGGAACAAACATGAAATCTAGAAACAGTATCAAAAACAGATCCTAGTCAGTTAATTTGTGGGATAAACTGAGTTGTTTACTTACAATACTAGCTCATTGTGGTATCTCCCAAATGTGAGAGAACAATGTAGCAACAACTACTGCAACAATTTGAAGAATATATTAAATAGATATCAAGGAATATTTTGAGAGCATATGGATGTGGCTTCACTGTAAATTTACAGTGGTCCAATTCCCTTGTGCTTAGAGAACATTGTCATACACTCATCTTGTACTTATCAACAATAACCCAAATTATGAAACAGAGCTAGGGCTTAACTCTTGCTTATCCTATGTTAGGTATTCCATGGCTTGCAACGGCAGGTTCCAAAACTGAGATGTCCATAGATCAATTTGAAAGCTTCCTCAACACAAATTCCTCACTCAGGCATTACTTGGGCAAGGAGGTAAGAATTGTTTGTAATGACTATGTGAGCAGTCAGGAGGTGTGTTAGAGTCACCGGTAAACACTAAGCTTTCTTGCAGAAGTCGGGGAACAATATTCAGGCAGTGGATATTTAAGAATTAAAATCGCTGTGAAGTTAGTGTCCCTGTGGTGTTATGGTAGGGCGTTCAGACTTACAAGCTGAGAAATTATGGGTTTGATTCCTGGGAGGGACATGAAAGTTTCTAGTGTAGGTTTTTTTGGCCTATCTTCTCAAAAATGAGCTTTCACAATAAATTGGTAAAACCCCTGGTGACACACTTCCCGAGATAATTTGTAACAGCTTCTAGGAATTATTAGATCGGGCTCAAATTCCTCCCCTTTAATAAGAAATTATATGCCTTGCTACCCAGTTACATCTAATAAAGTTTATGTAATGTTAAAATTAATTTTTATATGAACCTACTACTTGTTAATTTGTAAACACAGAATTTACTGTTGCAGTGCTCTGTTTTTCAAATTTTCTCTTAAGAATGATACAAGTAATTTTATAACTTTCTTTCACATCCATATGTAGATCATGATTTTGTTTTGTCTGGTTTATCTCATCTGATCTTCATGTTTTTATTATGTTACAGCACTTGATTGCATTGTTCCATGAGTTTGATCACAACAAAAACTCTCGGCTTGACCAAGCAGAGATTTCAGCATTGAACGCTCATTTGTTTTGGGAAGTTCCACGTATTGGGATAGGATGTATCAGTAAGTTTTTGCAAAGAGAGATTGTGGCCGAGGTAGATGGGTTTGGGAACGGAAGGCACTTTAGAATTTGGAGAACACTAAAATAACACTTCACCCTGGTATTTACAGTGGAGCCTATTTATTTATCACAGTTATGTTTATAAAGGAAACATGATTTTAATGATGGCCTTCTAAATCCCTATTCCACTTTCTTCTTAATGTTAATATGGCCTTATTGTGACAGCTCTGGAATAGCAAAAAAGCTCACGTGTTACTGCACACCTGCCTTACTCATGACAACAGATTTTGCAAGACTAGTATGGTTGGGCAGTTGATGTGTCCATGAAAACCCATTTATCTGTGCTCTGCATGCAATGATTGACAGACAAACAAGGTCTTGGATTTGGTACTAGTGCCTATGGCAGCCATACTGAGTGTTTTACCTAAGCTGTGTATGTTATTTCAGCAGTGATTGTATGTTCTTGTACTTAAATACAGAGCTTCTTGTAACAGGCAACGACAACATATTAACTGAAACACAGCAATAGGCAACGACAACATATTAACTGAAACACAGCAATAAGCAACGCACAAATTTCAGCAGTAAACTGATGAATGAAACAATTTGTACATCTTGGCCATCTGTTTATTAGGAAAAAAAACAAAAAAAACATTCAAGATGTCCATTATTTAGTAGGATGTCATTCATCAGTTATTATATAAATAACAACAACAAAAAAATTAACCACAACACTCAAGAAGATCAAGTCCGCATCTTCAATTAATTTGCAAATGGGCATTTTGGTGTTTTTTTCAGCAGATAAGAAGACCAGCTTAATCTAAATGAGATCACTTCCATGGTCTGAATACCCNTAGCTGTCATTTATTTTGTCTTGTAACCAGACTGCAAAGAGTATGGTGGAATTCCGCCTGTCATCTTCTTGATGAGCAACTTAGAGACCCTTCATCTAGACTTCCAAGCCATCACAACCGTCCCCGTCCACATGTGTCGCTTGCAGAACCTGAAGACCCTTAGCATTTCCAACAACCCACTGCTGGAGAGTTTGCCTGGCTCGTTGGGGCATTTGCCCAGCTTGAAATGTAAGTGAATTTACCAGCACACCTCAGTAAAATCTTAGGCTTCCATGTCTTTCCTTGTTACAGCAAATGCTGTTCCAGTTGTTAACAGTGGCTTGGTCCAGTTTTCTTTGATGGAATTAAAATGGTTATTTCCTTCAAAAGTCTCTAAGAGATAAGTTAGTCATGGAGTGCATGGTAGTTAGACAGTTGCATTTACTGGGTTGTCAGCAACACACAAAATGGTTCAGAGCTAGCATTTAATGGAGAAACAGGTCAATATGAACTAAGCTGATGATTGCGTCATGACAGTTGGGTTGAAAATTCTAATGCTGTCTACACTTTGTCTATTTCTGCCAGCTTTAAGACTCGTGAGCAATCCATCTCTCCGCACACCACCTCATGAGGTTGTCAGCAGAGGGTTTGCATCTGTCAAAGCCTATCTCAAACGGCTGGCTGGTGGCTATACTGAATGCAGGCGAACCAAACTCATGTTGGTGGGCCTAGGTGGAGCCGGCAAAACAAGGTGTTTTAAGTGTCTGTGTGTTTCTGTTACTATGATATCATAAGAGAAATACCTTAACACACATATTACCAAGTTTTTGAGGAAAGCATTGTCACTGTGGCTGTATGCTCTATGGTGCGTCTTGTGAATGTGATGTGGCCCATGCCCAATGACATGCCCTTGTCCAAGCAGACTGAGTTTGATATGTAATCATGCAACAAAGAAAAACAAAAGCAATGTATGAAGGAAAGTTGAAGATTATTGCACTAAAGCAGTTAGAAAATATTGAAAGTGATGCTGGTCAAATATAATTAATAATATTGTGTTAAGGGAAGTTCTGCTTGAACAGTTGCGTTGTTATGTGGTTCTCAACATAATGAATGTTCCTATGTATCTCCATATCAGTTTACTCCGAGCTCTTATGAGTTCCAGTAAGAAAACACAAGGCACCAAGGGGGAAGATATCACCAATGGAATAGATATTCTCCCTTGGACTGTGAAGACTGAGGACAATATTGAGGTCACATACAACACCTGGGACTTTGCCGGCCAAACACTTTACTACAACACCCATCAGGTAATGAATCTTTCTGCCTTTTGGGTTGAGATGTAAAAGACTGTAAAAGTCCTCCCAACCACACTTATGTCATACAAAGGAATACCAAAACTTTTAATAGCTATAAATTTTCTAAAACAGGTGCTTTCTCCCTTGGATAAAAGAAATGCTAAAAAACTGTGCATGTGAACACATGGGTGGGACAGTGAAATCAAAGGGACAGTACATTAAAGTAGAGCACTGCCAAACTAAGCTTCATAGTATTCACTTATTTGTTTTGGGTTGAAATATGGTAGTGAAAACATAACACATAACACTTCATTTGGAGGCAGGGCTTGGGATTTATTGCTCTTTCTGGGACCCAGTCAGGCCCGAACTTAAGAGATAGGCTTTACTAATAGCTTAAAGACATGCAGGTTCACACCTCCTCCCCCTTCCCCCTTTCCAATGTCATTACCAAACTTTGTCATAAAAGGACACTCCTGCCTGTGTATAGAAAAAACAATATGCAGTTCTATATTTCATAATATACGAATGTACAATATGTCCTATTCCCACTTTTATAAGTTTTGTACTTACTAAGATATACTCAGCTAGAGGGTGAATAAGAAATACTAATAATTGAAGGGTGAAATAAATAGAGGATCTGTAATGAGTGTTGTTTGATATCATATTTTGAAATCAGTTATACACTTATCGTATTTGTGAGCCAAATATGATAAATATATAATGAATTTCATAAATCTGATATCAAGCAAACAAAATTGTCCAATCCTATATCATAGAATCTCTAACTAATAAAAAAAAAATGAACTATCAATCGTGAAAATGACCCAGAAGTGGCCCTTGCCCTGTTGGAGACACATCACTCAAACCTGAACTGAATGAACCCCACAGGCACATGACACAAAGTAGATCCAAATAGCTGACAGTCATCAATGAAACTTTAGACCACCTCTGCTATGCTTTACCCGTCAATTTTCAAGAACTGTGGTTGAGCATCTATATTGACTGACAATCGCAAACCTAGATGGAGGGAAAGCCCATGGCAGTAAAAATAGTTAAAAAACAAATGATGTCACATATTCATACACCTACAGGTTTCCAAGGCTTGCAACCAAAATATTTGTAAGCAGGTCATAGGTCAAATTTATGTAATGTGTAACATAACAGAAAACTATTACACACTTTTATGTCACCAGAATTAGGTCTTGTTTATATGATAAACAGGTAGTATTTATAACACTAATTACACAGCAGACTGGAGGAAGGGGGTCATGAGAAGCTGTTGACACCTACCCGCCCACCCCGATGAGAATCCACACCACTTAGTTTCTGTCACAGTTCTTATTCATATATTCATGTTGTGGTTTCAGTTTTTCTTGTCCAAGAGAGCTGTGTACCTCTTGCTGTGGTCAACTCGCCAAGGTTTTGAGCATGCTGGGTTAGAGTTCTGGCTGAGTTCCATTGCTAGCCATGCCCCAAAGACACCTATCTTTGTTGTGGGTACACACTGTGATCAGGTGAGGATATCTGTGTACTTGATATGTGAAGCAAACAACTTGTTTATTTATCCACAGGAACCTACAGGAAAGTTTATTATTATGAACATGTTGTCAATATTTATAAGGAAATGGTTGAGCAATAGATATTGATAGCAGAATTGCGAAGAAATGGGCAAAAGACAGTTTTCAGGCTTAGCCCTTGGCATGAAGACCAATCTACATAAAACTGGAAGAACTGAGACTCCACTTGCACAAGTGGGAAGGAGCAAATTCCCTGCCCCAGTCTTACTAGAGTGCCCATGTTTGGACAGCAGTACAACAACAGTTAGGCCAAATAATAAAAAGAAAGCAGACTCTCTTGAAATAATACAGTCCTATCTTAACAATATGAAAGATGTCCAGGAATGCAGAGTGATAGTGTCATGCATGATAACTTGAAGTAAGAGTAACAAAAATTAGTTTCAAATTGATGATTATTAAGGGCTTGTTAATTTTACATCATGATATGTTTCATTTATTTAACAGAGAAAAGAATAGTCAAATCACATGCTGTGCATTTAAACACATGTAGATTCAGAATTGAACATGAAAAAAATGTAAGACACCACACAGTACAACATTGCTATGATATGACAGATAATTGAGAATAATTGTTTTCTTTACGAATTGTGATCAGCACTGTAAGTGAAACTTGAAATAATGAGAGTGATTGTGTCTACATCATCTACTAGCACTGCAAGCTTAACAACAGATATGCAAGCAGAACTTTGCACAGATGCATAAGTTTGTTGTTAATGGAGAAGAGCTCTATGAGCTGCTCTAAAGAACGTTACAAACTATTTGTATTTGTCTTCAGTCATATACTGCAATTTTGTAATGATGCTTCAATCTGAATGTGAGCAGTGAGGAAATGTGTCAGGGTCATGAGTGAACACTAGGCTCACACGTGAATACTAGGGACTGATTCAGACAGTAGGTATTTAATAATAAAATTGCTGTGAAGTTAACTTCCCTGTGATGTAGCGGTATCTCGTTCAGACTTGCAGGCTGCAAGACCCTTGATTCAATTCCTGGTAGGGGCATGGAATTTTCTAGTGTAGGTTTTTTTAACCTATCTTCTCAAAATTGATCCTTCACAGTAATTTGGTAAAATCACTCTTGGCACACTTCCCAAGATAATGTGTAACATCTGCTAGAAATCATCAGAGTGGGCTCATATTCCTCCCCCTCATTAAGGATAATGATAATGATATATGCCTATATGCCTTACCATCTGGTTACATAAATCTTGATTTAGATCAGTCATAAAACACAAACATTTATGGGATTCCCTATTTCACATGTATCTGGTCTGCAGGTGCCAAAAGCTGACATTAACACATCAGATCTACAGCAGCATTTCCCACAGATTGCAGGCTTTTACTTTGTCAGCTCCACAGAGGGCTTTGTGAGTATTAGCTGAATTTCACTACATCTACTACAACCTTTGAAACAAATTAGTTATCTTTTTGCTGTTGGGATCATGCAATCTGGATCTTATCATGTGGTACAAAGAGCTTTCCAACCTGATGGTTATGAGAGTGTCAATTTGATCCAAGGAATTGACTGCATTTGTCCATCAGCTGGTTAGGTTCAAAATATTCCATGAAGTCTGTTCTCATTTTCATGAACATATTTTTATTCAGTATTGAAGGTAATTAATAAGTAAATTATCAGATATATGAGATGTCTGCCCATTTTGTAAGTTTGCAACAAACTATCATTCAGTCTGTCAATTCCTTTTTTTTATCTCTCATACATGTCTTTTTTAAAATTAATTTTTGTCGTTATTTATATTTCAGTCCTGTGTGCTTTCATCCCACTCTGCGCTCTGTTTATATCATGAACAATCTCCTCCTTTAATCATTTGATTTTCTCTTTTGTCTCCAACTCTTTTGTGTGGTTTGGATTTAGACTGATTCAATCACCATTTCCTTGTCTTATGCTTAGGGTGTAGCAGAGTTAGAAAAAGAGCTCCTGCGAGTGACACTGGAACAGAAGAACATGGGAGAAAAGGTCCCAAAAGTATGGCTGAACTTGGAGAAGAAACTCCTCGCGTAAGTATGTGCTCTAGATGATTGGAACATTTGATTTCAAGAGACTTATTATTTGATATTTAATTTACAAAATCTCTGGCTGGGTCTGATCTTAGTTTTTTTATTATTATTATTATTACCACCAGCAAACCACACCCATTCATAAGTGGGATTGCCATGCTTGAACATTAACTCACTGGAGACTGACCTATTTCTGGCAATCAGTACTGCTGGGACTGATCTAAAAAATGGCTGCCATCCCACTGGGACTGAGGATTTTGGGCTGTTTTCAAAACATCACTGCATGTGTAAAAGTTGATGCTTTTATATGATTTTTTGCACATAATAAGATAAACATGTGTTCTAACAAAATATGAAATCAGATTTTTGATGCATACAGTAGTTTTTTCTGGAAAATTAATTTTGTGACCTATATAAAATGCAGATCTAGATGGTCCACCTCGCTTGTTTTGCCTTACTGCAGGTCGTAAGGGTACAAAGGAAGGTTCAGAATCACTGTCCTCATCATGATTATTCAAATCCTCGGTTCTGAGTCGGTAGACTCAGTGTCAGAGCCATCTGCCATGAACTCTTCCACCACTTCTCTTGCTGATCTGAGCTGCTGCCGAGACATTTTGGCATAAAACGATCGGTTTGAATTTCGAACAATGCTTCGCGTTCTCCAAACGGGAAGTGACGATATACGCAAGAAAATTGTGTAAACATACTCACAGAACAGTTGTACAATATTTACGAGCAAACACAAGGACTGGATTTACTTACAGATACTTAATTCTGTAGGACGTGTATACACGTCGTCAGTCACCAAGCGAATGATGGTGGACGACGTGTATACACGTCGTCAGTCTCCAAGCGAATAATGGCGGACGACGTGTATACACGTCGTTAGTCTCCAGTGAGTTAATACTGCAAGTATATAAAGAGGTGATGGACACCAAATCATGGAATAATTTTCAATTTTTGATTGGAAAGCATCTAGAAGACAACCTATGTACTTTATGAACCAATTGTGAACACACTATCAGTATATGCTCTAGGGGGTTGTGTGTGTACATGAACATTCTTTGTGATTTTTTTTCCAAGCAGCTTCAAAGTGATGCCAGTTAAACTGTAACATCTGCAACACTTGAAATTATTAAAGAAGATAAAGAATAAATTGATTCCACATGCATGTTATTGACAAAAGTTCATGCTTGCATTTATTGCTCATTACACATACTAATTGTGAAGGATTGATTCATCATTCGTTACCAGGTGTGAGATATGAAATTGTGATGATAAGACTTAGTACCTGTGGGAACCTTGATGTTGAAGTTCGTTAAACACTAAAACAGACCTGCTATTAAGATTGAAAGCCACAAAGAGGATTGAGTGAAAACGGAAAGTATACCTGAATATCTGAGCACTATCTGGCAGACTCAAGGATTTCAAGTTTAGTAAAAAAAAAATGACCCGTTCTGTCTGATCTTGTTTCAACCAATTCAAAACAGCACCTGCTGTTACACACGTTTTTATACAGAAATTTTTTTTTTAAAATATGAAACCTCCCTAAATAGAAAATCCAAGGCTGTCACTGAAGTCAGTACTGACAAAATAATGGCAAATTAGATTTTAAGGGTTGTTATGGCTTCAGTAGGAAATGCATTGGCTTTCCACAAATACTCGCCTTAACTTTATTATGGCATGATTACATTCTTCTGTACTTTCACAACAGAGCCCGAAGCAAAACAAGTATTTTACCCTGGCATGTTATTCAGGAATATGGCATGGAGGTTGGCATCTATGATGATAAGGATGTAAGTAACATTAGCACAAGCTGAAACTCAGCATTCTTGTAAATTGTACGCATTGTAACATCTGTTTGTACATGAGAGTTGCTTGATTCATGGGTGACATGATTTGCTGTGAGAAAAAGCTGTTTGCTGTGTGTTTGAAGTCAAAGAGGAAAATATGGGGCAGATTGAAATGAATGAGTTATGCCAGAGCAGTTGCCGATATCATTCTCTGTCTATTTATTTCTTTAATGCAAATGATACAGCAAAAGTAGATAAGCAACTTCTAAAGTTGAACCTCATGAATTCAGATTCTTGAGGGCCAGTCCATCATTTTGAATAAATACAGTGTTTTAGTTTGTGGATATGTCGTCAACATCATTGGCCCTGTTCAGCTGGACAGTTCTGGTGCAATATGGTCAATTCCCAGAATTAAATATAGCATCTGCTGTGGCTGAAGGGTCTAGTTCACGAAAGGTAGTCAGTGCAGCAGCTCTTGAAGATGTACAAGAAAGACTGGTAACGGACTGCCTGTTTTTCATGTACGACCTTCCTTTTTTTCTTTGCCGGTTGGGTTCTCTTCTTTTCTACCAGTCTGGCACCTCAACATATCCTCTGCTGCCAGGTGTCATGGTCCTCAGCAGTTTCAAGACTGATGTTGCCTGCCTTCATTGTCATGCTTGCAGACACCCTTGAATCCCAATGAAGAATTTGCTTAAAAATGTGCCTAGTACCCTGGTAGGCTGGCTGTAAAAAATGCCCTTTCATTCACATCACTTCTCCTAGCTAGTGGAATGTTCATAAGGAAATTTACTTATACCAAAGCAGGGCTATCTTTGTTACGTGAGGTTTGAAGACTGAGATCATACAATTGCTGCATTTGAACATCATTTGTACAAACAAGCCATGTCCCTAATAATGTTTGCACTATTTTCCCATCTGTCTATGCAGATCCGTGAGGCCATCCAGTTTCTTCATGAGCTGGGAACAGTGCAGTATTTTGACAATGACTTCCTTAGAGACCAAGTTGTCATCAACCCACAATGGATTGTTGATGTCATGGCCTGTGTGGTGTCTGTGAAAAACTCACCAATTCAGGTACGATAATTTTAGTTTTATAAGTTCCATTTACAAGGCATTGATAACTGATATAATGCAAGGTAGGGTTTTTGTATGATGCCATAGTAATAGAACTTAGGCATGAAGTGAAAACTACAGTATATGTTAAGTATATAAAGGATAGAAAAGTATTAAAAATATAGGAAGTATCGGGGCAGATTTGTAGAGTGACTGGTGTATATTTTTGATACCTACTTCTGAATGGCAGATGCATGTGCCGAAAGTCAATATTTTCTTTGCAAGAAGAGGGATGCGGTAAATATATAGATGACTGCAGAATGGGTTTATAATGATGAGGAAATCAATGAATGGTCAGATCACTTTTAAGAATTTATTAAACTGTAAAGCTCTTCTTATTTAACTGAACCTCCAAGGGAACAGCTTTATGCTGGAAAACTTGGTTTGTTTGTTTTGTGCTGTCAAGTGATATATTATTTTGCCATCGCTTGCTACACTTGACTGCTGCAATAGAATATATATGCTTATCCATGCTGAGCTCTGAGCATGACAGTAGAGTTTTACACCCCAGTGTCACCTGATCAGCTGGCAGACAACACATCCAATGGTCATTATCCATAATATTGGCCACGCAGCTGTCGGGAAACTGGTCATAAGGAGCCTTGCTCTACAAGAGGTAATACATTCATAACAGAATGTTACCTACTATTTATTTATTCATATAGGACTGCAGTTTGTAACAAATTGCACTGACTTCAAGAACCATTTGAGAACATTTTTTGGGACCTTTACCTTGATCAACAGGAACACAAGGGTCGTTTCCTGCACAAGTACATATCAAACATCTGGAGTGCCTACCCTAAAGATCTACATCAGTGGCTGCTGCGACTGACTGAGGAATTTGACTTGACTTTCTCTTTGCCAGCAGAGGATGTGAACATTGTTCCTTGTTTATTACCCCAGGAACCACCTAAAGAGGTCAGTACTGCTGCTATATGGAACAAGACTATGTATCAAGTGATATTCAAATCCACTTCTTGGCACCTTTGTACAGAGTCTAATGGGGTTACTGTTCTGTAGCTTTAACAGTTACCAATATAGCCAGCCATATGCATTATTTATTAACCGATGAAGAAAGGTACAATGTTACAATTTTCTTAAAAGTATGTTTTGCATCTCACAGAAAACTGAGATTTTGGTGCACACATACAGTCATTTTCTGTAAAATGGCAAATTTCTTTTCCTTTTCCATCCATTATTTCACATGAAACATATCTGTGAACTGACCAATCGATTATGTGGTTGTGACTTTTACCTTGTACTGACAGAGCACTTCAGCTCGCTGGTGTTTAGCCTTTAGGTAGTCACATCGATAAGGCTTTCCTCCTTCTTCATGGAGCTCCTTGGTTCATCCAGCTTTGCTGAATGGAATCAGCCATATAATTTGTTGTTTTTTCTTTCCATCTCCAGCTGAACTGGCCAGTTGCAGACATCTCTAAAAACATCAAGGAGACCAAAGTGATATACAAGTTCACATATTTGCCAACTGGTCTCTTTAATAGAGCTCAGGTTAGTTCATCTGCAGGTCAGTATAGGCCACTATTTAATATATTACGTGACTAGTGCTGAGAATGGTGGTTGATCAGTGATCCTACAGTACTCTGGGATTGGACTCTTCCATGTAAGACTTGACCTAAGGCATCTTTGGAATGTCCACAGAACTCCTAACCAGTTTTCTAGCACTGCAAGTAAAACCTGCAAGTGATGTCCCATACAAATAAATCTACTGCTCCTCTGGTTGCTGGTGACTAGTTTGCAAAATGGACATCCTTGCAAACATCTGGGAAGATACATACCTGTTCTGTCCCCTGTGTAAGGAAAACCCCAACAGCATATATCTATTATATTGGAAGTAAGGAGTGAGCAGATGCAAACAGATGCTCACACAAGGTAGGATAAAGGGGGAAGTGCTCATGAAGACAAATGCAGGGAAAAAAAGGAAGAAGGAAAGAATGTGATGTGATGGGAATCGAACCCTGCCTGTCACACTGGGCATAAAATCCACAGTACTATACACCCCTATACAGTACAGGATAAAAGAGTTGGCAATATTGTTGCATTATATTATATTTTCCCTCTCCAATTGATGATTTGCTGACAGCAGGTAATGATTTGGCTGCTGAAAAACAGTTTTGTTTTCTTTCCCTGCAGGTGAGACTGTTTCAGCTGTCTGATGGCAAACTAATCTGGAAGCGAGGATCACTCTTGAAGAAGAACAGGCATCAGGCACTCATCTCACAGACAAGGTTGGTGTGGATCTACACCAAGGCAGAAAATATCTTTCATTTGATTCAAATTCTCAAGCTGGAGGAAACCAGAAATCCAGTTCATAATAGAAGTCATACATAACACTTCACATAATAATAAAAGGATATATCTGTATTATCAATAGCTTAACAGGTCTCTGATAGCAGTTTGACAACAGATAACTAAAGTTTGGCAAATAGAGGTAAATTTGAGCAAACATTTTATCATGGGACATTTAGAAGGAAGAAAGGAAAAAGAATTAACATAATGTTAAAATTCTGTAACTTAGAAAGGTATGCCATTCCCTCTTTCATGAAAATTGTATCTCTTTCAATGAAAGGAATAATTAAGTTCTCTCTTACAACTTTTCATTACATAAGATGTTGATTCAGGTGAGGAAAAAAAAAAAAGGCAGTATGGAGGAGTGATGTTTTACAACAGTAACATAATGACTTACAGACTTGTTGACTTCCAGTGAGATTTGTAGTTTATTACATTCTCTTCATTAGATCAATTCTGTGCATTTTGGGAATCAATGGTCATGTAACAAGATTTTTAAGGGGTACTCTTAAGGCACTCTTAAGGTGTACACAACCGGTAATCGAATGAAATGTTAATTGAAATCTTGTTTCAGTGAGTGTGAACTTCAAGTGAAAGTGCAGGGTCCAAGACCAGAAAACATCATCTTCCTCATTCATGAAATATTTGAGTCTCTGATCCAGGAATCTTTTCATGGTGTTGTCTATGAATTTTTGGTGCCCTGCCCGGACTGCATAATGAAAGAGGTAACAAGATTCAAGATTCACAATTCAGAGACCAATAACATAAATTCAGTACATAATCTACAGAAAATCATAGTAAGGAGGGCGTAACATGAAGAAAGAGAGAAAAAGAAAGACAGAAATTAAAGAATAAAGAAGAAAGTAAAACAGAAAGACGGTTTTGCCAAACTCAGTAACACAGTAAATATATATCATGAGCCAGTTTATGGAGAAAACAATTTATTGGAACATATATAGGAATTACATGACACTGAAAGACAAGCTATACAAATTACAGTCCCAATTTCTCAGACATGAGTCCTTTGTCATAATACTGAAAATTTAATGTTACAGGGTAACAAAAATGTTATAGAAGGACTAACCACCAAACTCTCAAGTTACATTGACTGTTATCATTGTTACTGCATAAAATCATTTTGAAAGAAGTGTTTTGCAAACTTTCATTGAAGAGAAACAATGAGCTTAAATTTCTATGATGTCAGCTTGAGAACTAAGCATCTTTCGAACTGCCCTTCAATCATAGGAGAAATAGCAATACATTATATTTATTTGAAATGAATGTATATGTGTAGCGTTTTCATAAACATGTTCTGTAAATATGTGCTTGAAGCATCTGACAAGGGTTGCAAAATGCACCTAACAAGAGTTGCAAAATAGATCAATTCAAATGGTGTTAGTCATTTCACACAGATCCCCTCCACTTTTTTAGAAATTAAATTGTCAGTGTGAAAGCTGTGAGGAGAAGCATGTATGTTCTTTAGTTGCTTATCCCTACTTATAAAAGATACTGACATTGTGATACTCCATATATGCATATTCCTGTTACAAGGACTGCAGTAACGGTCATTGTCATTGTCAATGTCACTATTATTGTCATTGTCACTGTCATTCCCATAGTCACTGTCATTGTCACTGTCATTCCCATAGTCACTGTCATTGTCATAATTGTTGTCACTGTTATAATCCCCTAGTCATTGCCACTGTCACTGTCATTGTCATAATTGTTGTCATTGTCACTGTCATTCTCATAGTCATTGTCACTGTCACAGTCATTGTCACTGTCAGTGTCATTGTCATTGTCATTTCAGGGCACTCTTGACCCCAGCATGTTTAAGAGCAGTCTAGTGAGAAGAGCCAGAGAAACCAGGGCACCATTCCTGCAGTGCCGGAAGTACTTTCACACCATATCCATGACCCAACTTTTAGGTAATGCATCTTAGAAATGGAACATTCTCAGTGAAAAAAAATAGTGAAATTGAAATTGTTCCCCCCTTTTCATGTGTCTCCAGTTTCACATTAGCTAGAAAACTGTGTTGTAAATTGTGATGGTAGTATTCGAGGATGAGTGGAGGCTGACATGTTTATGGAAAATCACAGCTTTGCCTCTGACCAGTGCAGTGACTTCTTAACACATTCAAGTTCGAAATCTTTATTGGACGTTAGCCAAGCGAATTAACTTCACACTTCCGTACATACAGGCGGGATTCATGTGTGCTTGAGTAATTAATGCAGTTTGTAATACTTGGTCGGTGCTTGTACTGGGATTGACCTCACGCCAGCTGGGACATTCCCACATCTGTTCTGCCCTACCGTCAAGCAGCCAGTGGAGTATCTGCAGGCTGATAGTAGTAACTACTGTGGAGCCTTGATAGAAAGAATGCATTTCATGCACAAAAGAAAAGTATGTTTATTATTTAGGTGAACTTATTTCCAAGATTCACCTGAATAATGAAATGACAATAGTAATTACTCTGTGCATTTGAAATTCATACTTAATAACAATATATATTTACTAAATAAGTACTTAATTTTGAGGTTACACTAAATTAATAATTTTACATTGCATAGAAATCTTTGTTTCATCTTTCCTGTCACAAACTGATGAATTGTGGAGCCTTTATCATAAGGAAAAAGATGTTGCTCTAGGAAGGTTACTTTATTACCTTGTCTTGGATGTCACAAGTTGCTGTGATATTGACAAGCGCTATTTCTCTGATGATTTTCTCTAAAATTCAGCTGATGCCAGAATTGACTGTATATTGTATTGCTTTTCTACCATTCCTAGAAATGATGCCGACGGACAGTGCTTTAGACTTTGATGCCCAGCTGCAGAACAGCTTGAGCATCATGCAGCAGCTAAACTTGGCCTCTTCAACAGATGTGGCTATCATTTACAGTGCTCGTGACATGGTTGACAACAGCGATGCAAAACGAGTTAACCCAGAACAGATTAAAAGAGACCTGGAAGGAGCAGGGATAACATGGTAACAAAATTGTTTGTCTTGCAGCATGTCACAGTGAGGCTGAAGTCACATTTTAATATATCAGGTTAGTTTATCGTATGAAAGCTTCATGTATGCACTCCTATCGGGTGGAAATATGTTTTGACCTGGCATCATTCTTGCTTGAGATATAGCCATTTGAAATGATTGGGGGTTACCCATGTGATATGGTAAAAATTCCCCCAAAATTGTGTCGAGAATTAATTTTCCATAATTAAAATATTTTGATCTCCAAAAATTATATTTTTAAATTTATCCACAATTGTTCACTAATTATCTATAAAGTCAGTATTTTTGTGCAACAAAATTACACAGCTTTCAGCTTCTATAAATAACCAAATGCTGTTAGAGGATGTTACTAATGCATATTACCATTTTAATATGATCACATGTTTTAGGAATGGTTAATGCATTTCCTCATGTATCGTTTCAAATGTGCATGAATGACACTGAGTAGTCTTAACCCTTGTTCACTTGCTTTGCTTGAATGCAACGGTCGCATATGTATACATCTCCTTGCCGATCTCTGAAAGTGGGGGTAGAATCTTGCGCACCGGCCAGCAGACAACACTTGAAATGGTAGTTATCTATAACAATGACCACACAGCCAGGTAGAGGCTGAATCCAACAAGTCTCATGAAACATACCGCATGTTATTATATTCTATGTATTCATTGTTTTTTTACACACACTGAGAGCCATCTGTGTCTTTCAGTTGGTTCTCCTCTGATATGGATACAGTGCCTCTTCAAGATGTTCTGATGGCTTTAAAAAATTGCAAGGTAAGGCCACATAAAGAGATATCAATAATTAACTCTAGTGATGTTACGATAGAATTAATTCTGCTGTCCACTTACTATGCTTGAATGTGGCAATAGAATATACACACATCTCTTGCAGAGCTCTGGGCATGGCGGTTGAATTTTGCAGCCCAGTGTCAGCTGATCAGCTGGCAGACAACACATGCAATGGTCATTATCCATAACATTGGTCATGATACCAGTGGGGAGCTAGACCTGAGATGCTTTGCACTTTGAGAGTTAATGGCATGCCCTGGGTATAAAAGAACAAGAAATGCATGATGGGACTTTATACTAATTTTGAATTCAGCCACATGGTTTACATTACGGAGCACTATTTTTTTGCAAGTAAAACATTTCATCATGCATTAAAGTTTATTGTCACTTTGAATTCTTCAGTAAAGAAATGTGATATAAATTGTCAGTTTTTGAAATTGGAAAAAGCAAATCAAATCAAGACAGCATCTAAGGCCATTCATGTGAGAGGATTGTTTCCATCGATAACTTGAACTTTACAGTTAATGATTTCAAAAGAGATAAGAAAGACTTAGTTTTATGCCTTCATGCTTTCACAGAACAGACTCCACATTTTATGATGTGGTTGCCTATGGCCATTTCTGTGAAGGAAGGGTTTAATAAAATATCAGATTTATTTATATTCATTAAAACACTTGCAGTAATGCATATTGACAATGAGACTGATTATGCACATGTGTTGCGTGATCGTTAATCGCATTATGGTATATTGCATAGTGGTGATGGTGTGGCGATAGTGTAGACATAAAAGTCCAAGCCGAGAGATGTTCTTAAGTTTTAATTAGAGCTATTTTACTCATGACGACCGATGACAATGAACCAACAGCAAAACCAACAACTGAATAACCCTCGCTATTATACTAATTATACTTGTGAACCCTAGGTCTGCTCTCTTGGTCTGCGCTCTTAGTTTTTCCACCACTAGTTTTCACCATCAGTTTTCACCACCAGTTTTTCACACACCCCCTCGGTCTTGCTTTCTTCCAGTATTTATAGCGTTCCTCTCTATCGCTATTTCCTTAGGCCAGCACCAGATCGGCTGATCTTCACGTGATCAGTCAAAGTGCGACCAATTTAAATTAACCTAATTCCAATTCCCAAGCATGTTTTCTAAACATCACCAATAATTTTATAGTAAAGAATTTTAAGCGTTTGTTTATTTGGACTATGTGACGCCGAAGAATTTGAAATGGACATAAATTGTCCATCATATGTCCACCGACTTATCTTACGAGTCATCCTTTTTCGGAAATAGAGTTAACCCCTCCCATCAGAACACTCTGATGAAACCATGTAACATAATTTGAGAGTCCCCTGACTGAAAAGGTTAACTCTCCCTACGAACTCTGTAACACATGTAATATCTTTCCATATTATTTGCCTGTGTGCTTAACAATGTGTGGTCCAAAGCACTTCTTCATTTTTTTCTGGTATCTTTTTTTTTGATAATTTTATTCAAAATATGTTTCAGATGATTAGCTGGTCTGCTGATCCAAAATCTGCTAAAATCCCATTATCCTTTAGGCAGTTTTATTCTGCACATTTCTTCTTCCCCTACTCACTAGCAAACATCCATATGAGGTTTTATCCTCCTGTAAAATTTCCAAAATCAGCTTTAAGAGGTGTTATCATGCAGACAACGATATACAGATCGGTATGTTTCAAATAGATAACACAATCTGCGGTTGAATTGCCAACATTTCAGAGATTTTTCATAAAGCTTTCACCTTAATTTTGTTGTCAGTGAATAACAGATCTTTAACCTTACAACACTGTCTTTCTGCAGGTTGTGGTTCTTCTGCTGTCAGACAATTTTGAGCACGATGACAAGACTCATGATTTGTTTTACTACACTGTGGACACACTAAACAAGGACTATACTGTTGTGGTGATAGGGGAAAGTATGGATTGGCAAAACAAAGATATGGGAATGAGAGTTGGGAAACAAGAGGTAAGGGGAAAGGTGTGATCAGATAACCCTCCTTATAGGCAAAGCCAGCTGTGCTAGCATCTTTACTGACCAAGACTGGCACAAACGAATGAATGCTTAGTTATAATGTATGTACGGTCATCCAGGCATCACAAACACAACCTCTAAAAGCATTCCGTACTTCCATTTTCTATTTTTCCCATCGTCAGAGGAATATTGTGGCCTGTTACATTAACTTTTATTGGCTGATGCATCTTTTGAATCCATGGCTTTATGTTTCATAGTGACTGCTTTTATTTTTAGAATCTTTTTTCTTAACTATTCTATTCTCTGTGTGAATAGTAAAAACTGGCAGATTAAAGTGCTGTAAACCATACTGTTTCATTTCTCATCTTCTGTGGCCAGGAAAGCATATCAGAAGTCACATTGCTGAAAATTGCCACCTTCTAAACTATTCCACATAGACAATGAGTACATAGTCTGTTTGGATCTACTGTGTTTAAAGTGTAATACTGTGCAGAGTGACTGTTCCTTATTACAGCAGTGGTGTTGTGTGATGGGGCGGCAATACATTTATTGCAGGCATGATGCCCTACACCAGGCTCACAATTATGTCCCAACCACACTACTTCAACCATACCCAAATCGTCGCTGTATTAAAGGCTCTGAGACACCCCTGACAAGTGCTCTATGCTACCCACACGTCATAGGGTTATCCCCTCACAAAACAATCCAATTGTAGTCATGCGTACGTAGCCCACTCGCGGCCTTACACGACTCTACCAATAATAAAATTACAATTCAATTACTATTCAAGCACTATAGTTCTAGTCCCTTCTTGGACTCAATACAATTATCTCATGACATACAGCCTCTCTATAGACTAGTCTAATACGTAACTCATCTATCCACCAATGAGCTTTGACTTCGCTCCACTGGGCCACCAGGACAGGCAACTTCTTCTGCTCTGGGCCACCATCAGGACTGGTCCTTGAACCCAAAACCTGAATGACATATAATCACATTAAGTATTTATTCTAACTACTCTGTAACTTCACGCGGTCACTAATTTCTCCAAGCTAAGTTACTGTTATCACTGCTAACACCAGATTACACCTAATTCCAATCATCATTCGCTACCTTCACACTTAGGGTTACACCATACTATTGGCTGGTTCTCCATTTGGAAATCACAGTAAGGCTCTGAGTCGCAAGACTCTTTCTTCATCGACTGACAGTTGTCGTCTGCTTGTCTATCTCCCTAGTCTCACTCCTAGGTCAGTAATATTCCACATATCTTGTAAATAATCAATTACACAGCATGTTATCTCAGCCTCAGCCGTACCTACCAGCCAATCTGCTGGAAATTACTCCAAATATGTCCGCTTCTCTCCGCGCTCTGCAGTCAAGTGAGGTTTTCATGTGGCCATCGGAACAAGGTAGACAAAAATGTATACACTGAGGCTGCCATGCCATTTACGTATACTAGCTAATCAATCCTCCATTGTCTGTGACATCAAGGTACCCATCAGAGAAATAGTAATGGGATCCCTTTTAAAGATTCCCATTAGAATACAGTGTACAAAGTGCTAAGTGTTACCTTATTCTTATTTGCAGGTAATGGTGATGGTAAAGAACAAGAGCAGATATCAGGCTCGTATTGGTGAGATGATCCAGTTGGTGAAGACCAAAATGAAGCAGAACAAGCATCAAGTGAGTATGTGCATGGTGTAGCTGTACCTACAGTGCAGTGAATATTGAAGGATTTAGCGTATCAGCATAGGTGAGTATATGCATGTTTAGTAGTATCAGTAGCACTGAAGAAGATGTACAGGCTTTAGCCATATCAACAACACTGGTAAATATGTGCGTGGGTAAGCTTTTTCAACAGTGCAGTGATGTAGACTGGTTGGATGTGCCAACAGCACAACTGAATGTGTACATGGCTTAATTGTACCAACGGGAGCACCCTGTGAGAGCGCCAAACACGCTTCCTTGCGTATATCCACCGCGTGAGAGTGGTACTCGCTGATATGTCTGACCGTGTGAGAGCGCTGTTTTATTGTTTGCAATAAGATCAAACAAAAACGTAAGCAGGGAGACAGGTAAAGAGGTAAAATGCAAACCAAAATATGATTCATTCAAGTAATGAAAAATAAGTTGTGTTCAGTAACAGTTATACTTGAATTTATGTACTTTAACTGAGTACATGTTCTGTTAGTTTGCACAGATGAATATTATGTATTCTGAATACATGTCCTTTCTTTAAATAAATGAGTTAAGTCTGATCACCTTTAGGCCTGTATAAAAGTTCTTCGTTTATTTCTAATATCATATTACTGACGACATGGAATTGATTGAAACGAATAAAGAGGCACCTGCACTGGTTGTTTGAAAACTTCAAGTTTAGAAAAGACCAAGAGAGGAAACATCATGTAATATGGCACTGTTGCCATAAGCCGTGCACCTCCAGATTATCCACAGATCTCGACTTAACACATCTCTTGAGCCCACTAACTACACACTGCCATAAAGCTTTGGATGAAAAGACTATAGACCATGATAGAGTCAGGAAAACTTGGGCTGATATCAATATGACAGAAGTCACAACTACAAATGCTTGCGGAGCATTCCACCTACATTTTGAAGAAAATGTGAAAACCCCACATCCGAATATTTTCCATTTTCTTGAAGCAATTCGGCATGAACAAGAAAAGGCCACGCTTAAACCTAGAGCAACAGGCCGTCCTCCAGTCAAGAAAAGAAAAGTCATCCAAAACAAATCAGATCGGAAACAGAAAATCCTGCAAAGCTACCACAACAGCAAGATCGATCGATTGGAAATGTTAACTAAACTGTCGTCAAGAATGCTTCCACCTAGAATGCCCCTTCATATCTCTGATTTCACTTTCCCGGTTTTATCAGTGAATGGACCATACAATGTATACTCTGACGCAGTTACCTGTGCGCGGCATCACGTACATTTCCCAGTCAAAGAAATTATTCCCCTTTGATCTGTTTTAACAATAGAATTGAAAACGGCTCTCTCACAGGGCGCAGCTGTACCAACAGCACAGGTATGTGCATGGTTTATCTGTATCAACAGTACAGGTATGTACACTGGTTAGCTATCCTCAAATCACTAATGAGTGTTATACATAGTATGACAGCACAGTAAGTATGCGCATGGTTTAGCTGTATTTACAGCACGGTATGTACATTTGTTAGGTGTAGCAGAAGCACAGATGAGTACGTACTTGGTTTAGCTGTATCAACAGCACAGGTAGGTATGTGTATGGTTTAGATGTTCCAACTGCTCATTTTAGAAAATGCATGGTTGAGCTGTATCAACAGCATAGGTGCCTGAGTATGGGCATAGCTGAGCTGTTCCAACAACATGGGAATCTGATTATGGGTATTTTAATGCTGTATCAAGAATAGAAAGACTTCTGTGTAAAAATACTGCATTGTGCTGTGTGGAAAAGTTTGCAGTTTGTGATTATTTGGATTGCAGACAGAGCTGACTTCATTTGTGTGTATGATTTAATAAGTGTCGATGAGAGCTGAAGTCTAGAGCTGTCTACAGTTATGAAGCAAAACCACCAGCCTGGCAACCCTACTTTACACAGATAGAAAGACATACTGTGATCGATAATGCTGAAGTATAAAGGACTCAAGAGATGACAGCATGAAGAACTTCTGTCCTTGACAAATTATTACAGTATTAAGCTGAAATAAACTTGTAGAAAAGTTTTTAATTAATTTTTTTTCTGTTTTTGTGAGGCTGTTTTGCAAGCCAAATTCAACTTTTATCATTGGTGAAAATCAGATTCTTATGAATAAAAAAAAAATGACGCTTTCACAGTATAATTGTCAAAGAATGTCTTGCAACCGCTTGCTTATAGCAGCCACCCTTTGGTCACATACAGACTGTGGAAACATTATAGCAAATCACTGTAATGACATGATTGAGATATCTGCATGGTTCTAGTAATCAGTGGGAACTGGGTACCTTGTGGTTACTGTACACAGGCTAGTTGATAACAGTGTAAATCAGCGAGCACAAATCCTTTCGAGAATGTGACACTTTGTGGTTTATTGTGGTTTTACAGGTTCAGCCACATCACCACAGTGTATTCATCAGCTACTGTTGGAGTAACTCCAGGGATGCAAAGTCCAGAGGAACCAACTGTCCACCAGGGGCTCTTGGCTGGGGAGATCCTCGGCAGATCGCAAGGGAGTTAGTGAAGAGGGGACTTAGCTGCTGGCTCGACTGTGATCAGCCGCCTACGGTACTTATCCATATATCATGAAAAGGTGTTTAAGCAGTATGTAACTGGATGGCAAGGCATAATAGTATTTATTCTTTATCAAGGGGGAAGGAATGTGATCTCTGTCTGATAGTTATTTTAGATGATGTTACATATTATTTTAGGGGTGTGTGTCACTAGGGGTTTTACCAAATTACTGTGAATGATCAATTTTGAGAAGAAAGGCCTAAAAAACCTAACACTAGAAAATTTCCCGTCCATACTAGGAATCAAAGCAGGATCTGAATGCAAGTCTGAATGTGCTACCACTACACCACAGGGACGCTAGCTTCACAGCAATTTAATGCTTAAATACGTAATGCCTGAATATTATGTTCCCTAACTTCCATGTGTGGGTCTAGTGTTCATCCATGACCCTGATACATTTCCCAACTGCTCACAAATAGAACAAAGTTTTCAAATGGTAGATGCGTTATCGCTATACGACTGAATGAAGTGTTAATGGCCGCAGGTAAGTGATGATTTCTTAATGTTCATCAAAATACAGGTTACCATTAGTAAACATAAGTCCCATCAAAGAGGTCAACCTGGCACACAATCAAAATGGTCCAAAATATATTTTTCAATTGAAAAACAATAAGAAAATGTATTTTTTTTAGATCTTTCCTGGTCATAAGGTTGAAAGGGAGATATATATAGTTGATACTGAAGTGTAAAGTTCAGCAATCCATATGGTTTTGAGGAATTAAACAGCAAAACTTTTACAGAAAGGAGACATTCAAAAGAAAGTGAAAAAGCCTCCTTAAATCACAGAATTAAGGCTGCCATGTGATACAAGATCAACAAAAATAATGGACATGCCAAATTTCAGGGGCATAGGTGCATCATGGTTTGCATAGGCATTATATACAAGCATCCCATAAACTTTATCATCGCATGATGATTATTGGGGTGAGCGGGAGGGGGGCTTTACCCTGTATTTTTCAGAATAAATGAGTTTTAAGTACCCAACAAACAGCATGTGTCTTATGTACATGCCTAATAATATGTAATTTTGGGCAATATCCTGGGATTTCCCACCTAGTGTTTGGTTTCGGGTTAGGGGCAAGCTTAGGAAGGAGAAATTAGCCTCAATCTGTGAAACACAACAGTTTCTACCCACAGTTATTGGCCTCTGGAAGAGACTATATCACCTGGTCTGCTCAGGAATATTCCATGCATAAGATCCATGGTTTTGTGCATAATTTATGTGGTCATGTGGTCTGGTATTTAGTTTATAGGGTCACGTGATCAGTTTGTAGACAAAAGGAAATAATAGGTCCTCCGTCAGCTTAGGCGATCTCCATGAAAAATAAGATTGCTTTGCATACCTGAACTCCTTTTTTATTTAATGAAAACTGCATTAGGAAGATAGGATGAAAAAAGAAGTTTGTGAAAAAAAAAACAAGACCTGGAGATGGGAGTTGTTTAACAAAGTATATTTAGAAAGTTCAGACAGTGCAAGATGGCATATTGATGATACAAGAAGTTAATAATGATGGTACAGACAAATGCATTGAATATCAAGACAATAATATTATCAATTATTTGGCTACATTCCTCTTTTCTCATTCTCTCTCTCCCTGCTTTCTTCTCTCCCTCTCTCATCACACCTTTTAAGGACATTTACTAATCATTAAAAAATAGCTAAAAATCAATTAATTGGCTACATTTTCAGTTCAGAAAGACAAGTTTTTTTTTGTTTTCTCAGTTATATATGCAGTGGTAAAGAGACGTTTGAAAATGCTGGAGTTATTTCACTGACGTTGTAATGTTGATTGGTTTTAGTGTGGCCAGTATGCAAAAGGACAGTGTAATATGTGACTGACAATTTACCTGTTTGTCATATTCCCTGTACAGGGCCAGGGTCTTTATAAGAATATCATGGATGGAATCCGACATGCCAAAGTGCTTGTTGCATTTGTATCGGATGAGGTGAGGGTCTTATCATTTCTTTGCTGGAGTTGGCTATCTCATTATCAAAGTAATAGTTATGTAATCTGTACCTTTCTTAGCTGTTCACCTCAATTGAGGTTTGTTAATGGCCAGGAGGCATACAGTGGCTTCTTAGAGATGCCTACCTAAATGCAAAACAGAAAATAACAAGATATGATATTTTTTCACGAAATGAAAATCATGAGTATTATTACCAGTAGCATTGGGCAGCATTGGTCCATTCCACACAGCAGTTTGCTGTCACTACCACTCCTATTTAAGCTGCTATCTGCCAGGTGAGTCAGTATATGTACCAGTTCATCATGCACACATTTTACCAGTTCACCAGTTAGGTGCCTGCTGACACACGATATATGTTTGGTGTAGGAATGGATTAATTTTAAGGTCAAACTCTCTGTCACCAAGTTAAGCTTTTAATACTATACAGATAATTTAATGGAGTCAAAAAAAGCAACATGAGCCTTATTTTGAGAGGTCTCAAGACTTTTTCCACTGTCCACAGTAACTGGCATGCTTCTTGCCCAGTATTAGCAGTTTTCATTACCTGCTATTTACATCCCTCAGTTGTAAACATGTTTGTTTCTGTTGTAATCAGTATTGGAAATCAGATAACTGCATGATGGAACTCAGGTTTGGGGTGATCAACATGAATATGCCAACCATCATAGCTCCTGTGGGCACAGGTGAAACATGGCTATTTGAAGAGGTTAGTAGAATTGATCTGCAGTTAAGTTAAAATAGCCACTGACTGCTGCACCCACCCCTTAAACAACCTGTGCTGGAACTAGAATAGTAGTAATCTGTTATGACAAAGCTATTTCACCGTCATACAAGTTTTTGTATGAAGTGGGTAGTTTGACAGCCGATGTGATTAGAGAGATTGTCAGTGCTTATTCATTTGTGTTCAGTTTTGGTTTCATTCAGATCATACAAATTAAAGTAGTAACAACTTTAATGGAAATGGTCACAAAAATATGCAAGAATTAGGTGAATGTAAAAAAAAAAAATTGTGCTGATATCTCTCTGACATGGACTTAACCCTCACTGTCAGTCAAGCAGTGTTGGGGGGAACTCCATTCATATGAATAAGTTCCAGAACTGAGTTCCGATTTCGCAATAGGAGCAAATGGAGTTCCCTTGTTTCATTGTGTACGTAATCGTGAACTCAGTTCGTGATTTTTCGCAAACGGATTGGAACTTAGTTCCTTTTCAAGTCCGTTCAAAATTCTGTTCACACATCATTGACCAGGAGGTTTTTTCCCATTTTGTTGGCAATAACTGCACTCACCGCACTGCAATCCCCAGCTACATTTGACCCTGTTTTAAGATCATTCTTCAAATCAGCAAAATCAGTCTGTCACCCCGGCCCTTTTATGGTGTCAGGTAAATAAAACCATTGAGAAAAAGCTGCTATTGCCATCTGCATTACACAACAAGGTCTGACTTTTCGGCTGAAGACATGATGACACCTGGTATCCAAGACTGTGTCACAATGAGTGATGACTGACAGCTAAATACCAGCTTGAAAGCCATAAATAATTATCAAAAGTGAGATATAGGTTCATGGATAATGTAGAGCGGCAGGTGAAAAGGGCGGAGGAACCAGAGAACTAGGGATGAGATATGTTACACATCAAGAGAGCAGAGGGTGGCAATGGGTTAGGTAGATGATGCATTGATTTTCATATGACGTCAAGACCTTGTATTGACTTCCCTTTGATGGAGTCTACAAAGCTGTTGTTTACCATTAAAGGCATTGCTACAGTTGTAATTACAAAAAAATTCAGCCATAATTAATGCTTACTGTATCTTAAAGTAAGAATCAGATGTTGTTGCTTGTCAAAAATCGATTTAAAAAATGCTTGTATAGCACCAAGCAGAACAACTCAACAGAATACAAGATCCATTAAAGGTTATAAATGCCAAGATTTACACTCATAGCAACTCTTATCCAAAATTTGGACTTATGCCTGCCTTACGATCTCGAATTCATCATGATCTCCAACATTTTTTAGCTGGTTCTGAGCAATCATAAATGAATTGTCAAATTATAAGAAATAATAAGGCTGTATGTGTGCATGTAATTTCTCCACTTTCTCTCTACTTGCAATGAGTTCTGAGGGACGCACACTGCATTTACACACAATTATTATTAACCGTTGGCAGTTAAAATTAACTTCTTTGTCAATGCTAGTGGATCTGGATTTGTTGGGGTTTTTTTTGTCTACTAAGGAAGTGATGAATGGTACCATGTTCTTCATCAGTAAATGACAGTTACTTATGCGACAAAATCTTGGGCCCCTGAAACTAACATTCTCCATGGAAAACACTTACACACAAAGTTACCATCTTCAAATTTTGCATCACTTGTTTCCCGTCGTGAAATCAGCTGTCTCGGAAACACACGCCATTTTCGGCAGTGAACGGAACAGAGATTGGAACTAACTTCCTCAGATATGGAATGGGATGAACAGAATGGAATTTGATCATGTCAGCTGAACAAGTAACAGAATAGAGTTCCCCATCGTGGCACTGGACAGGGAATGGAACGCAGTTTCCCATTTTTCATGAGTATGCTATTCCTGCAGTCATGCTGGCGCTAGATTGATCATAGGATATTACAACCACTAACATTCAACATTTGTTGACAGTTTGAAAACAGTGCCAGTGTGAACTCTATCAAATTCGAAATCTATACTTTAAAAAGTTAATTTGTGCTTTCACTCCAGGTTTGGAGCAAATAGAGTTAAATTAGTGTGTGAATATTCACAGCATGTATTTTGCTATGGAAACATTGGTAATTTTCTTAATACTGCTGTCTCCTGTGACTCAGGTGGGTGGCTTGATGCAACGCACCAAGGCACCTCGAGTGGATTTCCAGAAGGAAAACCCCACAAGTATGGATGTGTTAGAAAAGCTCATCAGGTATGCAATTTTCTGAGGTTAAGTGTCTCATATTCATGGGATTATAGAGAAAGTGAGGTGACTGATATATTATGAAGTAGTAAAAAAATCTGTATTACATGCTTGCTGAAGCAGCACCGTCTTTGTTCTTCATCAAGGTGCAGGTTAAAAATCTATATTAAAATCTTATTACAAACCCTGCCTGGAGTATGAAAGGAGAGAGGAAGCTCGAAGGGATACTTCTTTAATTTGAACTCCTTTGCATGCTTCGCATTGGAGTGCATGTGGCATTTCCTGGTGTTTCAATCATATAATTGCACATTATAAACTGGATGTGAAATTCACATCTGATTCTGGTTTGTAATGTGCATTATGATCATAACAACAGAAAATGCCATGAGCATGTTCATCTTTGGCATAATCGTCTGCAATAGATCAGAACTGGAAGATAAATTACTTTCTCTGATAATAAAACACAGTGCATGGGGCATGGGGCTTGATGTTTAAAACAGAATAAATTTTTAGAAATCTGATCTAGATCTATGGCTTTCAAATTCATTTCATAAGAGTTTTCTAAGGAACTTGTTGACAAGTACATAAAAATCTAATAATATTGGTCAGTGATCTGGCTGCAGTGTCAGCTGGTAATGAAAGGGGAAAAATTTATTGTATATTGGTGAGAAATTTGGAGATATTGTATTCTAAAGAGGTTGAGGAGAGAGGCAGGACATTCTGTGGAGATGCAGCTGTTTTATAAGCTTAATCTCTACATGGAAATTACTAAGGCACTGTAGAATCCTGTTAACATGAAATTGAAGGGACTGACTAAATTTTAGTGTTCTTCATTTAACGTGTAATGTAACAGAAAAAGGCAGTCTGTCACAATAGTTGCAAGCACTGCATTTAGTATGTTGTGCTTTTGAGCTGCATGTTTGAGAGGATCACCCTATGTTGTAATGACTTTTGACTGTAGCGATATTTAGTGTAATCTCCACATGCCTGACCTCTTATCGACAAAGTGGGGGAAAATTTGACAGCAGTCAGCCTTTTCCTCTCTCTGTCACCTTTTCTGCTCTCAACTGTGCAACAGTTGGTATATAATCAAAGATTCCCTGAAATTTGTTTTTGCTGAAAGTATTTTACTATGAATAAAGAGGCTCTTTGGACAGGAATTTTCTTTTCATCTGTGATAACGTTGATTTTGGGTTAAACTCTTGGTGTTAAGTGACCTTTTACTGGATCACAATAACATCACTAAAATGAATATTCACTCAGGCATCCTTTGGGGATAAGGAAGCCGTGAAAGATTTGAAATCCTGTACTGGGCAGTCAAGTGAGGTCTCCTCTAACATCTGTAACATACAGCATGCACTGTAACTCTATAAACAGAGAAAAGCTACCACAGAATGCAGACCAGTTGATTGCTGAAAAAGCTGTGAAGGAAGCGATGCAGTCATTACAAGAACAGGCGAAAAGCAAAGAGCAGAAGAAGATGGATAGTTTTACAGCAGATAATGCCTTAATCCAGGTAACTGTTTCCCCATGACAATAAAAGAAAATCTATGTCTGAAGACTTTAGCGTATATGCGGTCAAACTATCATGCTGAATTTTACAGAGTCAAGAAGAACTCTACAAGTCTTCAGTCACCAGAATTCTGGGTCTTTCACAGGTACACAATGTTAGTAGTGAAAAGATTTTTGCAGTGGCCATGATCCCTGACAGTCATGGACACCAGTAATCACTGCATGTTATGTGTCAACATCTCATTCATGATTATTCTCATTATAGGCTGGAAATTTTATGAAATAAGATGTATAATAAATTGATTAGGTAATGTTCTTCATTCACACGATCACTTTACTTGTTATTTGAGTTCATACATAGACTTCACACTGCTGATATTTATAGAGATGCAAATTTAAGTTTTGATGAGGTTTTTTTTTCTCTTACCATTTTTTTCTTTTCATGCAAATTAACAGGAAGAGTATGAATTGATGCAGAGAAAGTTTATGCGCCACATCATCTCGCATGTGAGCACAGTGGACTCTGTACCCACTCCTCGCTTGATTGTAGTGGATTTTGAAAAACATGGTATGTAGAGGGCTTTTCCTGCTCTTTTTTCCCTGTCATGTCATAATTTGTAGAAATGTTTCAATCGAAATAAATCTGTTGTACTCTCAGATAAAGCCCAGACTTGAAACCTGTTGGCGTCATCTCCATTTGAACAGCCAAAGGTAGCATATCACAGTACAGTTTACGGCAACTCATAACTGCATCCTATGTAATAACAAGTTTAAAACTTAGTGAAATGTACTTGAGACATGAGTGATTCTGGCTTGAGAGATAGCCAGTTCAATTAATTAAACATTGTAATGTGGTGATAGAATTTATTCTATCATCCGCTTGCTTCACTTAAATGTGTGGCAATCAAATGTATACTCATCTCCTTGCTGAACTTGGACTGCTGCAGTAAAATGTTGCACTTCCATGTCCCTTGACCAGCTTGTATACAGCACATACAGTGGTCATTATCTGTAACAATGGCCATGCAACCAGCAGGAGGCTGGATCTAAGAAGCCTGTTGCTACTAGAGTTAAGATAAAACATGATGCAAATGTATTTGAATTGAGGAGAAATCATAACAGGGGAACCCAGTTCATTTGTGATCTTTCTATTCTCCCCCAGAACAAGCAGCAAGTAAAGAGGACCATGACTCGGATAATACTGACAGTCATATTCTCCGATCCACACTGAGACCAAACACTGCCAACCATTCCTCGAAACTGATGAGTGTGTGTATTATTACCCATGAATTGCCCCATTTTCTTTACCTCCTTCCTTGTTACACCCTCATCTTCCTCTATGTTGTCATCATCTTTGTATTTGTCGTGTAAAACTATTACGTTAGCGACTTTTGATGTTTTTCAGAATGTTAATGCAATGGTCTCTGGTTATCATCTTGGTCCTCCGGAAGACCAAAAAAAAAATGGGGATCTTAGCCAATGACCTAGGGTAGAGAGCAAGATAAGTATACACAATTAAATTTAATATGTATCATTATGTTGAGGAGCAGCGTGGCCTAAAAGTTATGGCACTGGACTAAAGATCTAAAGATTGTGGGTTTGATTGCTGACCATGGTCGTGTTGGAAGTGCCTTGGGAAAGCATTTCATTCCCATTTTCCTCAGTCCACCCATCTGTAAATGGGTATTTGGCTTTAGGCAGTGGAAGATATTGTTAGAATGCAAGTGATCAATACCTATAATTTTCAGTGGCACTGTATGCTCCCAAGGAAGTTGAGAAAGTCCTAGAATAATCAGGCCTGCTGGGTTAATAATAGTGTGAAGTCGCATGAGTGGGCATTAGCCAGAGAATGAGACTTATAAATCACATTATTAATATTATTTTTATATTATTATATTCCTTGATCAAAGGCTGTTCCGCTGATATAAAGGGTCATATTGTTGGTCTTCACATCGGACCTGCCTGACAGGACCTGCCTGACATATAGGCCTGTATTTTATCTTCTTCTCTCATACAGTATTTCCTGTTTCCTTATCTACAGGTTGTCCTTGAAGATGATAAAGACACATGGGAGAATAAACCATTCTGTATCAGACTCCTTTGTGAAGATGAGAAGGTAGCATTCTTCTTCTTCTATTATTTTTGTTCACATAATGTTTAAGCAGGGGAGAGGGTGAGCAGTTGGGAAATATGTTAGTGTAAAGAGGAGGTTTACAGTACATTAACCAGTGCAGGATCCAGCAAGCCTACCTCACACATTTGTAAGCCTAGTGTTCACCTGTGACACTAAGATGCTGCCCAACTGCTCACACATTGTTATCGCTTATCATTGAAGTGTAAGGTTTGGGCTCAACAGGAGAGAAATAAATGTAATGATGTATCATATCCACTGCTGTTGTTGATGAAGGGAGATGAGCAGGATCTGGTCATGGAATGAGAATATACAATTGTGTGATCATCAGAAGCCTTGAGGGGGGTGGTGGAGGGGAGGAGATGATTAAATGAAGCTATAATTTCGGCAAGGATACCTGACAGAGAGCGAGATACGCTGCTTGAAGTTGTTTATCTGAATCTAAAATTACACCATAGATATTCATCCCATTTATAATACAATACTCAACAGGGTTGGCATCTCTGTAAGAAATCTCTGTCTGTGAGGATGACTGATGAGTTTAAAAATACAGTCAAGGGATGTTCAGCTTACCTGGCAAGAATATATGCCATTCTGCGGCAGAGTGCTGTCAGTCTGAATTGTTTTGATGGGCCTTTGGGGTCGAAGTTCACTTCTTGGCTTGAGCAGGTATGTCAGTTAGCACCAGCCTTTCTCCGCATTTGAGATCTGTACTATGTATGTATGAAAAGATTAATCTTTTCACATCACACCCTGTACTTCTATATGTGATACACTGTTGGGGTAAATTCTTGGGATATGCACCACTGAAAAACAATTCCAACAGCAAATAAAATGTAAGTAATTAATTCTGGACATTATTTTTTCCCCACAACAACTAGTTGCCTGTTGATAAATTGAATTTAAAGAAAAAAAAATATATATGTATAATTGACCCAATCTGAAAAATAGGTTATTTACAGTTTGCTGTGTTACGCAAAAAGGCAAATCAAATGTTTAAACAGTGATACCAAAGACCACATTTTTTGGCAGAATTGGAACATTCTGAATCCATTTCAGTCTTCCTTACACAGTAGAACTCCGCCATAACGGAATGGTCGAGACTTTCATAATTTGGCCATTATAACCTGTGACATTTTTTCCAAGTGGAGTTTTGTGACAACAAGGGAATCACTGTCGATGTAATATGAAAACCTAGGTAACACACTGAATGAGGCCTGCCTGCTGCAGGCAACAGTTCTGAATCCAAGATCTTGTTTGTCTGATAATTAGTTGCTGCATGCTGTGAAGTAAAAAGAGCAAACTGCAAATAACAGTTAGTTTTAGCTTTGTTATATGGACACATCTGATGTCAAATAACACTAGTCATGTGAAAATTTTTATCATGGTAGAGGTAGTTACGCTCTAATAGCTGGGTTTTTACTCTCTAAGCCCTGTTATATAAAAGGCAGTTTTAACAAGAACAAAGAAGAGGGAAAACAGGGATCTAGAATTTCAATGCTATAACCAGGTTCCTGTTATTACCGAGGCTTGGGGATGCCCGAAAATGGTTTTGTATGACACATATTTTGTAACATTCATAACATCATCCAAAGCTAGGTATTACATGAGGATTTTAAAGTGTCCCTGAAAAATACTGGTATTTTGGTGACCGAGTATATTTGAGTGTGGGTAAGAAGTATTTCGTATATCTGCTTACAAATTAATATAATGGTAACATTCTTATTTCATGTCCCTTTGAGACAAGACCACAACATGGCATCCTTGTTGATGCATAAGGTCATAATATACTGCTTTCTGAGTCATGTTAAATACGTAGTTATATACAGTTGAGCAAGAATAATGCGTTTATCTTGGGATTGATCAGAAGTGTACTTATTAACATTAATATAATATATTAACCATGCACATGCCCTTAGAGAAGAAAAATGGGGGCTAAAAATGCAGTACTCAGTGTCCATATTCATGTGCAAAGTGTGTCTTTATTAAGTATGCCCCACTGTGTCAGTAATATGTGAGAATATATCTTGTGCTGTAGTGCTGATCTTGGACTCAAGTATAAGAACACTAATGACTCATCCTGTCTTCCGTGCCAGAATGCCCTTGATAATGTAAACTTTCTGGACTCATTTGTTGCCTTGAGAACAGAACTGGTTGAGGATGACTTGGCTCAAGAGTTTTTATCCCAGTTACACAGGTAGGTGGAATTATCTTTAAATGCGAAGATGCTTATAGATGAAATTACCTTTAAATGCAAAGATGCTTAGTCTAAAATATGATCTTCTCTTAAAGAGGCGTTTACACTTATTTGCTAGAAATATCCAGGAATAAGATGAAGTGAGGCAAAACTGTCATCTTTTGGCCAATTCATACACACATTTAATGTCTTAAAGCCAGTCAATAAGAGGCTTATGTTGCTAAACCATAGAATTAGATATCAAGCTCAGAGGTTGATCTGAGTCTTCTGATGGAAACTTTGTTGGTTTCAGAAATCAAAAATGGAATAATTTTTATTAAAGAAAATATTACTGAAAAAAAAAATGAAAATATGACTTTTATTCACTTCATAGAGAAAGTGATTTACAATGTTATGTTAAGATAATGTATGAATGATAAATATATGTGGGTAAATGTTGTGTGCAAGATTATATGAATTCTGTTGTGTAAAGGTGTTCTTCTAGTAGGGTTTTCTTCAAAATTTTGTTATGGTAAATAAGTAATTCCTTGCCACTTCAAAAACCAATATTGTCTAGGCCCAGAACTTTGCTAGATCCAGCTCAAAACTTTTTCCACCAGTGTAAACATGTATGTATACAATCAATTCTTAAAAGATACCAATAACTTTATAGGAAAATTAATACATTCTAAACACAACTTAATCCTCATTTTGATTGGCTGAAACGAATAGGTCTTTGTTACCTGGCATGTAAAGTGGACAGTTGTATTTGAGAAAAAGGAATCAGGTCTGTGACCATTTAAAAGATATAAGAGGTACCTTGTTCTCAGAAAGTTCGGGAAAAGCTACAATGAACCATATACATGTACCATTCAAAAAAGTAATGTATCACCGTCATAGGCCTACTTGAGTGGCCTTCTGTAGCAAAAGTCCCTATCTGATCTAACTTGGCACGGTATTTATAATGTTTATGGAGGACATGACACAGTCTGCGTGCCTTACCCTTACAAGCGCTCTCACAGCCTGATTGGATGTAACTAGCGCATTTTTGTGTAACATATCTTTATGAACATTTTTTACAGCGGCTTATTGAATTTCACAACAAGCAAAGTTAGGACTAAAATTTCAGACTGGAGAACTGGAAAACTGCATGAAACCTGAAAATGATATTAAGAAACAAAAAAGCTAGTGAGCTTTGACAAACAACAGGTTAGAAATTCCTGCAAATATTTGCACCAAAAATATAGCCCAGGAAAACACAGGTGATTTTTGAAAAGTGAGTAAGAAAGACTGGAAATATTTGGGAAAAATTGAAAAGGAAAACAGTGAACAAAGTATATGAGACCACATTTTACCTTTGGTTACTAGGTTGCCATAGCAAACAAAAAATAAACAAAATTTTCCATCATTTCCTGCAGATGTCACATGCCAACTGGCAAGATTTTTTGGCTGTGTGACAAACATTCTAGTGGACCACGCATCACCCATTTGAGGTCAGAGGCAACCACCAGCAGTGAGGCGGGGTTTGTTCTGTACGAAGAGGACATCAAAATGAAGGAAAACATTGAGCACTCTGAGATGTACAAGTTGAAGAAGAAGACGAAGAGTCCTTCTGATTACATTAACCTACCTCCAAGTAAGGCTGACTTGTGACTGGAATAATTTTGAACAATTTGACATCACTGAGATCATGCTTTGTCTCCCCTAGAAAAATAATTGGAATTTCATTTACCCCGTTGTCATGTGGGTGAACGGTCCATCCCGACCGTGCCATCCTACTCCTTATTGTCTGATGGGCTACTGCGAGGTGGCCAATGAGACTGCAGAGATCAAACATTTTGTGGACTACAACTCCGTCAAACTCGAGTTTGTCCTGAGTCTGGCAACGAGAGGTGTCAGTGCACAACATTAAACAACGACATCAAAGAAATGTTAACCCCATTACCAAAAATATGGCCAAAATTACCCTCTCCGCTAAATCGCTTCTCCGCTTAACCCTTAAGATGCTAAGGCCTTTTATATAGGTTGTAATCCTGGTTGCTAAGGGTTTCCAGAAAAATAAGACAAACTAAAGGTGTTTTCGAAAAAAAATTGTTACATAACAACTAAACATAGTAGAGGCATGAAACTTTCAGGACATGTACAGGTATGGACTAGCTATATGATAGTGCATTTAATTATGCAAATTAGGTCATGTGATCATGGCGGCCATATTGAAAAATGATGAGTTTGCATAAAAACATACATTATTGAAAAAAACCCTGTGACTTTAGCATCAAATATGTACTTAGATGTTGTTTGAAGGTTTAAAAAGTTATGAAAAATGAATGGAAACAAAATTCTGACAGAGAAATTGCAATGTTGTTTGTGTTATTTATTTGAACTCATTGTAAAAGTAACAGTCGACAATGGAATGAATAATGAAATAATTGGCAACTGGATGATTTGGAGAAAAAAAACCACTGTAGGTCAGCAACTATTCATGGCAGGACTATAATTTTGTCTAGTCTAGGTCTAAGTTCATAACGCCTACTGAGTTTTCATTAAAATTGATCAGCCACTCAGTGGGATTGCCAGTCTCTTCAGCAGTAAGAATATCCCAATTCCACCCAGGGTCACGCCCACCTGGACACGCCCCCTCCTTGGTCCCCCCATTTCCATCACCCGTGGGTCCAAGTTCATCGTCATCGCTAAATCTAGTAGACTCCCCATTCCCATTGAAACTCGACCATGAATCGTCCCTTTCATCTCCGACATCCTCGCCAGAATCACTATCGTGACGATAAACTTGCCCTTCATCATCTGATTCCATGATCAGAATGTAAACATCAACCAAAACGTCAATAACTGACAGAGTTTCAAGCGCTCGGGCGTGAAAAAAATTCAGCGTGCGGAGGTTTCTATTGTGAATCAAGGGACATCACCCAGAAATAATCAAAGCTTCGTACAATTCTTTATTCGCACCGGAAAAGTGGTACCCCATGGGTTTCGCCTTTTGGCGAACGTCGCTACCGGAACGCGTTTTGAACCTTTCGCCAAAAGGCGAAAATCGCACGTTAAGGGTTAATTGACCATTTTTCCGTGGTCCTGAGGAAGAGCGATTAAGTGGAGTCGACTGTATATTCTATTGCCACATTCAAGCAAAGCCAGTGGATGGTAGAATATATTCTATCATTGCATCAAGAGGGTTAAATTTCATGTTCATGTTTAATGCTATAACTATTCGCTATTGATCTCAAGTGTGATAAAGCAAGTTCTTAATTTTAGTTCTATCACTGAGCTAATTTCATTTTATTATTTTCTCCTCAGTGCTTGATGTTTTGGCCTCTAGACCATTTTCATCTAATGACAGCCAGGCTCTGCTGGAGGTCTTGACAATTAATCACAATCATCAGAGAAACAGTGATAGACAACGGGAAGAGCCACTGAAAGAAGACACTCGCACACAGGACAAACCAAAGCTTGAACCTAATATGAATGCATCCAATGGCAGCAAATCAAATCACAAAAAGACATCACCAAGCTTTAAGGCTGCATCACTTGTTGCTTCATCTGTAAGCAAAACCAACAAAAAGGGAGAAGGAAGCAAGACATGCATATTAAGTTAAAGAGTCTGATGCTGCTGTTTCAATCTTGATAATAATCTGGGCAACTGAGACCGGCCTAGAGCAAAGTGTACACAGTACAGCATAGAAGCAGATGGGCTACCTTTAAAGTAACAAGGATGTCTGCTGTTATGATAATAGATCTGCATAGGTCCACCTATTGCTGACTGTGCAGAAATTAGCTAGAGTTTCTGTGATTACTTTGACCACATATTAGGTCCAATACACAGTGAACTGTGAGGTAAATGATATGTAAATTGAAAATGGAGCTTACTTATGGATTGAAATATTTAATTATTCTTCTATTTGTATACATTTTAATTCACTTACTCTTGTGCTGTCAGTTGCCTGGCTTTGTTTAAGCATTTCTCACAGTGTTTCATCCTTAGCCTCACACACAAATGGATTATTGAGTGACTATACTATAGAGTATTGTTTTATTTATTTATTTGTTTATTTACTTACTTTCTCATTTATGTCATGATAATCATGAGAATGTATAACCTCCACGTAGGGTCTGAGCTCTCCCGCCCTCCCCAGCCNTCCCACCCCCTCCCAAATAAAAAAAAAGGTCTTCACTGGATCTTTCCTGCTGTAGTGTTGGAGTTTGTTATTTTCAACCAGTGAAACATAGAAGTCACAGCATAACTCACTTGCAGCTGCCTCTTCTTTGACAGCCAAATTAAGGGCATTGTTATCATAAATCTTTTATGCTCGTTTTGTTACAATGAATCAAAAAACATGCAAGTGACTTTCCTCTGGGGCTTTAGGGGATAATGCCTTTTCATTCGCATTCCCTGCTCTGGTGACATAATGGAGTGGAACATGTTACCACAACCGTGGAGTGACACAGCTTCCTCTACAATATCCTTTCATTCAGAAGTCCGAGCTTTTGTTTTTGTTGTATAAAGTACTCAGGATTACACATCCTTCTGATAACACACCTTTAGTAGTTTGTCTGATGGATGGTATGTGACCAGGGTTTCCATTGTAGTTACTCAACTGATTACTTTTCCTGCTGTGAACAGTAATAATTTATTTGTTTGACGTTAGGGACTCAATGAGCTTGTGTCTTGACTTGAGACCACATTTGAATGTAGCATGTACTACTGTCCAGATCATGTTGTAAGTAGATAATCATAATTTTATGAAAGATGTATTTGGTTGGTTTAGAACTGTAGTGTGTTACCATACAAAGTGCTTTGAATTGAGTTTGTTTGTGTGAAACATTTACACACTAGAAGTGGTTTTCTTCACAAAGGTCTAGTGTTTGTGAGTTGTGCTTCATTCATGGATATACATTCTAGCAAACAGACTTCATTTCAAAATTTGTCAATTAGTTCTAGTTAATATTTGTACAGGAGGCACAAACACACAAGGAAACTACAGGTTATTTCCAGCTACAACTCATCATTATTTGGATAATATCAACTAAAGTATGTTTTTCTATCAGCACGAAGAGCATTGCCAGTATTTCGTGCATGTATGGTCATTTATATTACTTATTGCAGAACTTCTGATTATCCAGATTGCAGTTAAGTTAGTTGACTGATCAAAGGACTGTACAAATGAGCAATACATTGTGTATTTGGTTGTATCAATAATAGCAAGATAATATTATATTTCTGGTATTTGATTGCATCATAATATTGTAATACATTTTTCCTGTATAAGATTATATCATAAATATTGTTATACACTTTTCTGGTATTTTACTGCATCGTGAATAGGTAAATGTTTCTGGTATTCAACTGTGTCATGAATTTTGTGATGCCTTTTTCTGTTGATTAACAGTTATGTTCCATCTTAATCGAAGTAAGTGTAATTATATCTTATTGCCCTTCATCATATAATGATATTTCTCTTTTGATCCCTAGTTAAGCCATGACTGTAATCAGAGATATTATTCTTTGCCTGTATTTAACACAATCATAATAAGAAGTATACTATTGAACAAAGGAAAGAAATTAATTTTAGTTTTGTCTCAGACTTGATTGAGTGATATCTCAGCAATTATGAGATGTTGAGGGTATAATGATGAGTGTGAATGACTCTGAATATATTATTCTGAATGTGAATCAGTGTGACTGCCAAGCCTGGAAGCACCTCTGAAAGTCTTTGTGTGTTGTGCCAATAAGTGAGTTCCAGTCTAGGTACTGCACTATTCATTATCCACTCAGATACATGTGCGCCAAAACAAAACGATGTCACCACACTTCACGACACTGTTAAGCTCCATCTGCAAAGCATCCTAGATCTCCGAGGCCCTAACTTCAGCTGAAAACTTGTAATTTGACTGAGGAATATGTCATTATGTAGCTAAACATACAGTTGAAATCCACCTTTCAAAGGTTGGTCCCAAGGTGTGTTATCGGGATTTCACTGTATGCTTTAATCAGAGTGCTTTTATAAGAAACAAAACTCTTGGGGACTTTGACAAGGGAGCGTGCAAGAAAGGGAGTGTTGATTAGCCATGATTATAACAGGGTTCCACTATTTTTGAAATTTTTTGTCTACAAAATATTATAATTAAGCAGAATCAACTGTACATGCTCATACTACCATATATAAATCCACCTTCCACAAATATGGGCCAGTAGAAGTTTCAATGTCAATAAATTTGTTAAACGTCATCCAAAGTTTTGAAACATTTTCAAACTGCATTATTATTTTCAACTTACAAGCTTTAACTTTCTTGCATTAACCTTATTATTCATTTGTTAATGCTAGAAGTGAAATGCTCAGACTGCCTCAATCCCGTCAGTTCTTAACTGGTTCATTTTTAATACATGCATCTGAGTATTAGTACCAAAATCCAGCATAAATCTCTATCTTAATTAGGTCTACAGTTAGAAATCTGAATATTTGCGACTGATTTTTTGTATGAGATAACCAAGTAGTATAGCTATGGATGACATGAAACATCAAACTTAAGAATGTGATAGAGAACTTGAGTCCTCCTGATGAGAAATTCACTACTGATTAACAAAAACACCAAAATATCTCTGAAAAAGTCTGTCTTAGTCTGATTTCCCTTGAAGTTTATGGGTCTAGCAGTCATAATCAAGCCATGCCAACCATGAAGATTCAACCGCGAAAGGGACTTCTTTCATAACCACAGCATTTGCCAGTGGAGGCTGGACTCCTGCACGGAATGACGTTACTGAACACAGAAACACAGGACAAGACCCACACAAGTCGACAAACACACACAAGAATATCCACTACTGAGCAGGTGCAGCTACAGACAGATAACTTTCAAATTCTTTATTCTGATGTCTCACAAAGTTTTGAACTTTCCTGCCGGAAGAATCTCCTGAAATTTTCAAAGGAGTATATACAAGCGGTGTACACTATGTATAGCATTCAAAAAGATAACAGAAACAGATTTGAAAAATATCCATCTCAAACAATTACATGTATGAACATCTGAGCATCACCACAATACTCCTGAACAAACCTCAGCAATTAAATAAGTCTAAAGTCTGAATACTGAACGCAGTAATCAAGTGGTAATGGATGACAGAAATCACCAAACCTTTAGAGTGTGACATAGGAATACAGTTTTCATGTGATGAGAAATCCATCACTTATCATACCAACTCCAAAATATCTGAAAAAGCCCGTCTCAAGTCTAATTTTCCTTGAAGTTTATGGGTCTAGCAGTCATGATCAAGCCATGCCAATCATGAAGGTTCGACCCTGATAGGGACTTCTTTCATAACCACAGCATTTGCCAGTGGGGCGGGACTCCTGCACAAAACAACACCACACACATGGAAACACTGACGAGACTCAAACAAATCAACAAATACATACAAGGAAAGCCACCACTGGACATGTGTAGCTACAGACAATCAGACCTTGCTGGGTAGACACCCAAGCTAAATTCATGCTAAGTTCCCATCTGTATAGTCTTATGAAAGTTTAAGTAACTGAATTTGAAATTCCCTATTCAAATGTCACACAAAGTTTTGTGTTTTCCTGCCTGTATAATCACTTTCAACCTGAAATTTTCAACGGGGTACATTGGTTAACAGGGTTGCACACTATGATAGTATGAGAACAGCTTATAAATAGATGCAGGAAACCGATCCAATAAATACACTATTTTCAGACATGTTAATGACAGGTTTGTACAATAAGGAACATTCAGTTGAGGACGTTTCAAGATGTGACCATATCAGGATGTATAGACTGGGCAATTATACTGTGTTCCTTATGTCATTTAATTTTGAAATTCTCTTTTGTAAACATCATCCAAAGGTTTGAGACTTTTTCAGCTTATATTTGTCAACTTCAATTTAAAGTCCATAGCTTTCTTGCATTAACCTATACTGATTCATTAATGCTAGAAGTAACATGCTCAGAACACATCAATCCAGGCAGCTCTTACTTGGTTCACTTAATACCTGCATCTTTCTTTCAGCATTAAAATTCAATAACTCCATAGTCTGAAGTCAATACTGGTCTCTCAGATTCCTTGTATGAGGTAATACATAGTAGTGAATGACAGGAAATGTCTAAACTTTTAGGAATGTGACAAAGTAAAAGTTCTCATGTGATGAGAAATTCATCATTCATCAACCACAACTCCAAAGTATATCTGAAAAAGCCTGTCTTAGTCTGATTTTCCTTGAAGTTTATGGGTCTATCAGTCATGATCAAGCCGTGCCAACCATGAAGGTTCAACCCTGATAGGGACTTCTTTCATAACCACAGCATTTGCCAGTGGGGCGGGGCTCCTGCACAAAACGACACCACAAACATGGAAACACTGACGAGATCCAAACAAATCAACAAATACATACAAGGAAAGCCACCACTGGACATGTGCAGCTACAGACAATCAGACCTTGCTGGGTAAACACTCAGGCTGAACTGATGCAAAATTTATATCTGTATGGTCTTATATAAGTTTTCAAATAACTGAATTTGAAATTTCCATTTAATGTCACACAAAGTTTTTAACTTTCCTGCCTGCATAATCTAATTCAACCTGGAATTTTCACCTGGCATCTATAGGCTATACTCAGTGTGCAAACCTTAACCACCTACATACTTTTTTATTTTAGACCCTGACAGCAGATATAAGGGCGGAGCAATATATAAAAAGACCTGTGATCTTGTTTTCAGTCAACTTTGGTACATAAACCCATTCTAATTCAGACTTTCTGAATTTTTTTCAACCTCTGGATTTTTTAAGTTTTCAAAATGGTTATGCTTTCACAGGTGACACTAACACTGCTTCAATCTATGGTTAATGAATGACAGCCTCTCATCAATAAACTTAAGTGTACAAACATGTAAAAAAAAGTCAAAGGGAGAAATACTATTTTTTGGGAATAGTAACAATGAAAATTATACACACATACAGCCTTAGAAAAGTTGGAAATGTACTTTAATAAGTGTAGAGCATTAACATTTCAAACAGGAAAAGAGATGAAATGAGAAAATTCTGATGGACGACCAACAAAAAACAAAACTATCACTTCAATGCAAATACGAAGTTCAAAGTTGTTAATGAAGATCTAGTGATCCTGATGTGTTACTTAAGTCAAGCATGACTGAAATACTTGGAAATAATTAACCAAACTGGCCCTGAAAAATAGGCCTGACAAACTGGAAAGATCTCAATACTAACTTTTTTTTTTAATGAAGCTTGACATGAATGTGCAAATTAAATGTGAAAACAGAAGTGCACTGTGGATTACACTGAGGTAACATACACAAGGCATGTGAAGGGATCAAGCATTCTTTTGCTCTGTGTTTACTGTAGCCATGAAAGAAAGAAATTAAATGTTTCTGTACATTTAAGACATTGCATTTTGCAGCTTAAATCCCCGAAATATGGCAGAGAATGAAGTCCAGCAAAAAGTGAGATTGCTTCAAAAAAATTGTAGAAAATCCTGAAAGATGTGTTAAAAAAATCCAGAAGCAAGGACTACAATGCCAGCAAGCTTCAGCAGAACACAACAAAAAAGTTCAAATGAAGTCATACAAGCATGGATGTTAAATGAAAATTACATTGTAATGATTCTTGACATTTTGATATCTTCATCATGTGAACAGCATTAATACCTAAGAGATCCAAGCTAAGTGCTGCTCTGTCCAGTGTCACAAATGTAGGGCATCCCTTCTTTGACACAAATAGTGATGACATTTAAAAAAATGTGTGGCATCACACAAAATGCTGAAGTTAAGGTCCTCTTCATTTCGTGTTTCATTTTGTGTCTTTCTTTAGAATTTCCAAGCAAATTAAAATTTACTGTTCTTCGTTTGTGAAAAATATTATCACAGAATATATTAATGAGAATCAAAAGAAAAGGTCATATCTAACAACTGGTAGCAATGGAATAAGCAAAAAAGAGCAGGAAAATGGTACATTTAAAAACCCATGAGGGCGAAGCCAATATACATCATGAATATTGACAGCTTGTTGTCAGCCATATCTAATAATGTAAAAACTAAAATGTAGTAGACTATCTGGAATCAAGAAATAAATATATTGCCAACAAATTCACATTCTTGATACTGGGCTAACTTAATTTCCAGGCATTTTACATTCAGGTCAGGTCAGCATTTCTGTAGTTTTACAATCAATGCATGCTTAGCAAACATCTGCAATTTAAGCAGCATTCAATCTTAACAAAGGAGTTGGCACAGTGCTTGAAATCATACCATGCAAAACTAACCAGGGAAGTAAATGGGCCTCAAAAAGAACATGGAAACTGCTCACACTACATAGCTGCTAAGTCAGAGAGTATGGAATGGCTCACCACTCATGTTAAGTTTTCAAATTCTGATGGTGTCCTTTACAAAGATATCATGGTACAGGTATTGGGTTGGCCAACTGCAAGCACAATGAGATCACATGTGCTGAAACCAGTAAAGGAATTTTTATATGACCAATATAAAGGAATGTCCATGAAAAATCCCAATAAAAAATCCACACATTGTATTTAAATCCCAGTTTTAATACTCTAAATGTAATCCTCTAGTTCTTAAATTCAAGTATGAAATATAATAGTTATTACATGGCTTGCAGAAAAAAAAAAAATTCAGAACTGCATATTGGAAAACTGCACTATCAATACTAGTCTATCATTTAAGCCACACAAGGTCTCCACTACAAACTGAGCTGAAAAGCTCAAGCCATACATAATGATGAATGCAGTTGGCTGTACATTTGCTAGCCCTAACTGCATAGTTTTAGATGTATTTCTTTCTTTGCCCAGGTAAGATCAGCTCTGCAATACTGATATTGGCAATAGGTTACTGTTGATGGGCAAAGTTCCTGTGACATATACAGCTATCACTGGGCATAATAAATGACAGAAGTGGAAGAAAGCAGTGCTCCCCAAAAAATCAAACAGCCCATGGGCATAGTGTTGAAGGAGACCCTAAGGTGGATGCTATAGTGAGGAACACAGCATAATATGGGACTGTCCTAAATATTGCAAGGTGCTTCCTAATCCAAAACCAAAAAGCAAGCTATCATTAACCCCAGTTTCTGTCTTTACATATTACTGTCTTGCTTGTTAAATTGCTTCACAGTCTCCAAGCTTACATTTGTCAAGAACAGCTGGGCAGTATAATGGTACAATAATTCGTCCACTAATCTATTGTGCACAATGACTGAAATATTTGCCAAATGAGAAAAGATTGACCAAAAGAGTTAACAAAGCAACTCTTACAAAATCACAAGTATTGTTAGATAATTCTCATATGAATTGAATGATGCATTCTCTACAGCTGGACTATTCAAACTATTTCTCACAGATTGGAAGCTCTTGAAATCGTTTAAGTAGTCCATGCAAACTTTACCTCTGCTTCTAGTCCCAAAGAACCGAACTGATTTTCAGGTTTAGCATAGCAAAGCTTAGCTCTCAGAAATGACACTAAAATCATTCAAAATGCTATCGCGCTGTAATAATCAGTTCTGAATGTCTATGCCTTATGCAAGCTGATCAGCGAATACTTAAAAATAAAACACAATACTTTGAATACATTTTTATTGACATTTAACCACATTTCGTGTGTGCACATTACTGCAAAACACTGTGCTCTGGAGTGCATCCTCTTATTCTGTAAAATGGATCTGAAACTCTGAAGTGGAAATGAATCAGCTATTAATGAAGAATTTCAAATATTTACATTTCACTGAAAGTTTCCTCTCCAAAACTCTTTAGGAATCCTACATTTCAAGCCAGATTTTCTAAAAGCTTAGTGGATGCTGCATACTTAAGTGAAAACATCTTATAGATAACAGTAACTGGCTCAAAATATCCAAATAGTTGGTGTAAACACCTATACGAGAAAGTGCTGCAGTGATTAGTCATATCATGTCAACATCCTTATCCACACCAGCCATCTTAAAAAGGGGCCAGACAGCTGACCACAGACAACGATGGAAACAATACCATGAGAACCTGCTGCAGCACTCTTTAAGTGTTTTAGACCCAGTGTCATTGTGTGGAGCCACCTCTCTTTAGCCCCAATCCAAGAGAGTTGACAGAACAAACTGACCTGGGCATCAAATTTAGCTTCTCCACAAAGTATGTTTCACTCTATAGTTTAAACCTTTAAACATCCAGATCAAGTGGAATTAAGAAAGGTGGAAAATGAAAATGAAATACAGAAATATTTGAAAAGAGTTTCATTCTATTATCAAAATGTCAGAAGAATTTAGCAGCATTAAAATTAAGTGAAATGAAGACCCTAGTATGTGAGAGTAAAAACAAGACTTTTTTGCACAAAGTTGCACCTGTGATAAGAAAATGGAACAGTAATTGAGACAGCTAGCTGCAAGACTGTATAAAACAAACTGTATAAAATGCAGACACCTGCTTCTCTAAGAACCAATATCTGAGTGGGACTGACATTGCCAGCCAGGACTACATGAAAGGAAAAGAGCACATGGCATAGCTTTTCAGCATTTTGTATAAACCAAGACGTTAATATCCAAATCAATCTTTGATCTTATTCTCGAAACAGATCTTATGAAAGAAATGTCATCTATCAGCCAAACTGACATACCTTTGATTCAACCTATAGACTAGCCCTCTGTAGGTACACGTCTCAATAGTCTTTTCCACAACGATGAAAGTAAGAAGTTAGAGAAGGGACACCAAAAATATAAAACTGAAATTTCCTCCTAAATCTTAATCCAGAATGCATCAACATTAGTTGTGAATGAATTTCAATTATAAATTACATTCTGCTGTTCTTAGTCTCAATGTTACACCAAAATTTGCTTTTACAATCTACAGGTAGCTAGCGATACAATGTTCCTGTCCTATATGTGACAGAATCATCCCATTTTCTCCCAACTAAAAATTAAGTTTGCCTGCGACTTCTCATTAATAATGCACCTCATTACATCCACAGGGCCATCCAGCTGGAATAAGCAGTCCATGCTATAAGCAGTCCATACACATATTCATTAAGTAATTTCAATTCCAAACGCAAACGATCCTCCAACCTTTCAGAACCACAATAGTATGCTATGGAGTCATAACAAATCTGCATTTATATACATTACAAAGGCAAAAGTAAGTATCTCTGAATGTGCCATGTCGTTCAATGTCCACCATACTATTCATGTATGTATACTGAAATCTAGTTCTATGTGTTGTTCAGCATATACAGTGGCATTACAGCATGCTGGCAGACATTAAGACATTTTATCTTTGAAAAATATGGCATCATATGATTTGCTATGGTGAGGGGGACAGTTCAATAAATCAAACTGCAATTCCAGCACTACTTGGAACCATATTATTATCTGGTCAGTTCAAAAATGGAATCAGTACTCTCCACACCAATGCAGAATGAGACTCAGCTTACATTCAATGGTATTTACACTCTTTGGTCTTTTTCTCCTCCCAAGTTTGACACTGACAACATATCATGATTGTTCTTATTCTTTGATTTTCTTGACTTTTATCTAGTTGCTTAGGACCCTGTTGCAAATACATATGGGTTCAATACTGTGGAGCCCATTTAAACACTTGATAATTCAAGCTCTATATACAACTTTTAAAAACTGTAGACCAGCAATATAAAACTTCAAATGCATATAATAAAATAAAAACTCAGCCTATCAGCTGAACATAATAAAACAGCATCTGAACACTTTTCCTTAAATTTCAGTCCACATAGCAAATACTGAAATTAAGGAAAAGCAGAATTAAAACCATCTCAGTGCCATGTTCAGTTCTGCCTATATAAAGAAAACACCTAGTGAAGCATGGCTTGCTTAATGCTTTAAATAAGATCAAAGAGTATCTTAACCCCTTCAATTCATAAGCTTGGAGTTTATCCACATGTCATTATTTACTCTTATGTCATGATCCCTGAAAAACAGCCACACCTTCATGTCTCAGAGAGTGTCTTTATCATTTAACCTGGTGAATAGTGCCTCATACCAGCTTAGATAACTGACTAGTGAATGTGCAAGTAATTTGCTATAATAAGAACATCATGAATAGGATCCATATTATCTCAGGAAGTCTGGATCAGACAAAAGGCATGTCATGGCAGACTTGAATTTAACACAAACACTTTATGGTATTCTCTGTGTTGCCCATATGTTTATTCTCTGTGTTGCCCATATGTTTAACAATTTAAACTTCCATCAGCTATCCTCGAGATAGGTAACTACATTCAGCTCACTCAGCATAATTAAATGTCCAACACTATTTGTTACTTTTAAAAGTATCTGAAAAATGTAGCAATAAATGCAGAGAACCAACACTGTCACTATATGTGGCAAGAATTTTTGTACTGGCACACTGATATCACGCACTGAGATGGGATAGTAATGAAATGAAAAAGAGAAAGGAGGAGACGGCATAAAGAATACAGACAATACAATGATCAGACACACTCATCAATCATCCTCAAGGCAGGATTTGCTTCTTAATTTTGTCACAAGAGCTATATACTGAGGTGGTGAAGAGAACAGGAGACTCGCACTAGTAGCAAGCAAAATATTCTAATTGTACATCCAACAAGATGTGCCAACCATCCATACAAAGATCTTCAAACTTTTCATACGATAATGACAAAATGGTTCAACCATCCATACAATAAGACTGGAGACTCTAGAAATTAACTTGGTGTATATCTTGTTATTGCACTTGTACTGTTTTGTTACACAGTCAATTCATAATACTGCTTAAACCAAATCATCACTGATTCCTGTTTTTACAGAGTTTTGCTTCACTTACATCCTCTTCAATATTTTCCATGTAAGTTTTAACTGGAAAATTTTCTGTAAAAATTCATATTACATCACATGAAAACATAAGTTAAAGTGAAAACTTGCATACAGCCCAAAACATACTAAGAATATTTTCTCATAGGTTACAAAAGTCCAGTTTGACTGAATACCTGCTATGAATGGGATACACTGTGTGAAATTCATGGTTTAATGAGAGTAATGTTACTAGACCTCAGTTCACATTAAGATTAAACACTTTATATTTCAAAAAGATGTTATAGACCAAAAGCATTCAACATGCAAAAGTGCACCTCTTGTTCATTACACACCCTCTTCCCTACCCCTCCCCTCTTCCATAAATGTAATCCGCACCAAAGAAATTAAGATGAACTCACTGAAGTAGACAAAAACGTAACCTGTCCTTACACCCCCCCTTCTCCCCTTCAAAACAAGTCTTATCAGCACACTAGATGTCCTGGGTAAGGCAAAGGACCTGCACATGTGATTTAAAAAAAAAAAGAGATACTTATCCACTGAACTCTTTCCAATAATGTAACCTTAAGTTTGAAATAAATCAAGCACTGTTATGGATAAATTACTCATGCTGCGCACAAGAGCTGGAAAACTGATGATGTGGCACTTGGAATACACATAATATGGAAAGCGATGAGTTTAAAATCATATGATGCTTAAATACAATAACCACACAATGAAAAGGAGGCTGCAAAAACAGCACCAATTCCAAATCTTGCAGCCACAAATATAACTCCACTTTCAAACGAGGCCCAAACATGATTTCGAAAGAAAACGAAAAAAGTTACAGCATGGCTGATAAGTGAAGTATTCCTAAGCTACTGATCATCACAAAAATACAAGATGGCCGGCCTCTGTGAACAGAACTATATACATTAATAAAAGTGTAAAAAAGGTGAGCTCAACTGTCCTGCAGGAGTAAAACTGATTAATAGGACTAAATGAAGGGGCCAGATGCAAGGTTCCATATTTACAATGGTATTTATAAATGTACAAATATACAAACTAATCAGCACTACCTAATTTCTATTCTGACAATATTCCAGTCAGATCCCAGGAAAGAAATAGGAGGCAAATGCTGACAGGTTAGTGTTAACATTAAAAATAGCTTGCATCTGGTCTCTTCATTTCAATGTTCTTGTCTTTTTGTGATGGCCAGAGGGCTTACTTCACTAAAAGCCATGCTAATTCACATAACAACATGAAACTTTATATCCATCCTCGTCTCCAGCCAAACTTCCTCTTCTCCATCAAAGATGATGTGTAATTTGTTAAGCTCTCAAAACTGATGCTGCATAGATCTGGAACTTTCACTTTCATCATAAGTTTTATAAAAACTTATTTTGTCTATCTCATAGGTGCAGATACTCCCAGCAACTGTGTTAAATGCCACATGCCAGTTAATGCTATATACAGTAGACATTCTTTAAAATAAATGCTCTGGTTATCTTATCACTTATCTTATGACAAATAAAAACAACTTACCAATAAGAAACAATCTACCAAAAAAAAAAAGAAAAAGTCTACACAAAAGAGTCTCAACAACACTTTCAAAATTAGAAATAATGCAAAAAGTAAGCCAGGGCTAATAGTGGTTTTTGGAAGTAATCACATGCCAGGTCTTAACCCAACTATCCAGCAAAGCTAGTAAATTTAATTTATAAATAATAAATTAGAAAATTACAAGCCCTAACTTTTTCCAGCCACCCCCCCCCCCCCCCNCCTCAAAAAAAAATCCCCCAAGACAATATATTTAAAGATTCCCATAGATCACCATGGTTATACTAAAGGCACTTAAGACTTGAACTATTTCCCTGAGGTTGTATATGACAGGTGGTGCACACCTAGAAAACAGTTATTTTGAATGCTTTATAATGTTTCAAGCTGAGGTCAACCACTTTACTCATCGGACAGGAAAAACCTACATCGATAATTTCACACAAAAATTTCCCATCATTCTGTATGAATACAGAGGAAGCTGCTTCAGTCAAGACTGGTTGTCAATCAACTGGCTCTGTTCTATGCCAATGTCACACAAAATCCTGCTGAAATGTCTCCATTTCTGTAGTAAATCCCCTCTACTATAAACCAAGAGAGCTCAAATCGCCATTTAAAAAATCTTTATCAGTATTTAATGCTTCAACTGTGTGAAACTGGAATCCCAGTCATAATTATATATTATTCTTCTTGTTCTTGGCTGTTCCCTTTATGAAGAGGGAAAACTTGATGGGTGCTTGCCTCAATAAGAAATATTGCTGGTGCTTAACAAGATGTTGGCCTGCTGCTACCTACACAGAAACCTTCTTCAAAGTGGCATACTGTGCAAGATCCCCAGTCATTTTTTCAATAACAAATCTAAATCAATGTTCATACCTTTCATACGCTCTACAATAAAGAAAACGCCCTAAAACTGGCAACCATGCTTTTGACTTTCATCCAGAAATTGACAACAAAAAAAAATCCCAAAACAATACAAGAGAAGAGAAGGAGAAAGAAAGAGCACGCCACTGAAAAAGAAATTAAAAAAAAAAAAAAGGAGACGCAACAAAAGAAAGCTCCCTATAAACAGATGCTACGGCATATACCAGTCCTGCTCAAACTTGCGCAAGCTACAGGCTTAACTTATAGAGAGGTTTATCCACGGCTTCATTTAGGATCAGAGCCAGCTATAAGGTACAAAATCTCTTCAAATAACAGTTCAACTCAGCATGATGTTAAGCCCTGATGACAATCATGAGCAATGTCATCCATATGGTACAGACTTGTTCCAACTACCAGCTTCACTTCCTGGCTGCAGTTGAAAGCTGAGCTAACTGTAAGACACAAACTTGCTGAGACCAGCAGCTTAACTCATGATGGCAACTATGAACAATGCTATATGTAAGGTGCCAACTTGCACAAATTGCCAACTTAATTTGAGAAGTTTCATATCATATAGAATCGAAGCTATCTGTAAGGTACAGATTTACCCAAGCTATCAGCTTAACTGATCAAGATATTAAACCCTGATAGCAAGCAGAGCAATCAATGAATGGTATGCTATGTGAGGTCGAAGCAATCTGTTTATAGGGAGAGGCCACACCAGAGCTCCCTCCAACCTCCCACGAGCTCAACACAGACAGGACAAAAACAAACTGACATGTAACTGCATTGAAATATGTCATGTTCCAACACCAATCCACAAAAACAAGCGCTTACCAGACAGCATTAAATATATAAAACAAAACATAAATAGGTAAATTTGCTGCTAAGAATTTAAATCCTCCACTTTTCACACTGAGAGAAACACTTTATGCCACCATGCTGGCCAAGATCTGTGCATCAGCAAAGCAGGATGGTCTATTGTGGTGCAGTTCACTATGTGGAAAACTCCATTTCTGAAAGAGGAGGAATTATCTATGTATTATCCAATGACACCTGCAATGTTATTTCAAATGAATATATGATAATGCAAATTATTTATCACCATTGTTGGTGAATAATGTCACATTCCAAAAGACTCAAATCATTTGCAACTTTTGGTATTTGGTTCCACTTTAGGCTGGTGCTGATGACAGTGTTTAAATTACTATGACAATTGTAAAAAAAATAAATTTATGAGAATTACATTCCTTTATGTCACTGTAAAATCACAAAAAAAAAAACAACCCCAAAAAACTCGCCTTCTCCAAACTTCATTACATGGAAATACAATGTTATATGTTAAACATGCATGATATTTATAAATCACTTAAGTTGGAGCAGACTTTTACAATAGTGAAATTCTCATTAGCATTAAAATAATGACATTCATACCATAACATACTGCATAAAATATCTTATCAACAATATTCATATTTAACTAATCTTCCAAATAAATAGGATTACAGATTAAGCTTAGCATACCTCATTAGGAAGTTTGCTGAAATTGAGATAAGAAGCTTGGGAGGATGGAGTACTGGTAGGGGGAGGGCACGACTAGGGATGATGCCCTCCCCCTCTATGCCCGTACATGAAGCAGGACGACGATTACACTGAACGTCTGCTGTGAAAAGAGAAGAGAGATTAATTTAGCTAAGGCCAATTGAAGGTGGTTTTAGAACCTGTGGTTAACAAACTAATACACTGTCACATCACAAAGTAAGAAGATGTGGGTGAAGGTAGAGCCGGGTCATGAGTGAACACTTGGGTTAATATGTGGAGGTCAGGGAAGAGTTTGGTATTTAAGGTAAGGAGAATAGCAAGTGACACATTTAACAGTGAAATCCTGCTACCCCACTATCAAGTATGAATTTCACATGCAAATGGATTTATTATTATTCTATCATTTTATTACTGGACTTTGGTAATAAGTGGAGCATGGCTGAATGGTCACGGTGCTAGATTCAAGAATTAAAGGTCATGGGTTCGATTCCTGACCAAGGTCATGTTGTAAATGCCTAGGAAAAGCATTTCATTCACATGTTCTTAAGTCCACCTGTCTAAAAAATGGGTACCTGGTTATATGCAATGGAAGACTTTGCTAGTGATGCTAGTGATCAGCACCTGTAAACGGCAGTGGCACTCTATGCTCTTTAGAGAGCTGAGAAAGTTCTAGAGTGATCAGGCCTGCTGGGGTAATGATAGTGTGAAGTCATGTGAGCAGGCACTAGCCTGGATACGAAACTTATAAACCACATTATTATTAAGTATATTTTTCCCAGGTACAAAGGCACACTTATCACATACTGTCAAGATAAAACTAATTGAAATTTAGTAAAGAAATATATATAGGTATGTTCGCAAAAAACCTTCACCTTTTTCACTTCAAGCATGGGTGAATCTATTAGTTTTTACCTAATTATCTTAAGACTTGTTAACTGAAATTTGAAGCTGACCTATGATTTGACCATAAACAAATGCATAATAAAGAAGATAAGATAATATCAGACTTCCACAAAGAATCAGTAACAGAATATATGAAAAGCCATATGATAGTTTTCCTTGTACAGCTTTGTAAGCCAAATGTCTTGATAAATGCTTGTTAGTTTGAAGCACATTTTTATTTAACATTCGAGACACAATTAGGTTCTGATGAGTAATGGAACAGCATAGCCAAATGATTACAGCATTAGAATTATAGTCTTAAAAGTCATGGGTTAAGATTCCTGTCAAGATCATGTTGTAAATGCCTCAGGACAGCATTTCAAATACATTTTTATCAATTAAACCATCTGTAAATATTCAGAATGGTAGTGATCAGCATCTGTAAATAGAGTACTGTATGGGTCCAAGGATTTGAGAAAGTTAGTGAATGACTCTGCTTAAGTGATAATAATGTAAAGACCTGTGAGCTGGCATTAGCCTGCACTGGATACATGACTTTTAAATCTTAAATGTACTGAGAACTTTGTAACAATACATGGAGTACTAACAAAACCAACATAGAAAAGCTATCCTTACCTTGCTCTTCTTCTCTTGTTCCAACCAGTCTTCAAAGTACTTTGAAGAGAGGGTCTTTTGCTTGGAATCCAGGTTCACAACTGAAATGGGGAATATGCCTGGCCATTTGTCACGCAGTGTGGGACACACTGAGTCAGGAAGCAGAAGAGAAGAATTTTGCCTGTGAAATTTCCCTCCTCCTCCTGCTCCGCTGTTTCTATTCCAATTCCTCTTCTGATGTTCGTCCTCAACTTCAGAAAGTCTATTATTGTTCATCTGATATTGTGGTGAAGATTCATATGTTTGCACAGAAGATCCAAAATCAGCATGAGATGAAGATGGGGGCCAATACATTTTTGGATGTTTCAGAATGCCAATGGTTGTCCAAATTCCCATGGTTAAATGAGGATGAGGGCCCACATGACTGGAACAGACATCAGGTGGGAGTGACTGTCCTAAAGGGGTGGGTATATAATGGACGGATAGCCCCATGAGGGGATGAGGAAGATCCATATGAGGTGAATGAGAAGTAGACAGCATAATAAAACTACTGGGATCCAAGTCCATTCCCTTCTGCTCAGAGTATGGAATGGGTTGAAAGAGGGACTTGTGAGCTGCTGTTGGTGTTGAGGGAAGTGCAAATGATTCCGACCCCATCTCGCCTCCTGATTCACTATCTTTAAAACCCATCTTGCCTCCTAGTTCACTACCTTTTACATCTATCGCTAACCCACACTGTAGCTGAGTTTGCATTCTAAATTCCAGATTCATTTGCTCTGGCTCATTGTCATAGTCCACATCTGGATCAAGACATGGAGCTGACTTTTCTACCAAAGTTTCCTTTACACGACGGAGAAGTGGTAGCTTTTCTGATCCCAAGTTTTTACTTGTTGGAGGAACATGATTCCCAGGAACTGTGCTAGGCATGCTACTAAGTGGCTCTGGGTGATTTCTAGGCTGACTGTCACCTAGCAAGTGGCTGGGGCTTAAGCCTCGTGGGAAGGCTAATGGATGACAGGGTTCACACATGCCTGATTCAGGCTCAGCATAATCAAATTTTGCTACTGTATATAATGCAGTGGAAAATACTGGTGTAACTTCCAGTGGGATTTTTGGCACTGGTGCCATTTTCTGGTCATTGACTCGCTTGATCTCTCTCTCTGTAGAAATAAAGGAGACAAACATTACCAAAGTTACCGAACTGTAGCAAAACATAATAATGGATGTTTACAAGACTCAATTTCAGGCCAGTGCCCATTCACGCCAATCCAAATTATTCCCCCAGCAGGCCAGATCATTCAAAATCGTTCAGTTTTCTGGGGGATGTTGCAGTGCCACTGCCCTTTACAGGCAGGCACTCATAAATAACATTCTGACAATAGCTTCACTGCCTGGAGCCAATTACCTGTTTTATATAGAAAGGTGGATTGAAGAAAATGTGAATGAAATGCTTTCCCGAAGCACTTACACCATGACCATGATGGAATTACTCCATGAAAATTTAAAAGATGTGTTAACCCATTATCAAGACAAAACAATCCTTCAGCCCTGGTCACTGAGTTTCTTGTAAATATTCTTGATGTGTTTTTTATTTCATGAGAACCTAATTTTTGCAGAAAGTAATTTTCACAAATGGAGCTCTACTTGTGGAATTACTTAACCGCAAACAAACAAAAAAAAAATGTTCAAAAGCTCTTAACATGTTTACTAGTAAACTAATCAGTAAAGGCAACACATCTACTGATTAAGTGCCCTTGGTCATATTGTATCAATTATGGTATGTTTTCCATTGGAGTGAAGATGATGTGCCAGTTGGCAAGCTTAGTACGTAAATTTGCAAGATAAAAAAAAAATCATCATTCCTGTAACATCATTCTGAATTACTGTAAACATCTGTTCTCAAACATACACATAAGAAAACCAAGCAAGGAGTTTAAAAATTAAATCTTCGCAAAAAGCCACTTAGACTGACAAAACCGGATCCTCACAAAAAGAAAAAAACACTTCAGTATATCAACAAGTTTAACAAGATTCAAAATATGGACTCTTAGTGATAAGATGCTTTATACTGAAGAATATGAATATGATACATAGTAATCAAAAAGTTTCCCAGCAGGCAATACAAACATAACAAACATGCAGAGTTCGCACTGCTTAACAAGGGTACCCAAAGTTAAGGCAAGTTAACACTCAAATTCATTTACTAGAGCAACAGATATAGACGTTAAGTTTTAAGGCCCTCTTTGATTCAGCACTTCTGAGTTCAGTGACAAAGCTTGGATTCTCATCACACCCCCAAGTATAGGATGTCTTTTATACTCCCACTGAGTCCCAGCCAAATTCCTTTGTGCTGGGTGGAATGATGAATGCCATCCATTTAAGTACGCATTGATAAAATGGTTAAAACAAGTTGCAGTGAATATATGAAATTATCAAAATTTATGCATTAGTTCTTTATCACAACCTTAATCAAAGCAACTTTATATTTGCATGGCTCCCAAAAAGTGGAAGATACACTCAATCTGGGTCTCTGCAAAATCTGGTGGGGCCAAGAGCATGTACTCACTGGTAGCAAGGCTATAGGGTGTTATCCCAGTCATGAGGAAGACCTCCCTCCTCATCTTGTCTTAAATTTGAAGAGGAGATTTGTGAATTTTTAGATAAATTTTAGACTTTTCTCAAATATTGCAATCTTTGGAATGCAGGAAAGAAGTGAAGATCAGCCTGTGGTTAGTGTATCTGAGGAGGGGAGGGAGGAGTGGATTTTGACATTAAGGAATGAATCATACCAATGCTCAATTCAGGGAAAACACTCAGGCTGTGTTAGAAATAGCCATCTGAAAGATCAACTCTTAAATAACTGGAGAATAGGCATAAAGTAAAGGCTATTATTAAGGGCAGGGTTTACATATTTGGAACAGGAAGAAAATGCCAAGAAAACCTGGACCTGCCAAACAGTTACAAACTACGAGTATAATGAAATTGTGAATATGCAGCTATGAACTGCCAATAGAAATTAGAAGGAAACGAAAAGGAATTGAACTTGTTGTTGGAAAATATCCATTTTGATCTGTCTTCATCACTAATTTTATGCACTGTATAAATGTGATTTCTTTTACTTTTCACATGACAAATGGAAGTTTTTGAAAAGAGGATTCTATGCTCATCCCAATAAATACATGACTAAAGAACTGTTTGAAAGTGAAAATTGGCTTTCACATAAGATTTAATTGTGGCCCCTATAAAGGCAGGTAAACTTTTTTGATCTTTTATAATCACTGCTTTGGTTACCATAGATTCAAGAAATCACACGTATAAAGGCAAACAAAGTCACTAACACAAGAAATTATTGGTGTATCAATGTGTGGAGACATTTTTTGAGGGTAGTATGTTGGAGATTTGCACACATGATGATGGCTATTGATATATGGCAAAGTTGGGCCTCTATCTGTCTACTGCATTGTGGGCACATAAAACAAATGCCTAACCTGAAGGTGCAGTCAGGGAATTTCCCTACTATTGGGAACAAATTTTCAAACTAACGTTGGAATTTTGATATGTACACTGTGTAATTAGTAAATAAATATATTGCACACTCCAATCCCTATCATTTACTAAACAGTTTGTATACAAACATTTTATGGCTAACAGAATGAAGAATCCTTTCCTTTTCCCAGTTATGGTGTCAAATGCGAGAACAGAAGAAAATCATTAGATTTCGGCCTGATTTCTTTCCTCACTACTCCATCACCTTATGAGTATTTGCTATTAATCTCAATGCCATATAACTGGTTTGATATACTGTTTTATTGCTGGCACCGTGTGACAAATTGTCAATTCCACTGGCTGGGTTTTGAAAAAAAAAAAACTAGACTAGACTAGGTTCTGATATCAGCTCTTACTTTTAGACTAGCCTGTTAGCATCACTTGTCTTGCTCAGTTTCCTACACTGTAGGTGAGTGTAGGCTAGTATAGACAAAGACTAGATCTAGACTAGAGTGGGTAGGACAGTGCTCGTCACATTTTTACATATTCTGATATTCTTATTTCTGTCCCGTTTAAGCAACTGGCTGTTCCCTTGATTTTTAAGTAGTATGAACCTTCTTTCATCGATTCAAGACCAATTTTTTTGAAATTCTCTGAGATAATACGCCAAAAAAACGATGTTTTATAGACCCACCAAAGAGGAGGCTCAAGTTACAAAAGTAGGACAGTGCTCGTCACCTGGTGGAACATGAAATCGCCCATTCAGAAACTTTTAAAAACAAGCAGGGTTTGAAGATCTTAAATATACATTCCCTTGCCAAATTTCAACTAGTTTTGTACACTGAGAAGAAAATTATGACGATTTTTGTTTACCCTGTAAACCTACCACGTCTGCGATCAGGCCATTAGACCTACGGCAATGGTTTATTGATTTTTTT